>PYHX02000413.1:71273849-71297812 GCA_004302925.2 Cochliomyia hominivorax | reverse complement strand
AGAATTGGTGAAGATATACCTCAAAATCAAGTGTATCATATAGATGGCAATCTTAAAATATCACTACCTGAAATTTGCCACATCGGGACCATTTCTGAGCGCAACTAATTGACCTAACACAGCATATTTTGTTTTCAAATATACTTGAACAAACGTTTGCTTTTTGGCCAGTTTTCTGATTTTCTACAAACATTATTGCTCTCTGTCTCTTTGGTTTATTTAGAATATTTTAAAAATTCACGGTGATATTAATAAGACTCTCTACACATAAACCTTTTTAAATAATGTTACATTTCTTTACACATAGTAAACATTAAAAAAATTAAAACATAGAACTAAATATATTAATATCCAACAATCATGTGAGTAGTTTTTGACACTATTTAATTTTTATTTATCTTGAATTTTATTTTTCAATTTTAGCTTAGAATTAGTGTATTCAAAAAATCGACATTTTTTTTTCGAAAAAATAGATTAAAAAAACGGTTTCAGATACGGGTTTATGTTAAAAAACCGGTTAACCAGTATTTGTTTGATTATTATAAATTTGTAGAAAAAAAAATACTATTAAATATAAATATAGATTTAAATCAATAAAAACAAAAATCGTGTAATGACCTTTATATGAAATGAAGTAAAAACAAACAACCATTTGTGACAAACTTCATCAAATAATCCTTACACTGTATAATGCTGTAAGTAAATGGGATATATTTTTTTGTTATTGTTTTTCGGTATAGCAATCAAAATAATGAGTCAAGATACCAGGATTTTATTTAAATTCATTTGTTTGCCTTACAGAAACATTTTCTTTAATTCCTGAATATGTCTAAATTATGTCTCTTTCCTAAAATCTCTTATCTAAAAAATGTATACTGTTGAACAAAAAACTTGCAGAGTCTTATTCAGTTATTTTAATTGACGTGATTATGTCTAAAACAGACGGACATAGGCAAAATCTACTCAGCATATGATGTCTAAAAATGTATACAATACTTTGCTTGTGTGAAACACGGAATGAAAAATTTATATATTTACTCAGTCACGGCGGAATATGCAAAATTATGCTGAATATGATGGTAAAACCTTTAAAAGTGGCTTTCATTAAAAACCGCTTAAACGACTGAAAAAACCCAACATGTCGAATAATTCGAAAATAAAAATTATTCGAAACCTATCGGTTTTTGAAATCAAAAAACCGATTAACCGGTTTCCGGTTTTGGTTTTTGAATACACTAATTAGAAATATTTATATGATTTCTTTCAAAAATAAAAAAGTATATAAAACTTTTGTAAAATTAACTTACGTTCTCATTTTTTTATGGTTCTTAGTATCCAGTCAATTTTTGTTAGTGCCCTTTTAGATTTAAGATAATATAGGTGCAAAATATAGAACACCAATTGCTTAAATCAATCACACCTTTTAAGTGTGTTAAACAAACACATACATAAAATCCAAATATTTAACTGATATTGGAACGTTGCTATTGTTTTAAAGCAGTAACCTTTTTGAGTGTTAATACACCCTCTAGAAATTTTTCAAGAATTCTCTACAAAAAAGTTTATAAACATTCGTTACTTGAAATTTTCACAACCATATTTCCAAATGTGTTTGTATAAGGTAGTTATTATTTTGATTTTCAGTTTGTATTAACATATATTAAGTAATTTTTTTCATGTCCTTAAGAACATTTCTCTTATATGTATTTTATTAAACAAGGTTTAATTTACGAGTCAATAACAATTTTTATAAAATGTAATAAATTTGTAAGTATATTGGAAATATATATAATTATTGCAATTGTATCAGTCTTTATGTAATGGGTCTTTTTTTGGTCATAGGTTAGATTTTGTATTTAAACAAGTAAAATTATTTGTAATGGTGCCACTCACACCATAGCTCAATATCGTATTTTTAGTTTGTTATAATGTGTGTAATAATGAAGATTTTTTTTTCAAATCAGGTCGATTGCTTCAAAATATAAATAAATTCAGAAAGTCTTGTGATATTAATTCTCAAAAAAACTGTTGCTGTGGATATATTATGCCAGTAAATTAAAAATTGTGTAATAAAATCGGTTCATTAGTTATAACCTACACCAGCGTGGGTACTATGCTTTTAGAAGTTTGTAAGGGGCAAAAAATATTGCTAGCACCAATTTTAAGTATATTGTTCGACTCAGAATCTCTTTATGGTTAGATTTAACAATGCCTGTCTATCTGTCCGTTTGACTGGCTGAGTGACATTGTAAATCTTGTGAACCAAATGCAGGCCGCAATTTTAGAGATAACTTGTTGAATCTTGCTCATGTCTTAATTTTTGGCCCCAGGATGTACATATTGAAATTACTTATGATAAGTCAATTATTTCACATATGCACCCTCCGGTATGGGTCATAAAATTGTTGAATACAAAGCGATTTTAAAGATAAGCACAAAAAATATTCTAAATTGATGCGTCAAATCACACGAGGAGTGTTTTATTATTAAATATAATGGGTCTCTTACAACTCCCTTAAAATATTACTTAAAATGGCTTAAATCTCTCATATACATATTGTAATAATAAGGCATATTAAGAATTTTACGAGGGTCGGTTCATAATTTTCTCTAGCTCCCGTATTATCACTCCTAGAAAAGTCCCATTTTAAATGCACAAATTTTTTCATAAATATTAGTTCCATAATATGCTGTACTCTTAAGCATAAATTAGAAAATATATTTATACGAGGGTTGTCCATTAAATTTTGAAAGGTACCATTTATAATATCAAAAACCTTATCACTTCCGGGTGATGTGGCTTCTAATTTAGTTAACTTATAAATATGTGTGTCATCCAATTTAATCGATAGTAATATGTTCCCGAGACCAGGTTACAATTTAGAATTTTTTCAAATTCTTGCAGAATATGTTTGCAAAAATATGTTAAATGTTTATAGAAAATATTCAGTAAAAACATAAAGTTAAATATGAATATTAAAAATTTATGTACATTTCTGAGTCCGATCATAAAATTATATGGATAGCGAGATTTATATGGGAGCTAGAACAGGTTATTGGATGAATGACGTAAAATTCCGTAAATCTCCTTTTTAGGACAAGTGGGGCAAGGTAAATTACGGACCCATCATCATCCATTCATCATCAAAGGATTTAAATGGCTGTCCATGGATGGACGGAAATCGTGAAATCGACACAAAATTAATTCTGAAATATATACTTAAAAGTGGTTGTTGTATAAATTTTTTCTGCCAGTTCTAACTTTGTACAAACTTATAATACCCCAACCAGCACTGGTGGTGTAAGGTGTGAAAACGCAAGGTAACCATAGTAAAATAAAGCAAAGTTTTAATAATAAGTGGAAACCCAAAAAATACAAAATAAAAATATTTAATTTTTATTTATTATATTTATTGTTAACTTTACTAAGATACAAAGCACTATTATTAAAGTTCATTTTGACATTTAAGCCAATACTTCAAACTTATAGCCAACTTTCAAGAACTTTTCAAACTTAAGGTTTTTTGTTTGGTTAAAAACATGAATAAAAATATATAAGTGTGTAGAAGACTTAAATGGTAGAATAAAGGATATTTAAATTGTAAAATTCGGTAAAAAAGATCATAAAATATATTATAAAATAGGTAACATAAGATTCGAAAGTAACTTAAGATGTAAAAAACTTGGGTAGGATCACGGAAAGAGGTAACCCCCACATAAAGCAAATATTATTTATCGAATACATAAAGATCTTTTTCGGCGGAAGTTTAAAAATCTGATACCAATTATTTTTCCAAAAAACCGTTTATATGTACAATATGCAGGATGATAAGGATCAAGGGAGACATACCTCCATACAAAGCCAATTTCAATTAATAAATGTCTAAAGAACTATTGAAGTAAAAGTTTTAAAATTTGGTCTCAATAACTTTCTTGTGAAACAGTTTAACTATAAAAATAGGGGAAGTATAGAATCAGTAAGTATCAATCGTCAAATAACTAAAGTGAAAATATTAAACATTACAATATTTTTTTAAAAAGCAACGTTGTTTATTATCGAATATCCACTGAACGATTAAAGTGAGAGTATTAGGTTTCCATTTCAATTATTTCGTAAGGAACATTTTTACCGAAAAAGGTATAAGATGATTATGATCAGAGATGCGCTAGCCCCCATAAGAAGAGTGATAAAAATATATGTCATTCAGTTTCTTCTAGATTTGTGCAGTAAAAAATGTTGTTACAATTAATTTTTGTTTAAGAACGCACAATCCAAGTATTACTAAAGGTTCTCGGTATTTTTCATTACTACCACAATGTTTATTTATTAATATATGAAGGCATGTACACTAGATAAAACACGAACATACACATATATATAATCTATATCTCTGCATGTACCGTTTTACATGAAAATATGTACAAGTGCAACTTAATAATGTGTTAGATTTTATCCGGCGCTCATTATTGCAATTACTAATTTTGTTTTGATTTTTCAGTAAAAGCGTTTCAGAGGGCACTTTAGATGAAATAATCCTTAAGACCTTTAACAAGTACTATTTTATATATGTATGATCAGTTACCTTTTTCTATTTCGATGCATCTATCTAATATTTATTTTATCACAAAAAACAGTTTTACAAGAAAATTATTGATAACTTGTGCATTTTAGTTATAAAAGTTGCATGGATGGTACCTGCTGTCATGATTTTTTTTTGCTCTGAATTTGTTTAACTACAGCAATTTTCTAAGAAACTGATTGAACAGATAAAGGATAAAGGAAGGATAAAAGAAATTGTATCTCACATGTTCGTTGCGATAGTTTTTGTATTTGGTTAAAGTAAGATAAATATCACAGAAATCGATGTTAAACATTTTACGAGTATAGACCCTTTATTTTCCCATAACTGTCCCTATAAGATCTTCGGAAAACATTAATGTCTTAAGTCTTAAGCAAAATTCATAAAAAATTATACTTCAGTCATTCCATAATATGTCGATATATTTGGAACATTACGTGAAAATTTCGTTTCTATAGCCTCCACCACAACAAATGATAAAGAGGGTATATCAGCTTTGTCATTCCGTATGTAACGCTAAGAAGAAATCATCATAGACACCATTATATACATATATTTTTGCATCAAATCAAAGTCTGAGTCAATGTTTGTCCGTATGTCTCTCTGTATGGCACGCTCACAACACCAATAATTGACAGAGCGCAATTGAATTTGGCTTGCATATGTGTTATAGTCCTGGGAAGTTTACTATCTTTAATCAAAAAAATGGTACAGACCGATATTAAAAGTTATAACCAAAAATGAAATTTTATTACTCATTAAGTGTTCCGCATATTGTATACAACTTTTTAACGTATTTTTTCAAACGCATTGTGGGAGGGTATTGAAGACTCGGTATAACTGAAAATAAAATTCTTACTTGTTATGTATGTGTTCCTACTGTATGGTTGCTTAATATTCTAAACTCTTTGCTCAATTTATTTGTCATTGCCAAACAACATGTTGGAACAGTTTATAATTAAGACACAAGTTGATTGTTCAAAAGAAAAACTTTAAAATTGCTAAAATGATTAAAATGACAATTCTAACAAAATTATAAAAACAAAATTTTTTCTAGAGAAAATTAACTTTTATTTTTAGTTACATTATGTTGCAACAAATATTATATTTTGCTGCAAGAAATTTATTGTTTGAATAACTTTACAGTAAACAATTTTATTAAGTAAAATATAAAAGTAATTTTAAAATTTTGAATTAGTTTTATAACTTTAATAAATAGTCTTAATTAAAATAGTTTTGTTTCAAAATGATAAGCAAAAACTATTTAATTTAATATTAAGTTTTTGTCTTTATATGTAACAATTTTATTGAAATTTGGCTGAATTTTTTTCTTTATATATTTAAATAATTTGACGAATATCGGTTTATTTTTATTCTTTTCCCGGAAAAGGGATTAAATTTGTAAAACCTTAAAATACGAAATATGTTTGTTAAATATCCGCACCATTATTGTGTTAATAGTCTTTATATAACGTAAGTGAATTGACGATCAAAATTGTGTGGTGGATGGTGTAATAAGGAACTCATTTTGATAACTTTATATTTTTGCACTGCAAAAGTGTAGGTACCCATTACAATATTTTATGTAAACGTTGGCAACTTCGAACTTATTATAAGAATTAATAACGACAAATTAAAAACTTTTACAATCACTTATTATTTGCGATATTGCTAATATATATACTTGCACAAGTAATGAACAGATACAAAACATCTCTAGGCAATGCATATACAGTTCCGAGAAAATTTTCCTTATTTTATTTTGTTAAATGCAGTATTTTTATACCATCCATCACTAGTGAAAGGATCAGCTAAGGCCCATAATGTATATATTTTTATATCAAATCAAGTCGATTTAGCTATGTCCGTCTGTTTGTATGTTCAAAAAAATTTGGCCTGAGTATTTGCTATAGTCCTATAATGTTTCCTACTTAAAATCATCGAAATTGGTTTAGTATGTTAATTGATTAGAATAAAATTTTACTATAGTATTATGAAATATGTACCTCATTTCTTTTCAAAAAGTTATCAAAATCGGTTCAGTATAAACAAAAAAATTAGTCAAAAATATAACTAATTTTATGACTTGTTAAAGCTTCTTTGTTATATATAAGTAGTAATGTCATATTATGTATGCGTTTGTAAGAATATATGTGAGTGTGCATACGCGTATAGTGTACATTATTACACGTTCGAAACACAATGCATAGCCGAATATAGCATTCTTCTTAGAAACAATTAAATAAAACAACTATATAACAAATATCTTATTCAAAAAAACTTTGTCAAAATTTATTGCATTTTTTGTTCAAATTAGAGCACTTAAACTTTTGTTTTACACTGTAGTAGTCTTAAGTTATATATCAATATTATTTTGAATACATAAAACACAAATATTACAAAAATATATAATCTCATGTAAAGTCTACATTAACTGAACTAATTAAAGATAATAAAAGGGTTTGAAGTAAAATTGTTTAAGGCAAAAATAGAAAAGATTCACAAAAAATGAAATTGTAAAAATTACATAACAAAAGTGGGAGTAAACATATGTAAACGCCTGCTAATTTACAAGAAAATGAAGTGTAACTAATGAAATGAGTTAAAACTATTGATTAGAATTACAAAAATAATGACGATAAATTAAGATAATAACGTTGCCCAAATTAGAGAGAAATATTTTCCAACCAAAATGCTTTAAAGTCTAATAATTTAGAAAATTGATTTTTATAAAAAAGTCATTAAAACAAATTTGGCGAGAAATTAATTTTTAAATCTAAATTTTGGTCATTTAAAAATAACTGAAGGAGATAAGTGAATGATAATATAAATTTAACATAAAATTTTAAACCAATTTAAACAACCTTAAACGCCAGGAATACAATAAGTAAGGAGTAAAAGCTTATTTATAAAAATTGTATTCCTGGCGTTTAAGTTTGTTTAAATTAGTTTAAAATTATAAAATTATATTGGGGAATTTAAGGGTTTTTTTCGTGAGAAATCGTTATATATGAATTAAAATTGTATACTATAGAAGTAAATTACTAATAAACAATTCCTATAATTACTCTTACTGTTCTCTTATAGGTTACAAATTTACCTTTTTAAACAGGAATGTAACTTGGAAACATTTTCGATTTGGTACTCAGTACATAATTATGAAAATTTTAAATACTTAAAACTTTGGAATTCGTCTCAGATTGGATTTTGTGACGTTTTATGTTTAAATTGCCTACAAAAGGACCTAATTGAATTGATTTCAAATTGAATTCGAGACATCGGTCTATAACATTTTTCTTGTCAGTCCGATTTTGCTGCAATTTAAAAATTCTCAAAATAGTAACAAGCAACTTGAATATAATACCAACAATAGATACGCAAGAGTATATATTTTATTGGGAATAAGATGATTTTTTTGGCGTTACATATGAAAACAAACTTAATAAAAATTTTTCATAATGGGGTTAAAAATTGAATACTTAATATGATTGAATGATATTGCTCATACGCATTCAAGATCTCGAATCATGATTTCTAGTACAATTGTTTTTTAATAAACTACTAGAAAATTTAACAAAAATAAGTAATCAATTACAATTTTTAATTGGTTTGTCCAAAAAATTTTCCTTGTGATACTGATTTACTGCTAAATGCAGTTAATACACATTTAACCAAAATTTGATGAGTCACTTACTCTTTAAGTGCTTTATGGACACTTTAATGCGTTTTTGTATAAACAGCATTTTTTATAGCAATTTTAAGTTTTAATACATATAAATGAGGAGATAAATAAAAATGGCTAAAAAACATTTAATGGTAAAATTAATTTTTTGGTCGCTAAAAGTGACTGAAAAAATTGGTTAAATTGGATACAATGTCGCCCACCGTCAACTACAGATAAATAGAGGAACTTGTCTCTGTATACAAATATATTGCTGGGTTAACTGATATCGTGCTTGTCTGTGCATAGATCTGCCATTCCTTATAAATGCTTTGCTACACCACCGTAGATGTTTAGGGGTATAATGCGTTTTCTGCGGTACGAACAGAAAAATAGTCCTATCAACAACCGTCCGGTTTCGCCCAAAGACAAATTGGTTATAATTGGAGCATTATTTTATATAGGTCCCACACAAATGTCCCCGGAATTCCTAAATGTTAAACAATTTCCATTAAATTTTGTAAAAATAGGACTTATAACATTTCTTAACAATGTGCCACATTATATGATGATCGGTCCATTATTTCTCATAAGTTCCATATAAACATCCTTCCAAATTATACTTTGAATAGCAGGTACACGTAGGTATTGCAAAATTATTTAGTAAATTGTTATAAGCCAAAGCCGCTTTGGAAAATTATACGATGGTCGGTACATAATTTTTCTAACTCTATGTAAACCTCCAGACAAAATTTTCTTTTAAAATGCATAAATATTAGTATCATAATTGCATATTGCACACATAAGCATAAATATGAAAAGCAGGGTATATGAGGGTCGTTCAAAATTTTTCGTAGCAATAATTTGGAAGCAAAAACGTAATGTATTAACATTAACTTCAACATTTATATTTCTTTTAAATATACACTTTTTCAAAATCTTAAGGGAAACTCTTATTTTTTTTATTTTTATAATAACAGCAATAATCAAGAGAATCTGATAGCAAAATTGTAGTGGACAGTTTGCATTATTATGTATTAATTAGTTAAGTTCATACATACGTTTGTCCTTTGGTCAATAGCTAATTAAAACGTTAAGCTAATTTTAATTAGAAAATGTATTTTAATATTTGTATGTCCATTAAATACTAAAATAAATATCGCCCATTTTCTGTAGGGTCGTCATAACTCAAAATAAGTTTTAACTTAACATCAATAAAGTTGAGTAAATAATATATTTTATCATTTCACAAATCTTTGTGAATGTTTTTTTCACATGTCAGACAGGATTTCAGCAATAAAATTTAAATAGATTTTTTAAGTTTTAACTATATTGCAGCAAATAAAGGATACTTTTTTGCTTCTTCTAAAATTTTACAAAATTTCCCAACGAAATTTTCTTTAAAAATAAAAAATATGTTTTGTTTGCTCACATATTTCGAACTTCTCCATATTTTTGCACTTAACTTAAAAGCAACTTATTTTAAAACAGTAAATACAAATTGTTATTCAAAAATTTAAAAGCTTAAGTTCGCACGAATAAGTAAATATTATTTACATACCAACATAAATCCATTTTTGGGACTCGTGTTGTCTGTTTTATATTTCGTCCTTTTTGGTTTGAAATACATGAGGTATTTTTCTTTGGTTAAAAAATAATAATAAAAATATTTTACACTTTGGGATTAAGTGTAAAGTATTTCGTTTGCAATTTGTAGAAAAATTATAATTGAATTCGTGTGTCTTTTATATTATAATTCAAATGAATGAAGGTATGTTTATACCACATAAAATATGCATTTGTATCATAATTTAAAGGTATTTTTGAAAACATTATATTTTTTAACAGAAAAAAGTAAAAAAAAATCTATAATTGAAATTATTTATGGAATGTAGAAATAATTATTAAGAACAACTATTTAATTTATTGAAATGGCTCCTGTCACCATATTTGTATATTCCGTAATGAAATCTTATAGTTTAAAATCAAAATATTTTTTAGAAATGTTTAAAAATGTTATTATTGATCACTAATGAAAATAATTGAAATGAAAATGAGAGGATCTCGCAAATATTTCAACTTGATCTTTTCTTTTATATTTTTTTCATTATAAATTTCACCTCATTTTTTAAGTGGCATTGTTTAAACTACTCTTTCATTTATATAAATAGAGTCATTTTAACGATAATTACTTAGTTACCATTTCAAAGATTTCCAAAAATTGAATTTTTGGTACATTTAAATTAAATATATATATATATATATATATATATATATATATATATATATATATATATATATATATATATATATATATATATATATATATATATATATATATATATATATATATATATATATATATATATATATATATATATTATATAATATATATATATATATATATATATATATATATATATATATATATATATATAAACTTTGTAGTTCTGTGTGTAACGCTATAAAGATACTTCGGACTATAAGTTTATCTGCTACAGGCTGTCTACACGCCTCTGACCAGTGTTACAGTTGGTGCAACTTTAGTTGCAAATTGCAACTTTTTCAACCACGTGCGACTTTTGGTGAACTATTAAAAAAATCTTCTTTTTGCTTACTTTTTTTAAATTTACATTTTTGACATAAAACTCCATGAAAATTCATTAATATGAATTAACAAATGAGAAGTTATTCAATTTTTATTACCTTGAGATAAAAAAATATTAATTTAGAACAATAGAATCGCAGTAAAATTCATTTGCGTACTTTTACGAAATCATAATGGAAATCGAAATAGCGTTAAATTTAAGAAATAACTTTTTGTTGGAAAATGTTTGCTAAATGGGAAACAAGGAAAATTCATAATTTAAAACTATTCAAAAAGAGTTAATTTTTTGCTTATTAAACTTTTTGTGACTTTTGTTCCACTTATCACCTCTCAGGTACGAGCTTGTTTTCTAAAATCCCTTTTTTGTGTGACTTTTTGAAAAATCTCAAAAGTAACGCGGTCTATGAGTGTGTATGTATGAAACATAATATTTGTTTCTTTCATGAAAGATTTGACACAGTTGAAAATAGCATTCTTACGTCTTAATAATAAAAGGAAAGATGATGAAATATTTATGCATTTATAATATACATAAACATGTCAGTTTAGGGTTAAGTCAGCGTGGATCATCTTTATAAAATATTTTCTAATTATTAACTAATTTTTATCATTATAACTTAGATTTTATAATGTATCTAAAATAGATATTAATGTGCATATATTTGACATCATTATCATTTTTGTAACCATAATCTTGTGTGTTATAGTTCAAGTTCAGTAATTAACGTTGTTTATAACAAAGACCAAAAATATCATCAAATTTGTACGTATAGAATTCTAAAAGTATACCAAAAGATATTACAGTAATTGCAGTAATAAAATGATGTTCTAAAAAAAATTATAATGTCATTATTGCGAGAATATCCATGATACAAAAGTACAATAGAAAGACTTATTTTCGTAAAATAAAAAGACTTATTTTCGTACAATAGAAAGACTTATTTTCGCATTTACATTAAGCGATAGAAGTTTTACTGGCATTAAATGTTTATATGTCATATGTGAATGTGTTCTTAACTTTAAAAAAAATGTTGATTAAATTTTTACGAAATTCAAAAATAAAAGCAATTCAAGAATAAAACGAACTTCAAAGAATGCCATATTTGACTATGCCATATCTTCAATACCCTCCACCAAATGCGTGTGACACACGTACACTCACAGGCGTATATTAGTTTTTCTTAAGTATAACACGAAACAATTAAAGAGTAATTAAATTAGTTTTAGCTATAACTTTTTGCTACTGATCGATTTTGTTATTTTTTGAAATGATAATAAAGAACATATAGAATAATATTATTGCCTCAGATACCAGTCTATATCTTGTAATATATTATGCCGATTTGTTGATTATAAGTTTGAAATTTCTCAAGACTATATCAAAAACTCAGGCCAAATTCCATTGAGGTCAGTTTATTATATAGGATGTGAGCATGCCAACAACAGAAAAATAGACGGACATAGCTAAATCGACTGATATTTTGAAATAATGAAAGAATATGTATACTATATGGAGTCTTAGATGATTCTTTCTTATTGCTACATACGAAATGACAAAATTAATATGCTCTATTCATCAATTGTGGTGGTGGAGGGTATAAAAATATTATAAATAATTGTTATAATTTTGTTAAGGGAATTTTATTGTTTATCTTATTATATACAAGTTTACGAAATAAATTAATATATGTCAAATATATTTATATACTTTTTTGTAAAACAAAACTTTAAAACAAACAAATTATCACTTAATTTTAATCTTCATTATCTGTTTCAAATAACCCTTTTCAAAAATATTTTCTTTATCATGATTGTTGAAACTTAAGTATAAAATAATTTCTTTTTCCATTAAACTCATATTGACTTTGTAGGAAAGTCAAAGGTTTTCCTTTGACAATAGTCATCTAACAGTTTAACCTTTTGTTTAGTTCGGTCATTTGACATTAAACTAATGTTTTTAGAAAACAAACTTTAATCACTTGTCATCTAACAAGACAAGGAAATAACAAAAATATTCTCATGCGAAGATGATATTAATCTTGAAAAAATAAAAATAAGGATAATGATCAGTATTCTTTTGCGGCTGTACTATAGAAAGTAAAATTAATCAACACCAAGAGATAATTAAAACATCTGACATACATTGAAATATTTGGACTTTCATCAATATAACATTAGAACAAAGGAGTGTGTAAAAAAGTTTTGAATTCGTATTTTCTGTGCTTAGAATGACGAAACCATATCTTTAATTTTTTCCCAAGGATATGTATAATGACCATATGTCAATTTAAACTAATAAGAATAACTCATCCAATTATTAACTACTTTAAAAATACTTTGAAGATCACAAAGTAGATTGATTTAAAAAAATACATACATTTTTGAAAATTGGAATAACGATTAATTATGAGTAAAATCTATGAATAAAATCTTTCCTTAAATACAGGAAATGATTTCTTTCTATGACATATCGAAATACTTTGCGATAATTACTTGTAAGTAGTAATAATGCTGTATGCGACTGTGTTAAACTTAATTTCATAGTTTCAAAAATATGCATGTTTCCATGGGTTATTCAAATTTTTTTAGTATTTTCAGAATAAAATTATACCAAAGCTTCAAACCTAAATGATATTTAATTTTTTTTGGAATGGATATGAAGGACCGGCATCATGTCCCATCTAAAAGTTTTTAAGATTTAAATATATTCCCTGATTAAGCTCTATCCTGGTGCAAAATTTCATAAAAGTTTTACGAGACACTTGTAGTCCTTATATTCTTTAAAATTTAAAACGATTACAAATCGTTATATATGAGTCGAATTAAAAGATATAATAGCAAAGATATATAAGGGAATCATTATGTGGGTACTTATCACATGTAAGGCTGTAAATATTCTTCACCAATTCTATTTTTTAAAAAACTAGTACGTATTAAAAATTAATTTAAGAGCTAAACATAAGGTGGAGCTACAGCCACATGCATTCACATGATCGGTAGAGACATTTATATATTTAATGCTCAGAAAATAATTCTAAGTTAATGAAATTTCACTCAAATATTGTAACATTATGGACCCCATAAAGTATGTGTATCCTTGTATCAAATTAAAAACTGAGTCAAGGTAAATATGTATGTGTGTCTGTCTGTTGTTGGAATACTCGCAACCATAATAAGTGGCACAGCACATTGTGATTTTTACTAAATATTTGCTATTGCAGTTATATTATAAAATTAACTAAATCGGTTAAGTAGAAAAAAGTTAAAGACCGATATCTAAGATAATGTTCTAAGTATTGTAGGATATATTTTAGGAAGATTTGGCACAAACAAAGCATTTTAATTTAGTTTTGGTTTAATTTTTAAAACCCTGTCCCACTGTTTATGGATTCTCATTTATTATATTACTTATAAAAATTTGGTAGCATATTTAAAATCGCTTCCTTTTCTCTCTACACAAATATTTCAGAAAAACTTTCCTCAAACATATAGATCTCACTAATCAGACAGTACTGCCACCAATGGCCATTATATACAAGTTTGATTTAAATTGGTATTATGCATTGTAAAATTTCCTAATATATAGCATAGAACTCATTGTAGTGTTAGTAACATTTCTACTTTTATTGTAACTCATTTGTACACAAAACACTCAAAACACGTTATATTTACTTACTGTGGAATGTGAATAAATATATGTTTGTCTTTAGTTAATTATTATATCATGTTATCTTCTTAGATAATAGTATTTCATGTCTTAAGTATGATGAGATCATGTCCATCTATGTATTCAGTTATAATGATAATTACGTTTGTAGTTATTTATTGTGAGTAAACCAAATTATTGCTTTTTTGCCTTTTATATCTTAACAAAAGAAATATATTGTTTTGTTGTACGATTTACGATTTCATGTTATGTTACAGAAACAAAGGTAATGATGATTTCTAAAAAACTTTATTACAATGAAAATATTGAATTTGTAGAAAAATAGGTTTAATTAACTTTCGAATAAGTCTTAGAAATATTATTGCATTAAAAAATATAACTTATTAATGAGCTGTTTGAAACTTAAGCAACTTTAAATATTCATTATGATTTATTCCCTTGAACCCAATCACTATCTCAAGGAATTGTTTTGCTCGACTAACTGTGTTACGAACCAGTAAAAATGATATATTCGATTATGCCGAATTTTCAATATCCTCAACCTTAAATGCCTGAGAAATAAAGACATTATGTTTCATACATGTACAGTATACATACATATATATACACTCACGTACACACTCCCAAATTTCATAAAATAAGTTATATTTTTGAATAAAACTTTTTTATACTAAAACTTTGATTATTTTTGATATAATAATGATGTTCATATTTCGTGATATTCTGGCAATTTTAATTTGTCAATTCCAAATTTGCAATTTTACGAAATATTTTAATTGTATTTGGAGGTTGTCTCAGATATGGGACTATATATCTGTGAACTACTTCACTGGAGAATGTCTTGAACATTAGAATTAGCCACATTCAACGTAAATTTTTATTATTAAATATTTTAAGAAATACGGAAGTGGACAAAATGAAGCACGGATAGGATCAGGATGAGATAAAGAAAAGAAAATCTGCCACCGTTTAGACGAAATATTAATTATCAAGGTATCTGAAGAACTATGTCACGTAGAATATCCAATAGTTTTTCACGGAAAAATACTCTTCAGCTTGGCCATACATCTCCATTATATAAAATTAGTTTTTAGTTTATGTCGCGATTTGTGAATTTTTTCTGAACCTAGGACGGAGGATAATTTGAGTACAATAAAGTATACCGGATAAAAGCAAAGTTTTATATAAATTTAGTAAAAAAACTAAAGTTCAAACAGCAGTCGCAATAACTTTAATTTACCAAAATTAACACTTTGTCAAACAGTTTTAAATTATGACAATTCTCTGCTTCCCATGTAACATAGAAACATGCTGGAACAGTAGCCTAATTATTATAAAATTTATTGATATGTCCTTTATTAAGTCAAATTGATGAAATCCCATGAGGTTCTACACCGAACAGTAACACATCCGAGTATCATTTTGAAACATATAAATCTCACCTATATGTAGGTATTGTGAAAATATCTAGTCAAATTAGGATAAATAAAAACAACAGCGAGGGTACGAAATTATGCGAGGGTCGGTCAATAATATTTTCTAGCTCCCATAAATAACCTTTACAAAAGTTACTTTTAAACGCATTAATTTCACAAAAATGTTGGTATGATAATAATCTATCACGCACTTGAGCATAATTCAACTTATACGAGGATCGTTCATAAATTTTTCGTAACGGCCATTTGAAAACAATAATGTGTAGTGTACTAAATAGTCAGACTTGATCAATTATAACTTTGTAGCTTTTCTTTGTCTTATGTTTAATTTTTCAGAAAACTTAAATAAACTTTTAGTTTAAATTAAATTCATTTTCAGACAATTATAAATGTGTTTTTAAAAACTTTTAGTTTCACTATTTTTCATAAATGTACTATATAAATGAAGTTTGTGGTGGTTTTCTTCTTTCTTCACTTTTTATAAAAACATCAAAATGTTTACCCCGAAGTGGAACATTTTTTCCTTGAAATAAGTTTTTGAATATTTTATATTCTTTTTTTTTAATTATTTAGAAAAACAAGTGTTTTTGTAGTAAAAAATGTTTAAATAAATTAAAACGCTGAATAATAAATAAAACCATTTTTGTTTTAAAAATAAAATTCATTCCGGTTTATATAATATGAAACATGATGTTCAGGTGTCCTGAGAAATTGTATTCCCATTTTGATACACAAATTTGTAATTTCCATTAAACTTGACTAAAATTAATAATAAAAATGATACTAAAATACATACTGTAGTAGTTTTTGATGCTAAAAGGAGTTGCAGAATCATTGTATTCGGCTATAGCGAATTTAAAATACTTTCCACCGTTTTTTTAAGTTAAAATTGTATTAAATTGTAGATAGTAAAGTGAACCAGCATTGGAACTCTTAATGAAGGATTATTTCATTTACTAAACAATTATCGCGTTCTTCACTTATATATAATACCCACCATAATTAACAAACGATATATAATCACCTAAAACTCTTTCAAAGTCCATAATTACGAATGTAATTACACAAACATATTGTATAACATCATTGTTTATATTAAAACACAGACTAATTAAATTTTCTTCGTGAACTCATTTGAACTGCAAATGATGTTAGTATTTGGCCGTGACATAATTACTTGCATACATTTTACATATATAAAATTCTATTGAACAGTATGAGTTTTGTTATTGTATACAACAACAAATATCACATACGTGATATTAATCAATTAAATGGCAACTCATACGCCACATGAGAATATAAGACTGACATACAATTGTAGTACTAATTTTTAAAATACAACAGTTTTAATAAAGATTTATAGAATTATATTAGAAAAATATCTAATTAATTTCATTTAACAATTTTAAATTTTCCAACAATTTTTTTAATTTGTGGATTTATTACAAACGTTTACATGGAACTGAATATCGTTACCCTTGAGATTTTTCGAAGAGTGATTTGTTAGAACAAAAGTTGTATAGGTTTAATTTACTAAAAATTGTCATTTTTTGAATAGTTTTATATTATGAATTTGCCCCTCTTTTCCGTTTAATGTTGAAATAATCCTGAATATAAATCAAAAATTAGGATGTTTCTTAAATTTTATTACTATTTCGATGTCCATTATAATATATCAGAAGTATAGTTTATTAGTCTTATGATTCTATCGTTCTTAATTTTATTTTGACCTCTTTAAGCCAAATTAATGAAATTTCATGAAGTTTAAATAAATCAAAAATTGTTAAAAAGGGATAAAAAAGGGGAAATTTGGAAAAAGTACACAGAAAGTCACAAAAAGCAATTGAAAATTTGCGGACTAAAGTCGCACTAAACGGTAACACTGGAAATGAAAGAGTTATTTGGACTTGTATAATGAAAATCTCTCTTATATATCTGAATGTCTAATATATTGTTCTCCTTTATTATAGATTTCAAAAAAATTATAATCCTTAATCAGTATTTTTAACTTTTACTTACTTTACTTGTTCTATTAAAAAACTATGTATTCCAAACAATGTTTCCATAAAGGCTCTATCCAATGTGAAATTCCATTTGCTTTAAGAGTTTCCCAGATATACGATATTGAAAAGATTGTTTTTATTATGAAATTTGTTGCTATATTTCGGATATATGGGTTTCGTTTGTAAGAACTAATCCCCGTACCATAGAAAAAATTTTAAGAGAGAAATATTTCTTACAAAATAAGTGTACCAAATTTTTGTAAAATCGAATCAAAAAATCGACATTTTGTCATAATCCATGACTAAAGTTTAAAAGAGTCGTTTCAGACATTGTTCTACAATCTTTTTGAATCGATTTAAACGGTTTTAAATATGACACTGACTTAGGATAATGGGTATAACCGTAGCAATAACAAACATACTGACGGACATATATCGCGGAGTTTTAGTTGTTTCCTTTCCAGCGTTACAAAGGAAATGAAGAAGTTATTAAACCCTCATCTAATATCAGTAAATATTTTGCCATTGCTCTTATACAAAGCTCCTTTCGGGAAACGGTTTTGAAAAGGTTTATATATGCAGCAAATTTATTGGAAATTGCCTTGATTTGTTTATTACTTATATATTAATAATTTAATAAATATCGATCCACATTTGGCTACAGCTTTCACAAAGACCTCCGGCTGAAAAAAGAATTCAACTTTTAAGACAACCTTAAAATTTAGAATAACAAAATTTTCTAGAATTTTACATTAAATACTTACTGGATTTAAATAAAATATATCAATACAATGCAGTTCAAAGTTTGCTAGATATTGGCCGATTAGTATTCGCATTGTAATGGAGGCTATATCTCCTCATGTTTATATATGTATTTTATTGAAGAAGATTATTAAAGAGAGTAATTGAGGCTAAATTTTTCAGCTCTCGCTGTATTAGTTACTAAGATATTCGATCATTAATATTAGCCTTTATGGGGGCTACATGTCCCCTAAAAACGTTCATAATTTCATAAGCAACAAACTACCACTATATTTTGTATGTATTTTTGTGAACAAAAATCAGTAAAATTTATATCAAACATTTCATGTTCATTTTTACGCACATTTAGTAATTTTACATCTTACTCATTGTATTATAGTAATTTTACATTAATTTTTTAGGTTGTGTATATAAGTCTCTAACAAATAAGACACAGATTAATTTACGTACATATACTGTGTGTTCTTTATAAATGTGAATGTATAAATTATGTTAGAAGTGTCTGTGTCCGTCTTAACTCTGAGAGAATTTCATACATATGTGCATGTGGTGGAGGGTATTATACATTTGGCATATTCGTATATAGAATTCTTGCCGGATTTTTATACCCTCCACCACCACAAGTGGTAGTAATGGTATATTAGGTTTGACATTCTGTGTGTAAACGCCAAGAAGGAATCATCTGTCTGTCTGTCTGTCTGTCTGCCTAAAATAATTTGTCCGAAAAAAGAAAGAAAAAAAATATAGACTATAATATGCAAAATTTTGATACATCCCAAACTCTTTGTGTCATATGGGCCACATTTTTAAGATAATTTACTGAAATTTGTCTCATATACTTATTTTGATACAATAATAAATACAGAGACCCATATGACCCAGCTTCCCATATAAGGCTCCTTCCCGGAATATGATTTATAGCTTACAAAACTTTTTAATTTGAACAATTGTATTGAAATTTGGCACAATTATTTCTTAACTATTCTAAATATATATTATAAATTTTATTAACATGGGTTCATATATTGATATAGCTTCATATAAGGCCCTTTCCGGAAAACGGGTTTTTTAACGTATATTTTTAATTGGAAAAACTCGGTCCATATTTTGATGTAGCTCCCATCCGAAAAACTGTTTTCAGCTTATAAAACGAGTAAATAAAGACCAATTCTATTGAAATTCGACACAATTATTTTGCTAACTGTTCTGAAGATATTATATTAATTTGCTATATCGGTCCAAATTTTCCTATAGCTCCCGTGTAACGGGCTTTTCCGGAAAATCTGTTTGAGTTTATAAAATTTAAATAAAGATCAATTCCATTAAAATTTAGAACAATGATTTTTCTAACTATAATCAAAGTCATTCTGTGTGTAACGCTAAGAATGAATTATCTTAGACCCCATAAATGTATATATTCTTGCATCAAATCAAAATCTCAGTCGATTTTCGTCAATCTATCTGTCTGCTCACATCCAAAAAAATTTACAGTACTCACTGAAATCTGGCCTAGTAGAAAAAATGCCGTTCAGTAGAAAAAAGTTATAGCCAAAATTATAACTAATTTTATGACTCATTAAGTGTTACTGTGTTATATACTATATACATTTGTGAGTGTATGTGTGTATATGTAAATCTATGGAACCTAACGTATTAACTTCACACGAATTTGTGGTGAAGGGTACCACCACAATTAGTATCAAAGGTTTATTAATGTTAGTAAATTTTTTTCTGATAACTAGTTTCTGCAAAATTGAAAATTGACAAAAGTTATATGTCTGAGTTTAAATTTATATCTAATATAAGTCTTTTAGTTGTTTGTTACTGAACCGATTTTTGAATATTTTTAAAAGCGTATAATGACGAAAAAAGCACTAAATTTAATATTTTTCAGGAAATTATGAAACACCAATATATTCGATCATATTTGACAATCTATTTCTATAGATGATTTTATTAATATATATTTACAATCTAATATCATTTACAATTTATTAATATACAATCAATCTTTTATTAATATACATTTACAATATTCCTCAAGAATTGCCAAAACTGATATTAAGTGATCCCTTCTTAGCTTTACATATAGAACGACAAAGTTAGTTCAGACTTAATTCTTTTAAAATTAAAATATTTTGTTTACTAAAAAAACTTATTGAAAATTGGTTTCTTATTAATTATTTTGAAAATTATTTTATGTCGACCTTTTAAAAGTAACGTAAATAGATAATGTTTAAAGGTTTTTATTGAGTTCAAACCTTCTAGTTACAAAATTTTCCTTTTTTCACACTAGACATTAATAAAATTTTCCTACTTTTTTGCTATAAATAAGGAGAAAAACAATATGATTTTACAAAAGGAAATGAAATAAGATAAACTTGAATGTGTGTTAATTTTTTATGTTAATCCCAAAACAAAATCAAAGACAGTAGTAACCATAGAATATCCTTGGGATATATTTATATTTGTTTTATTTGTCGTGAGAAGGGAAATCGGTCCACATTTTCTATAGCTCCCTTATAACGAGCTTTCCCGGAAAACGGGTATGAGCTTATTTAAAACATATTTAAACATAGAATCAATTCCGTTAAAATTTAGCACAATTATTTTTCTAACTATAATCAAAGTATATTATAAATATGAACAATCTTGGTCCAAATTTTGCTGTAGCTCCCATATAAGACCCCTTCCCGGAAAACATTTTTGAGCTTATAGCAAGTATATTTTTTGTTTTTATACGCTCCACAATAAAAGTGGTGAACGCTAAGAATGAATTATTTCATAATGTATGTTCTTTTCAAATAATGTTCTTGCTTCAAATCAAAATCTCAGTTGACTTTCGTCAATCTGTATGTCTGATTACATCCACAAAAATTGAAATTTGGCCCAGTAGAAAAAGCCAGTTCAGTAGAAAAAAGTTGTAGCCAAAATTATAACTAATCTTATGACTCATTAAGTGTTTCTGTGTTATATACTATATACATTTGTGAGTGTATGTGTGAGTATATGTATATTTATGGAACCTAACGTTGTGGTTTGAGGTTACTGAAGATTCGGCATAGCCGAATATAGCATTCTTACTTGTTATAATTTAAATTTTCGGCATAGAACTTCATGAAATTCCGGTAATTCGGGCTTAACTAAGGACATATCAATAAATTTTATATAAATTCTGGATGAAAAGGTTAAAATTTAGAACGATAGAATCATCAAAATTCATCAACTGCACTTCCACGAAATTTATAATGGAAATCGAAATATTGTTAAATTAATGAAAAAACTAATTGTTGGCTTTTTTTGACTCAAACATATTTCTATACTAAAATAGGAAACAGAGCAAATTCATATTTTAAAACATTAATATAATATTGAATCAAATATTATTAATATTTGGCAGTTCCACAAGTCTCCTTTTAGGTGCGACTTTTTTCCCAAAATCCTCTTTTTGACTGTTCGAAAAATCTCAAGAGTAACGCTTAAGTACGAATGAGGTATACATTAAGTATACGCATGCAGTTGATTTAGACCGCAAAGAATTTCAATTATATTCGAATAACTATTTTTAATACAAAATATCCTGCAATACATTCTTGAATATAAATAGTTCTAAGCAAAAATATTGAACTACCACGATGTTTATTATAGTGATAAATTTCAAAAACCCATGCTTGTAGCTGACCAAATTTCAAAATTAAAATACAACAAAGACTAAGCATAATAACAACAAAGTTATTTTTATATAAATATATTTTTTATATAAATAATAATTTATAATAATAATAAATTATTTTTACACACAAGTACTGAAGAGGGTATATCAATTTTGTCATTCTTTCTTCGTCAATAATAGCAGAGTAAATCGGTTTAGTATATTAAAATCTATATACAGATACCAATAACAAAGTTGAAGCGAAGAAAGTTTAACGATATTTTTTAATATATAAATTAACATAATTTTTCTTATTTTTATGGAAAGTTTCTTATGTTTCTTCAAATAAGTAACCTGACACAGAAAAAGTTTATTTTATATTTCTGTTTCTCATTTAACTGAAAAACTATTCGTTTATGTAAAACGATTTATTATTAAATTCATAAAATTTATGTATAAAATTTCAATTATGTAGGAAAATATTTACCTTACAATTTTTCGGTATTTTGTGAAATTTGTGTTAGAAAAAGAATATTGTACATTTATAAAAATGTTTGTTTTCAAATTGTAGATAAAACTTATCCTTATTAAATTCAAACATGTCTAATTAAAGTTTTCATAAATTATGCATCTTAGTTTTGAAGTAATAAATATAGTTTTAAGTTTAATAGTTTAAATCAATACTAAACTTTAATCCGCTATTTTTTAATTCTTTATGCCAAAATAAACGTTTAATGTAATAATAAATTAAATATTATATTATAGTTACGTGTATAATCTTGATATAAAATATATAAGTACACGAAAGGAACTTTGAAGTAATAATTAATTGTTTTCAATATCTAGCAAGCAATTTATACTAAATATAAGAAAGTGTGTTTCTTTGCCTGTAAAAGTGTAATAGTATTCGTCAAAAAGATTGAATTGCATATTCGTGGTTTCGGTAACCATAATATGATCGTCAGCAATCATGTTATCCACAGAAAACTTTCCAAGGTTACTATTGCAGCTATAATTCTGTGAAAACACATAGATGTTGCCGAGATAATGTTGGAAAATAGTTCCCAACTATGGCTTGTCCTTGTTCCAAATAATTCAGTGTCTTATTGCACCGAATTTTTGATATCAACTTAAAACTAAGTAAACATTTTTTCTCTTCTTCTTAGAAAGAACGGAATTCAGTTTGTACAATGCAATATTAATTTGAGCTCAATCCTTTAATTAATAAAATATTCCGCCTTAAATTTTAAACAAGTATATGACATAAACAACCTATTTTCAGCTGTGCTGAATCTTCTGTACCCCGCCATGTTTAATTTAATGAGGAATGTCCAATGCAGGAGTTACAACCAAATATGGTCCATTATGTAAGAAGTGTGCTGATTTTTAATACAATGGAGTTTTATAAGTTTAAAGTATTGTTCTGAAAATTGTTTCTCATATGGCGTTCACCACACATTTTTATTTTAAGTCCAAAATAATAATTATATCATTTAGATACTTGAATATATGAAACATTTATCATAATAAAAAAAATAATTCGGAATTTCAACAAAATTGATCCTTATTTAAGATATTTATTAATTAAAAA
>PYHX02000413.1:71234007-71273749 GCA_004302925.2 Cochliomyia hominivorax | reverse complement strand
ACTGTACTCTTAATTATAAATTAAAACGTACCTTTATACGAGGGTGGTTCATTCATTTTTGGTACCCACCACTTATAACCAACAATTGGCGTATGATATTGAAAAGTTCTGCTTGACCGACTATATCTTGTTTTGGCTGGAATTTGTATTTTCATCTTTCACCATAAGTGGTGATAATGGTATACAACTTTGATATTCCGTTTTATAATCCAAGAAAAAATCATCTAAGATCTCATAAATCGTATATATATTCAGGCATCAATTCTGCCCACAATGATTAACTGAGATCATATGAAGTTTCCTATTTAAGTTCAAAATTTTATGGACCAATGATTGAACAACCTTCTTAAACCAACAAAATTTGAACAACGTATGTGACCAACAGTAAATTTAATTTCATGAATTTGATACGTTTGAGTCGCCTTAAATAAAAAAGACTAAAATTAAATAAAATTAAAGTTAGATATCATTCTTACAAGGGAAATTATTTAAGACTACATAATCTATATGACATATGAATAGTGTTTTAAAAAACACATACTTATAGACTTCAAAATTTGTGCATTGAGCACAGTAGTATTCTCCAAGCAAACAAAGTTTTGATAAGGGCACGTGGGATGTGTATCCCTGTTTCAAACGAAATTTTAAATAATGTATATCTCTAAATTCTTTATAGAAATTTCATGAAATTTGGTATATGTATAAAGCATTTAAAACAAAAATGTTCCAGGAAACTTAACAAAAATTTTACACATATATGAATCAACAATAGCATATCCTGCAGAATACGTAATTTTTGAATGGGACACTGGAGAGTGGTAAAAACGGAATTTCTAACTTTTCTAAACTGATCGTTGTTGAGGTATTTAGGAATCGGCATAGCCGGAATATTGAATAATACTTTTTTAGATATCAGTATTTTCTAAACACTTTAGAAAATTAAACATATTTCAACTAAATTATATAGTCAAACATATAACTTTACATAAATAAATTTTTGAAATAAACTCTATTCAAATTTATTTTCAAGTTTTAATGGATTTTTAATTGATGTAAATAATCTTACTTTTAAATAAAAATCTTTTCATATTGAGCACCTTCTTTTAATGTCTGTGAGGCTTTTAAGTTTCAATCAATTTTATTTAATGTAACATATAAAGAAAACAAAAAAAATAAATATTTTACTTGTGGTTTAATAACAATAGATGAACATTAAAATTTCCTTCCTCAACTGAGCTTTTATTTAGCCATATGATAACTCTACATTAACATAAATTGAAGGTTGGCAAAAGATCCAGGTTTTGGTGCTCTTTTGAAAAGTACAGGTGAGGAGCACAAATAATGTTTTAATATATTTCATAAACAATGAAAATTAAGTAGATCATGAGATAAAAGTGAAATAATTTTAATTGGGATTTGGAGTTATTAACAGGCTGTTAAATTAAATTTCTAATTGAAGGAATTATTACTTAATTTTACGTAATTATGTTTATATAAATGTCTGCTTCCATTGGTTGTAGCATGAATACAATTATTTATTGGAATATATGCATACAGTAAAAATATTAAGCAAAATAAACGTTAAATATAATAGATTTAATATTGAATATTTTTCGTTTAGTTTAAATTGAATGTTAAAATAATATTGTACATATTATAACTTTCGATATTAATATATAAACTAATAAAACAATACATTTTTAAATTACTAAGAAAATATTAAATTAACATTTCTTATCTATGAAGCAAAATATAACTTAATTTATTTAACATTGCTTTTTTTTGTGTAAACAGATCCTCATAAAATTTCATATATATTTTTCTTATGTTTATCCTACCTAACAGAAATAGTGTATTTTCTACCTTCCGACAAATAGCCCGGACATAGCAAAATCTAATCAGAAAGCGATTCTAAGTCGAAAAGTTAAAGCGACCAGAATGATTGAGAAAAATATACTGCGTACTACCTGTGTCTAATACATAATGAACAAAAAACTGATGAAATAGAGTTAATATAGTTTATATTCTATGTGTAACATCAATGATTTTAATTTAAATTTTTAAACACCTGTTTCTTAACCACCTAATACTAAAAACTTTTTAGCAATTTACTCAAACACTTGTTTTGCTACTTTGATTTACAAAATTAAGTTTTACTTAGCAGTTTATTTTTAACATAAGAATCCTTCTAATACGTAAGAAGAGATTTGGACCATAACAAATTAAAAATCGGTTTTTGTTATTTTAGTATATTAAAAAAATTAAGAATTTTTTCACCAACAATTTCAGATTAAATTAAATTATCCAAATGAATACAGTTTTCCCGCAATATCGTGGTGAAATTTGATATTGATATGTAAAAAGTAAGGGAAAAATATATTGTATTTTGCTAGAATTTAAATATATTCAACATTTTTACCATTCACAATACTAAATACTAGAAACTTACTCATAAGCATCTTTATATGAAAACTTTCCATGCACATGCAAAAATGAGCTAATTTACACTTTTCTACCTAAAATAGTGGATAAAGTTCAGTTTTCATTTTGCATAATTTTATTTTACTCTTTTAAGTTTTGTTTTAAATTCATATATATTTATGACTTTGGGGTTATATAAACTGTATTTAAAGTTAAATTTTTGAAACATTTTTCACATCAACCTTTCGTACATGAACTGGAAGGCCGCTCGTATCTATTATATTATAGAAATTAATGTATGAATGGTTATATTTTCGAAAAAATTGAGTAAATTACTTAAACAAAAGGTAGCAAATAAACAGCGTAAATAGTATTTCATTCTTGCACTGGCATATGCTCCTATGTAAGGATTTTTGAAAAGTATATGAAATAATGTCAAAACATTACATATTTTGTTTATTATTTCAAACTTATAAAATTGCATGTTATAATGTAAAAGACTGCAATAAAAATTGTTCCAACAATATTTTCTATATAAAGTTTTCTTTTATTTCTTGTAAAATGCGTTGGGAATACGACTACATTATGTGTAGTAACCTTAAATATAGTAAACTATAGGCAAAAACATCATAAACATTACTTTTGTAGTATCGTCTTTACACTCTTGTATCTAACTCTAACTTTTAATTTATACATTAATTTTTTGTATTATTGGTTAAATTGAAAGTAATTTATTTTTACCATTTAATTATTCTTTATTTTATAAAATTAAGTTAACATCATTAATTGTTTGTGTTTCACGTAAGAACTAATGACACTATAAAGCGTATAAATTTTCTTACTTTATTTAGTCTGAAAATATAAAACACTAAACTTGATTCAGATTTCAAGAAATTTGTCACGACCTAAAATTCTTTACCAGATAATCTTACTTACTGCTTACCTCTTCGATAGGTCAGCGAGGAACAGCATCCCCATAATAACAGAATTTTTAATATCTGAAAACCAAAAACAAAATGTCTTGAACTTAACACATGAAAAAAGAAATATTATTTACAACATTTAAAAAAAAACTATAGAAATTTCAAAACGGAAAATCTATTTCATAAATTTTGCCAGAAACAAAATAATGGTTCAATAAATTTTCCTGATGTAAATACGCAACAGCCTCTAATTTTTAAAACGTTCAAAATACGTTAATATACGACATTTAAAATTACTTTTTTAAAGAGAATGCTACTAATCCAAGATGTGAAAATCTGTTTTAATTTAATAATAAATATAAATAAATTAACACTGAAAAGACAGAAAGACAAGATCAAAATGAAATGTAAGTTGATGGATTTATTTGTGAAAATAACAATTTGAATAAATTTACAGTTTAAACAATCATTTGCATAATTAACATAATTTTGCTTCATTTAACCTTTTAATAAACAAATTAATGAACTTGTCACTTTTATACAAAAGTTTATTATATTTATAATTAATATAAGTCAAAACAATACATCCTGCATCACCACTGATATCAAGTGATCTTTTCCATCTCTTTGGTTAATAAAATATTACTCTTGTGAGAACTTTTCAAACATTAAAATGTTCATTGTCTTTGAAGGTCCATTTAAATACAAATTTTATACCAAATGTAATAATTTACTTCTTTAAGCAGTATGTTAAGTTTAGAGTTTCTATATTTATTAAAAATCATTCAGAATTCGATGAAATTAATGATGGATGATATTTTAGACTCAACTATACCGAAAATATATCATAACATTCTAAATCATTTTCTATAACAATGTTTATTTTTATAATTTTCTAACCTTAGAATTTAGGTTGTATTTAATTCTACCATGTTGTTGACTTAATTGCCTACAGTACCATTAAATAACCATTTTAGGTCACTAAACTGGTATTAAAAAACAGGATTGTTAACTTAGCGAGCACAAGACAAAGTTTATGTTAATAAATTTATATTTTTATACCCTTCACCACCACAAGTGGTGAAGAGGGTTATTATTTAATTTATCATTCCGTATGCTACGCTAAGAGCGGAATTATCTTAGACACTAATGTATATATATTCTTGTATCAAATCAAAATTTGAGTCGATTTAGCTATGTCTATCTGTCATCCACAATAATTGACAGAGCTCAAGGAAATTTAGTCTGCATATTTCTTACAGTCGTGGAAATTTCTTATTTAAAACCAGTAAAAATCGGTTAAGTATTTAAAAGATATAGATCTATATTTGAGCAATCGCAAAGTTCAAGCAATGATCTTTCTTTTTGCAAATTTTTCATATATTAAGTTAATTCCATAAGTTATTATAATCGGTTAAGGGGGGAAAGTAAAAGCCAAAAATAAAACTAATTTAAGGCTCATTAAATGTGACTGTGTTATATTTGAAAAATTGTATATATTGTATACGTATGTGAGTGTTATACACGAAACACTATGCACATTGTGGTGAATACAGTATGCTACTTGTTGTTGTCAAAAAAATCAAAAAATTTATAAAAATAAATAATGATTAATTATTTTTTCCATTGAAGAAATATATTTTATTTTAAAGGCATTTATTTGAAATACAAAATATCTGTTAAAAAGATCAATAAATTTCGGTTATTAAGTCTTACCAATTAATCTAAAGATTTCATGTATTTCTAAAACATATTATTTGAGAGAAGATATACTTCGCATTTATAAATTATTAATTATGGTTAAAAACTCATTATTTTGCAATATATATAGAAACATAATAAACATGACTTTTGAATGGTTGCACAATAATAAAAATATGCAATATTATTGCACAAATAAAGTTCTTAAGACATTTGCTGAAAACCACAGAAGCTGGAAGGGTAAATATAATAAGAGTTTATGTTATCAAACAACCGTTCTATATTTTTGAACTGCCATAAATGTTCAATCATTCTGTAAAAAATGTTAAACTCAATATTTGATTATCACATTTTTCCATTCCTTAAATGGAATTAAGTAAAAATAAGTAAATTTTGTGGTGTGCAGGACTTACCGCTGAACCCAGTTTCACATTCGTCTTTAAATGAAATTATTCGGTTTCTTATTGCTGAACTTTTCAGCTGAAAAGTAGCACTTCATTTATTTATGTCAATAAATGACACAAAAGTTAATAAACTTATGCGAAAACAAGAATTATACAAAACGTTAAGTTTACTATCATCAATTGAAGTTGTTCACAATATGAAATCGGATCTGTCGCGAATTATAACTTTAGTTTCATTTATAAAATCAATAAAACTTGAATTCATAAAAACAAATCTCTATTCATCATTATTATAAAATATCGAAGATAATTTTATAATATAATTGTCGATTTACTATTTTTTGTATTAATATATTTAAAAATTTATTATTCGGATAAATATAAACTAAAATATTTAGTTTTTGAGTGCAACCGTTGGTGCGACTTCAATTGCAATAGGTTTTTTGTGTACTTATTCAAATTGGTACTTTTTGGTATTCATTTTAAAAAATTTGAGTTTTTGTAAAAAAACTTTATGAAATTTCATTCATTTGGCTTATATATTTATATAAAATTTCGAGTTATAGAGTGTAAATCGAAATATTTTTAAATTAACAATAAGCTAAATATCCTCCACTACTAACATAATGCAATAGCATAAGTTAAAGATATTGCACCATAAAACTTATAATTCATAGCAAAAAATCGACCGATTTTCATCAAGAAAGTACCATATATTCTAGACAGAAAATAATCGTTTTATAAATTCAAACCCGATTTCCGGAAGAGAACATACAATGCACTTTGAAAAATAATTGCACCGAATTTCAATAGATTTGGTATATATTTACTAGTTTTATAAGCTCCAACCTGTTTTACGGGAATTCACACAATTATTCTAGGCGTGCGAAAGATTTATGGGATCTGAGATAATACCTTCATGACGTTACGTTAATAAGGTTAAAGTGTATAAAAAATAATTCTTTGTTACAATTCAAACTTATTTCAAAGTTAAATGGAAAACGGTGTAAATTTATAATTTAAAACTATTTAAAAAGCGTTAATTTTTGATAAATTAAGCCTTTTGCGATCTTTATTTTGTAAATTTGCTTCTAAAGATGACCGTTTACTTGCAATAGTAAAAAAAGTTATTTTAATACCAATTTTTTCCAAAGTAATGCAATTTATTAGAATAATAATATATAACAGTTCATTAATCATACGCTTCCATTTATAAATTAGAAAGGTTTTTGGAAAATATTGAGTCAAATTAATGCTTATAATTAAAAAATAAATATTTGAGATATTTAAAAATTATCACCATTTTATGAGTCATAAATTTAATATGAAACTTGTAATATAATACTTGACTTAAAAATTTTTATTACTGATATACAAATGGTACGTAAAAAATATAATGCTTTAGTTGACTGAAGTTATTTTCCTGATATATATCACTATAGGTGATTGGGTATTATTCGTTTGTGCTGATATTTATAACATGCAGAAAAATTGGTGTCACCTTTAAATATACCGTTCGACTCAGAATCATTTTCTCTCGATTTAACTTTGTCCGTCCGTCTGCCTTACCGGCTGGTTGACCCTATAAATGTTGTGAACACTCTACAGGTCGCAATTTTTGAGAATATTTGGTACGTGTCATTATTTTGTCCCAAGGACGAAGCCAATTTACAGTTAGCTATGTTCACGTTCCTCCCATACAAATGTTCCTCCTACCCTATTTATTAAGATCATAAAGCGATTTAAACAATAGTTGGGACTAGTGAATGAGGGTTGGTCTATTATTTCTTAAAGATCCCATACAAAATTCCTTCCAAATATTCATTTTAGGACATACATTTTTTCTATATGAAAATTATACGAGGTCAGTCCATAATTTCTTCTAACTATCATATAACCTTTCACAAAATTAATTAAAAATTCATACATTTTGCACAAATTTTAGAGTTATAATAATATAACAATAAATGATAAAATAATATTGCAAGAGGGTTGTTTATTACTTCTTCGTAACTACTATTTATAAGCAAATTATGCTGTAGGGTATTACATAGTTGGGCTCTACTGGCACTTAAAGGTTTTAATTTATTTTTACTTTCATCACAACTCCTTTCTCTATTCGAACCGATTTAATTTTAATCAAACGAATTTAAGTAAAATTTTAAATATTGCTCAAAGTGCAATATTTAGACAATTTTATCCCAAGCTCGAATTTTTCTTTTGAGGCAGTTTGTACTTATTTTCAAACTATCTATAACATTGCATTACTTGCTGTTATGTATTCTGAAAACGGTTAACATTCTTATTTTAGAATTTCTTTTAAGTAACATCATAACGTTTTATAGTACAAAACATAAAAGCAAAGAAATAAACATTCTGTGCTCTTTGTGAAATATATACTATAATGTTTGTATATACCAAAAAATTACTTTATGTTACTATTGCGATATTCTTGATGATATTAATATCAGTGTAGACTTATTTATACCTGTATAAATTCCTATAATTCTTTAAAAAATATATATATGTTATCCTTAAGATAAAGTTTGACAAAAGTGTTCATATGTCTTAGGATATTATATAGTCTGCCCAAACTGCACTTGCTTTGTGTCTGTTTCGTATTTTTCCTTGAAACATATTACATATATGTTTACAGTGTTAAAGTATCGTAAAATAGTACAAAATATCAAATGTAATAATGATAGACTTCTTTACTTGAAGAGTATTTTTAAAAGCGTAATTAGAATTAAAAAAATGGTATATAATATAATATTCCATATCCATTATATAAACAAACATGTTTTTTATGCTTATGGATTTTAAAATAAATTATTAAATTTTAGCAAAAAAAACAATGTAACCAAATTGCCAAATTTGCCTAAAATATTAATTATTTTTTATATGATTTTAACTACAATGAATACAGTAATTTTAGTTATTTGCACAAAGACCTCTTAATAATTTAACTTGACAAGTTGACATATTAAAGAATGACAATCTTCACATACATATTTATGAAAATATAAAACAGATTAACTGTTTTCTTGCACTTTTTCTTGTGTGTTTTTCCTTCACTGACATGTAACAAATAACATTATGTACTATTCTGTGTGTCATATATATAAATGACAGGTTTTGTATTTAAATATTAAGAATGAAATTGTTTATTTTTTCATTTAAAAAATGTTTTCTTTTACATCTACGTAGAATACAATTTCATAAAAATACAAATACAAATCACAACCACGTGTTTAAAATATAACTTAAATTTAGTTTTAATAAAAATGTTTCACCTTTAAGAATTTTCTGAAAAGGTGTTGCAAATAATTAAAGTGTAATATTCCATGTGGTTTTTGAAAGTAGCATTTTTATAGTAATTCATAAATTTTTCATGCTTAGAAAGTTTTTTCTTAACATTTAACTTTCCATAAATTTTTAAACAAGATATGAAGAAATCTGTAAATCTTTAGGAGGTTTGATAAACTTGAAATTATTTTTAACGGAATTACTTTACACAAAGGCGGCTTTAAAATTTCACATTTTAGAAAATTTGATAGTCCAATCATACATAAAAGTGTGAATCTAGCATTTTAAACCGAAGGGAATAAATTCTTTAAGTTAGGACGAAGGTCTGTCGCACTGAGCTAAGAGCTAAGTACCCCTGTGATAATTAAATCATTAGGAATTATTTCATTATGTAATAACTAAGTAACTAAATAACTAAGTTCCAATATATAAGATTTTTATATAATAAAATCCAATTCTTTTTATAAAATTGTTGTTTATAGTTTTTTATTTTTTATTTTGTCAGAATTTTTGTATTTTTGTTCAAAAAAAATAGTAGCATTTTTACTAAATTTCATAAAAAATTGGAAAAAAATAGAAAATTTCAAAATTTAGTATTACATAAATTTCTGAAAACGTATCAAATAATGTAAGCATATACGTACGAAAGCAACGTAGATAGAGAATCACAAATTTAAACGATTTCGAGTGACTGGCTTTCGTTCCCTAGAGTTTTCGTTCGACATAGGTAAACAGGATATTAATATTTAATGAAACTGGATTAGAAATGTCAATATTCATTTTCAAGTAACATGTGTTATAATGGGTTATATAAAAAGTACCAAACATTTATTGGCTAAAGTTTTCAGATAACCATATAATAATAATTAATTATGGACTTCAGCAATAACTCACTCAATAACTACATTTGCAGTTTGACAATTTCTTATTGCATATATTTTTTCTATCGAATACACAACATTTATGAATCACTTTTAATATAAAAAATTAAATTAATATAATAAATAAATAAATAATTAAGCACATTAATAAAGTAGTTTTTCAATAGGAATTCAAGTTCTATCCTTAATGGAAATAACCTTTCATTGCAGCATTTTTTATATAATTAAGTTATGTAATTCTCGTTGTATATATTCTTAAATAATTCATTCGCTGCAGGTAGTCACAATTTAGAAAATCTTTTTTTTCTGGGACCTATTTCGTATTTTTTGACAGAAGTATATTTCTTGGAATTCATGAAAGAACTCTTTATATTTAGTTAATTTTTCAAACCGTTATTTTTTTAAAGAATTTAAGAATATTAAACTTTTTGTTTCATTTGCAAGATTTGGAAATTTTTTAGGTCATTTATTATTTAGTTTTCCTATTGATTATGGATGACCTGAATTCCCAAAGCCAATGTAGTAAATTTGCTACTTTGACTAAATGTATACTAAATGTTCGAAGAAAAGTACTACAGATCAATCCTTATTATACTAAGAACAATATTTCCTATTTTTTGGGTCATAATAAATAATAATTTTTAATATTCCGAATACAATTTTAAGACATCAAATTCAAAACTTTAAATTTTATAAGTTCTTATAAAAAGTCTTGCGAACTTCGAACACTCTGAAGTAATTTTATCACATTGTGCTTTTTAAAAAAATAAAACTTAAATAAAAAAATATTTTTTTTTCATTATTTTAAATAAGTTAAATAAAGTAAAAGATAATAATAAATGTTTGTGTTATGAAATTATTACAGATTTTACATAAAAAAGCTTTTATCTAGAAATGTAAATACAATAAATCAATACAATATACATTTTTTAATAAAAGAAATTCAATACAAGTATATTTTATATAATTATATATTCAAAATAAATATAAAACTAAAATTTCTAAAATTTTATTTATATTTACGAATGCGTAAATCTATTCAAGATTTTAATTTGATTTACACCTTTTGATTTTATTTTATATTCATAATTAATTTAGTGATTATTAAATTTATACGATTGCAAATTAATAAATTAGATCCATTTTACTATTAAATACAGTAAAGACAATATTTTAAATCAGCACCACAACATTAAGTCATATGCTAAATGTATTAATTTATCAAGAAAGATTTCAATACATTCTTTGCATAATTTTTTTCACAATTCGAATTACTTTCACTAACAAATTTACAAAAATATATTGATTATAATTGTTTTAAATTTAGGTTCAAAATTTAAATTTTATTCGATAAATGTCTTAAATTTAAAGTAATTTATAATTATATAAAAAGTATCATATAAATGTATAAAATTCTGACTAATTGTTTTGCATTTTTAATTCTATTGGGACTTGTTTTCGTGGAGAGTGTAAAATTGTTCATAAGGTTTCTCAGTACGTATGATTGATAATGTTAAATTTTATATTGTCACTACAAGTGGTGATGAGAGAATATTGGTTTCTCCATTCCGTGTGTAACACCAAGAAGTAATCATCTACGATCCCATAAAGTATATATATATTTTTGAATCATATCAAAATCTGAGTCAATTTAGATAAGTCCGTCTGTCTATTGGAAACTTTCTCACGCCTAGAACAATTGTCCGATTTCAATGAAATTTAACCTAAGTATTTTTTAATGTCTTATACAGTTTGCTATTAAAACCAGCTGTACGGTTCATTAACAAAAAGTTTTAGACTAATATCTGAGACAACCTCAAAATTCAGAAAAAGAACTTTCCTATTTTTTTCAAGAAAAGTGGAATCATGCGTTTCATGGAAAACATAAAACTCGGATCAACGTAAAAAAATATAGGCTAAAATATGCAAAATTTTTTTGAAGATAATTTTCTAAAATTCGCCAAATATATTTATTTTGGTACAATAATTAACTTCAAAAAACCAGCTCACATATACGGATCTTTACCGGAATGTAGTTTATAGCTTCTTAAAATCAACTGCATTGAAATATGGCTCAATTCATTTTCTAACCGTTTTAAATATATGCTCGGTATCGGTTCATATATTTTTTTAGCTACTATATAAGGACCTTATCGGAAAATTGAAAACTATTTACTATTTTTTGTAAATCATCACGATTATTTTTCTAAATGTCTTGTATATGTCTTACTTCTTTGGCGAATATCAGGAAATATTTCTTAAATGACTTTTAAAAATGAAACAATTCTATTGAAATCGCTGCAATTAATATTTTAACTATCTTGACTATAAGTTACTTTTTTAATGAAAATCAGTCTTTATTTTTCTATAGTTGCCATTTAAGGCCTCTTGCAAGAAAAGAGCTTCAATATTGATTTAGGCCTAAAACGTTTTTAAATATGAACCACTTCTTTCAAAATTCAGACATTTGTTTCAAATTTTAATAAGTGTAACTAATTTTATGGATATTGTAATGCCTTCAACTCATGTTAATTTTTGTGCAATGTTAGTGGTTGAGGGTATTTAAGATTCGGCATAGCACAATATAGCATTCCTACTTGTTTAGTACCATATCAGTAATAAATAATACCGATTACATTTCATAATCTTGTCTTTAAAAACTATAATATGAATGTGTTGTAAAGACGAAAAATAACAAAAAAGGAAGATCTAATAGTTGAAATTAGAAAATAAAAATAAAATTTTACTCATTTTACATTCTATGTAGGTACTATTTGAATTATTGGTACTGAATATATGCAAAAAGTTATTGCCTGAAATCAATTTCTCGCTTTTGCATTGCAGTACGCGGTTGTCAGCAGCGTTACCGTTAACTGCCTTTGCATTGCAGTACACACAAAAAGGGGATTTGGGAAATAAAGTCGCATTTAAAAAATAATTTTCGAGAAAAAGTCGCCATAGATTTAATTCACCAAAAAAGTCGTACCAACGGTAACACTGGTTGTCAATCAGCATATATTTGGTAGCACAAAATCTCATAGTTGTTTTCTTTTAACATGAAAGAAAAATATTTTTGGAGGAAAAAAATAGATTTGCAAAATAGTTTGTTAGAATGAATAGAATGTTAGAAAAATGAAAATAGTATATAATTTCTTAGAAGTCAGTGCTGAAAAAATTAAAGCACTTTACTAATTTTTTATCTCTGGTCAAAACACTAATTTATTAAAAGTGTTGAATTTATTTTTTTACCTTCCCCCATGGCGACAGTATTTTAAATTTGCAATTCCGTGTGTAACGCCATCATCTCTCATATCAAAAACTAAGTCGATTTAACTAACTCCGGCTGCCCGTTCTTGCAGTTCTGTCAACTGTATCATAATTCAATGCTATGAAAATCAACGGATTTGTTAAAAATAACCCATAATGTTGAGTTTTAGCTGTGAAAGTGGTACGAATAAAAATCTTGAACAGAATTGTTCAAATGACTTTTATAATATACCAGTTTCTTGTATGATGACAAAAGTATTAATTCCTTTTAATTATAAAACTTTTGACAATAGTAAACTTTCCGTTTTAGAGAAACCTAAGCAAATTTATAATTATAGTAGTTTTACCTGATTAAATTAATGACACGTTTTCAGTACGAAACCAAACAGTTTATTTGACATGTTTAATTGTTTTTTAAACATTTGAAAGTTTTACTGCAAAAGAACTAAAACTAAGGGGAGAAGTATCTCCATCATCAATTCCTGATAATATAATATTAAGGCGAACATTTTGTTGTAATAAATGTTTAATAAGGTGTCACATATTGTGACACTCCTCTGAAAAGGTAAAGATTTATACATTAATTTAAGTAGATTAAATATGAATAATATTTTCAAAACGTTTTTAACATAAAAAAACTAAAACTTTTATCCCAAGAGTTGTTTTACCATTTTTTATTAATATGAAACAAATGAATCTGACTTAAATGAGTGACCATAAGAAAGTACTTACAAAAATTATTGAATATTTTCAACAAAACTCAAATAGGTCCCGAAAGAACGTTAAACCAGCATTCAATTGTCTGTCGTGAAAGTGTGTTCCGTGTGGTTAGTTATTAAACAGTGCCAGGACAACTTGTCCGTTAAAATAAAATCTGCTCCTTCAGATAGAAGGAATGGTTCCAAAGCCAAAAAATATTAAGTGTTTACAAAAGATTTCCAAACAGTTCCGGTAGGAAAGCAGCCCGATAAACTCAGTGCTCGTACTATTAAGTACGAAAAGATAAATCTAATGCAGGTTTGAATACATACAAGGCTCAAGGCATTGCTAACAGGAATGCCATTAATAAACTTTGATATCAAAAACAGAGCAAAATTAAGATTTTTAGTAACTTCCCGGTTAAAAAATTTATGTTTGTGGTGGATTATTGAGGAAATGTTGCGATCCCTGAAGTAGTCTAAATTTCTCAAAGAGTTCTTGATATGACAAGTAATAATACGTTGTAACAAAAAAGACAATTAATTGTTATAGCGGACACTATAAATGATGAAATTTATATCAAAGAGTATTTACAAAAGGCTCATTTTCATTTTCTATTCTCCACATATTATTTGTACTAACAAATGAAATAAGAGAAATTATACAAAGTAACGTATTTTTTTATTATGAGAATAGAACAAATTATAACAAATGTTTTTCGTTACATTAACTTAACATCACTTAAATTTTAACTCAAAACTTCCAGGCAGAGACTCATAAAATGTTCTCAACAAATAGTCAGAACATATCGATAAACATTTCCAATCAATTATCTTATACTATTTAACGACGGTAATAGTTTTTTGTAAATTTTCAAATATAAGAGTACAACCAATGAAATATTTAATTCCATATTTTACCTAAACCAATGTAAATAATTCAGATAAATATTCTTAAGATTAATAAATTTTACACTTTCTGTTACCTCAAAAATTATATTAATAAATAATCTTGTAACAGTAAAAAGGAATAATATGTAAGAATGCTTTATTTGGCGGTGCTGAATCTTAAACACCCTCCAACACTTATGCAAAAATTAGCATGATATTGAAATATACATAAAATTAGTTACATATATTGAAATATTTTAGATAAATGTCTGAATATTGTAAAATTGGCGCATATTTAAAAACATTTAAAGCCTAAGACAATATTTAGCCCGATAATTGTAAAACCAGATTAATATATAAAAGACAGTTTAAGGATACAACTGTACCAAATTTTTATTAAAATAGATCGAATTTAAAATCCTTTTCTTGGAAGGACTTTAAATGTGAACTATAGAAAATTGTGTTCCGATATAAATTATATTTAAAATTGATTGAGCAATAGTCGTGTCAATTTCCAATAGAATTATTTCATGTTTGTCTTAAAAGTTTAAAGCTTTTTTTACGGGAAAGAGACTATAGAAAAATAAGGACCTAATATACCGATATGTATTATAAGTTCAAACCATTTTCGGAGAAGGGGTCTTTCTCTTTTTCAAGAAGGGGCCTTATATGGGAGCTATAGAAAATTACGTACCAATAATAAAATTAAAAATGTATTAATTAATAAGTCGAATTAATTAATGAGCCGCTTTCCGGTAAGATCTTTATTTATTACTTTTAAAAGCTCAAAACTATTTTCCGGGAGGGTCTTTACATGGCACCTTAGCAAAATATTGACCGAGATTGACTAAATTATAAATATACATAAAAGATAGTTAGAAAAATAATTGTGTCGAACTAAATAGAATTGGGTTTTATTAAAGAGTTTTATAAGCTGAAACCTAATTTCCAGAAAGAGCTAGAGTTAATAATGTATATTCAAGGCAGTTAGAAAATGGATTTTGGTTCATATTAAAGAGTTTAAAAAGCTATAAGCTATATTCTGGAAAGGGCCTATAAATGGGAGCTAAATAAAATAATATAATTTCAGAGGCTATCTATCAAAATTTTGCCTTTTTTCTATTTCAGAATTCTCAGGCCAAATTTCGCTGAATTCGGATGATTGTTTTAGGCATGAGAGTGTTTCCAACAGACAGACGGACATAGCTAAATCGACTCAGATTTTGATATGATGCAAGAATATTTATACTTTATTGGTTATTATTTTATAACTTCTTGGTGTTACACACGGATTGATATAGTTAATATAACCTCATCACCACTTGTGGTGGTAGAGAATATAACAATACTTATTCAACTTCAATAATAATAAATAAATAAAAAATAACAAACTTTTCTGTGAATAAGTTTCATTTTTATTAGGTAGAAGTTTTTAGCTTTACTTCCTACTTGAAATAAAAAAAAAACAAAATTCATTTAAATATTAAGAACAAAAGTGTAAAAAGGCAAAATAAATTCCCATAGAAACTTTCATCTTCAAGATGATGATGAAGAAATTTTTTCTAAAATTTAAAATGCTGTTAAAAAATAAACTTTTATTTTTCCATATTGACTAAAAACCCCTTCGTATTTTTTCCCTTAAGAATTGAAGTAAACGACGATCACGTTCAGAATAATTTAAGGAGGGTTTGTTTAGAAAGTAAACTTTTTTAAATTCTGTAGCATAAATTTGATTTGTTATTGGTCAAAATACGTGAAGTGCGTATGATATAAGAGAAATTGATAAAAATACATTTGAGTTGAAATAATTTCATATTTTGTTATTTTATATATTTTAAGTACTAACGGCAGTTTGCAAAAACAACTAACTAACTGATTCAAAAAATTTCTATTGTCCCTTGATATTTGGACCATAATTTTCCTTCATTACGAATTCGAGTAATTCATTGGAGTTAAATGCTTAGGAAATTTTGAATAAAATTCATTTTTATTGATGTATATTACAAACAAACCAATTAAAAACAAGATTGTTATTCGAGTACCTTTTATATCAGTGAATTATTTTGGAGTATTAGTTCGTTTTAATTGATATGATTTATTCCACTGTAATTTTTTGTGTAAGAACATTTTCATTAAAAAATATATTTTTATAATTTGAATACGATTTTTTGTTGAATTTACGTTCGAGAACTAAACCAAAATTAGTTTGTATGTGAAAATTGTGCTTTTGGATACGATTTCTTAAAAAATCGACTTAATAGTTAAAGTTCTTAATAACAAATGTGTTCTTTAAATCAATAGTTGAAAGTTTTTTTGCATAATGCCGTTCATAAATATATTTATTTGAAATGAGGTTAAAATAATATTTACTTATATTTCTGGAGTTAATTGAATAACATTTATCCTCTGTTGTATGAAAACCTCTTTCTTTACTTACCATTAACAATATGCCTCTGATTCAAAATTAAAACAAAGTAGTTTATATTTATTTGGAAATAAAAATAAGATAAAAACAAAAAAATCGGTGTTCGAAACTTAAGCAAATTTATATGAATCTTTTGTTTATTGTGAACTTTAGTTACATAAGATTTAAAAAAAATCACTTTGTATTCTGATTTAAGGCAGTTTATTAGCTACATATTACTTCTCGATGTATCATAAAAACAAAACCAATGCGACCAAAATAAAACACAAGACATTGTTTCGATTTTAGCCTAATTTTTGCACAGTGAAGTTGAAATCTAAACGTTTTGTGTTGTGGAATTTTTTTCGATGGATGTTTGAATATATGAATGACCCGTATAATTTATTAAAGTTGGTCAAATCGTAGCTAATGGGGTCCAAGTCTCCGTAGTGCCCGGATTAAAATTCCATAGAGAATCTATTTGTATCATAACGGTTCAGAAGTAATCTGAACTGATTATCTGCCAAAAAATAGAGCATAAAACAAAGGTTATATAATTTATGTCCCAAAAGTGCTCTTACTTCATAATTAACGGAAGATATCATGCGAAATGTTCAAAATTGCTAAGCTTTTGCATAACTATTTTTTAAGTTATAATAGTTTTTATGGTGTTATAATATCCAAGAAGTCGATATCATTTTTGGGTAAATAACCAAGTATCATTATATATAGTACAATGTTACTGGAAAGAAGTGTTATAGGTATCGCGAAATACTATATGTTATTGTATTAATTCAAAATCTGTCTGTTGGAAACTTTCTCATGAAAGTTTCCATATATTTTGCTGTTGTCCTTAGCAGTTTCCTATTTCATACGAGCTATATCGTTTCAAAAAAGAAAAAAAGTTTTAGACCAATATCTGAGAGAAACTTCAAATTCCGAAATTATCTCTAAATTTTTCAACAAAATCTATTTATTTTAACATATCATACACCTGTATGTATTCAATCATCGCAAAAACAATCATCAAATTTGGATCTTTAGAAAAAAGTTATAGATTAAAATAAACAACAAAATTTTAGTAAAATAAAATAATAAAATTTTTAACTCACCTGTTTTATTTTATAGGATAAAGGAAGAAGATAATTTGCGTATGAGTGATATTAAAAACAAAAATTATTTGTTATTAATCATACGCTCTGACAATTACATTAATTTTAAGCAAAAGGTTGAAAGCATATATATTATATATCCCTTCTTAAAAAGGTTAGAAATTACTGATAAATACTAATTAACATATATTTTTATGGTTCAAGTATAAGTATTGGTAATTAATAATTTATTCGCTAATTAGTAGTCTTTTATCAAGTATTAAAAAACACAACATTATATTCATTTCTCAAAATCAAGTGACTATTTTAATATAATTATAACTATTACTTTATAATGATACTGAAAAAATATAACTACAAGTGAAGAAGGTGCAAACTAAGCTTGTTAATACGTTTGTCTGTTTTTGACTCGCGTCCAAAATAACAAAATCAATTTTCCATCGTATACATATTTGGAAAACAGCAAAGCTTGTTAAAAAATTACTAAAACTGACAGACATTTATAATGGAAATTGTCACAGTATTATAATATATATTTTTTAGGAAAAGAAAAAATGTGTATGATAGGACAAATTTAAAAACAGCTTTAAAATCAGGAAATTTTGTTAGAAATAGTATTTTAGACTTTTCTGAAATTATTATTCAAAATAAGTTATATGTAGTTTCTTTATTTAGTTTAAATAAAAATAATAATATTCAATACATGATTTCGAATAAATAATCCAGTTATATGTTGATTCAACTAAGTACTTAAGATTTTTTTTGCAAATATTAACAGTCATATAATTATTAATTTTTTGTAGTTATCAATATATTATATTAAATTTAATTATTATTGTTTTCAGTTGTTAATAATCAATATGGTTCATTTTAATCAGTTAAACTATTTTATAAAACATATGTACTTTTACTTCTTTAATATATATTTGTTATATATTTAATTTCATATTATATTTTTTCTCAACATAGATAAATATAAAAACTTTTTAACATGTTTAATCTGCATACATTTTAAATCACTGGAGGCTTTTCATTTTCATTAAATAAACCTAATATTTTTTTATAAAAGATTTAAATAATTAAAAGCAAAATTTTATATAATTTTCCCTAAAATGTTTATTAAAGCTTAATAAAGCATTTTCCTGACCAAGTTGATAATTTCCAATAAAACTCAAATGTATTTATTCTCTAAACATAAAACGAAACAAGTGAGAAAAAATGTATTTATCTAAAGTTAAGGTGTTTGAAATTTTATTGAAAATATTGCGATGACTACAGATATGCACGATATTTAATATCTGTAATTAACAATAAATGCTACTACTACACTCCCGGTCACAAATATTTGTGTTTTTTCCTATTTTTTGATAAGTTCCAGTAATATTTTATGTTGATTCGTTTAAATAAATTTAATGAAATTTTCAATAATATTTCTCCCAAAAATATATTTAGAATTTTTAAAACATTTTGTTTTAAGAATTATAAGACTCCTCAACTTGGATTATTTTTAACTGTAATAATTATCCTAATTGACAATCATCTGGTCATATTCGTTTATAAACCATGAATTAATTCCAGGGTTGTAGTTTTAAAAATTATAATTTTGGTACATATTATTTTTCGCCACTAACGGTGCCCACTGCAATTAGTGTTGATGAAATTTTTATTGTATACAATTCCCTTTCAGTAATGGGGCAAAATTAAGCCTTATAATTTTCTGAACCAGTATGTCCAATTTTACAAGTAGTCATTATTTGCCGTAGTCCCCACACAAACTCCACTTTCTAACATAAAATTGAATTATTTATAAATAAAATATATTTATTATTGTCGGTTTATATAAGTCAACCTGTAATTGGATCCTTAAGTAGAAATCAGAAAATCAAATACATCGTTTTGAATCCAATATATGTCATATTATAATATTATATCCTTTGGTAATAAAGTACATATTTATAAATATTGTCTATTAATAATTGACAATTTTATGAAAGGTTTTTCTTTGAACTCAAATATCATTCTTTATACTTTAATATACTGAAACGCCTGTCAATTATTGCGGATGTTTGAAGTTTTCTCTATAATTTTAATTATATATGTTTTTAAACCTGACTGAGTAGAATCCTTGCAAAGGGGCATACAATTCAAACGCACGTTAAGAAACCAGATCGTCTCTTTTCGAAATCCTCTACTGAGATACTTGCTATTATAATGGAAACTTATTTGACTGACAAAGATATTGCAGACGAAAATCTGAAATTCGATGGATCTCGTTCGGTTATTTAAGTTTTATATTAAATTATGAAAAAGCAAAATACTTTAGATTTTAAAAACTTCCTTTCTTCGTGTTGAATATATTTAAAGACATTGCTGTGCATAAAAGGCAAAAACAGGAGGGCATCAATCGCCTCTCAGACAGAACGCACGAATATATAGTATCTACATGAAGTAGTGAGGGTTACATAAAAACTCGGGAATATAAGCAATATTTCATGGCTTCCTCTCCAGGCTTGGAAGGAACTTTCAACAAGAAAACCAATATTCCAAATTAGAATGGTATAGCCAAACTAAGTGCTGAGTGGTACGTTAAAGACTGGTTTTAATAAATTTTGTATAACTCCAAATTAACACTTTAAATTACTGTTTAAACAGAATTTTTAAAAAAAGCTTACCCGTGTGCCGTATTTCTGAATTTTACTGCAACAGTTGCAAAAGTTTTGATTATATGAAGTGTTCCACTTTCCAGTAGTTTAACCTAAAAAAATTACAGTGAATATCGTTTCCAAAACTTCATTGAATTCTATCAATTTTTTGGATATGATCATGAAAAAACAGATGGACAGACAGCTACAGCTAAATACCAAGAATGCGATTCTTTTTGAAGTTATAAAACCAATATCAAAACAATCTCCACTACTTGTAATATTGGAAAATATAAAATATCCTATATAAAAATCTTTGCATTTGTAAAGTTAATTATCTGAGCTAAATGAAGCATAAGATTTTTCTTTTATTTCTAATATCCGGAAATATTATATCTGTATATATAAATTTTGTTACTTAGATATACATTTAACACGAAGCAAGAAAAAGTTCCAAATATGAAAATATTAAAAAAGAAATATTTAATTATTCTCACAATCTCTTTACGTAATTTGGTCTAAGAACACAAAAATCTCATATAATATCCATAAAACATCCGGAAAATATATGTTGTTATGATGACATATATGTGGATATATAAATCGTTTTTTTGTTTTGCTTTATTTTCGTATGTGTATATATAAATAAACGTAGATAAATGAACCATTTAGAGATATTTAATAATGAGTTTTTATAACCTCCAACAACAAAAATTGTGAAGATGATATATTAACTTGTCATTCCGTATTTAACGTTTAGAAAAAATCATATCAGGCCCCAAAATGTATATAAATATTGTCGCATCAAATCAAAATTTAAGTTGATTTAGCTATTCCGGTCTGCAAGTCCAACTGCCTGTCAGTCTGTTGTTGGCACACTCCACATCCACAATAATTGACAAAGTATAATAAAATTAAGCTTCAGAATTTGTTATAGTCCTGAAAAGTTTTCTTATTAAAACCAGCAAAATCGGTATATAAGATATAGACCGATATATGGGGCAAACTCTTTATTCAATGAAAAAACTTCTATAAAATTGTCAATTATAAATCGACAAATTAGAATGAACAATTATTATTAAACTTAAGATGCCAAAAATTCTAACCAGTGCAATAATTTCAATATATGCGGGATCTGTGATGAGAATTGTTCATTTTCTCCACTTTTCTAGAATATGACTGTATCTTTAAAAAAAAACATTTCTTGGGATCAGTCTTTCTTACAAATGATACTTTATTTTATTCGAAATAAAAATAATAAAACATAAAAATTATATTTAAAATTAAGATCTATATGATATTTTTGTGTAAAACATACGTTCTGAAGAAATTTACGTCATTTGAAGTGATACACGATGTGGCTTAAGAAAATTAAGGACTGATCCTCGCAAAATTTGTAACCTTTTTTGTTTCTAGTTGTGTAAGTCTTATATAAGTTATACATCATCTAATGACAAATACTGCATGGGAGCTACGATCGTTTGCGGACCGATCATTTTTAAATTTAAAATAATAATTTAAACTCTTAAAATCTTATATAAATATCAGTCCATGTATTATGAAATGAGTTTGCAATAGCTTTTCATTTAAAACTTTCTCCACAAAAATATATGTGCTATCAAATTTAATACAGATGTGCAACTTTATTTTGATTCACTTGAATATATGTAGGTTATATTAACTGAAATAAAATTAAATAGAACTCGGTAGGTTTTACAAATAAGTAAAGCTAACGTTATCGCTTCAAGAAAAGACTTCGACATCTGTAATAAATGAATTTAACAATATAAAATGTATTTCTTCCAGTGGAAATGTATAATTACAATGAAATTTACATCAACAGTGTTATATTTACAATGTTTAATTTATTTGCAATTTAACAGAACATACTAACAAATACTGTTAACTTGGGATATTTAAAAACAATGGATATTTTCAACATTAAGTATTATAATTTTGGGAATAAAATGAGTTTATAAAACAATATATAAATAGAACTCTCTTTGTTTCCAAATCCACATGTATGAATGAACTAATATATTCGTTCATATAAAAATTAGTCAATAAACGTCATGGTTTAAAATTAAATTAATAAAATGTTGTTTACAGATGCATTTCTTCTCTATTGCAGATAATAAAAAAAATTATATGTGTAAAAACACATATTTTTCAAATTAGATAAGACAATCAACACGTTGGTATGAATACAATTTCGGATAATAAAATAATAAATAATTACGCTCACATAAATACTTCTTTCATCATGGTATGAACAAGAACAACAGCAGCAAAACATAAACTAATGAACATGAAAAAAACAATTTAAAATATTTCATATATTTCTAATATACAGCAAACTTTATTACGTACCGCATTTATACGTTTAGTTGGGAGTTTTAATGTTAAATGAAACTACAGAAAATATTATTTAAATTTGTTAGTTTACTAATAGTTTATGTTACGAAATGTGAACAATTTTCTGTTAGTTTGTTCCTAATTTTAACCCTTTTTGTATATAAGTATAACAAATTGTAGCAGTACGGAAATTATAATAACAGTTTTTTGTCATATTTTTATGGAAATACAGTGAAATATTTCACCAAAAATAATGAACAAAAATAATTATAAAAGTGGGCCCTATTTCTTATAAGTACTTTTTGTTAATTAGAGTTAAAAAAGATATTAAAAATTGATTTTAAATCCAAAGTGTGTCAAAAAATAGCAACTTAATTGTTTTTATACTTTCAAAATTAAAGTTTGTAGACAATGATTATGTTGTATTTCAAAAATAATGATAACAATTCCAAACTACAGTTAATAGAACTTTAATCAATTAAGTTTAAGTTGCTAATATTTGCTTAACAGATGAATTTTTATCGATTTTAATGATAGTGTTATAAATATTTATCACAAAAAGATTTAGAATACTGTATTCGGCTATGCCGAACCTTTAAAAACTTCCACCAGATGCATATGTAGGAAATACGTTATATTTAGTATACATAAAGACACATACACTAAAAGATGTACATAATATATAAAAGTGTTTCCTAGATATAACACAGAACTCTTTATAAATCAAGAAATTAGTTATATTTTTGGGTATAACCGATTGTGATATGAAGTATATACGATGATTTTGGTTATGAAGTAAATATAGATTAATATTATGACATTTTATTCTAATTTGTAAACTTATAACTTATTTTATTAAAGTTTTTGCTTGAACTTAGGGGCTGCCTCAGGTATCATTCTATATCTAATACAAAACCGATTTTTCTGGTTCCCAAAACTATAGCAAATACTCAAACTTAATTTCATTGAGCTCTGTCAAATACTATAGATGTGAGCGTGCTAACAACAGACAGAAGGACAGAGAACGGACATAGCTAATTCGACCCAGATTTTGATTTTATGTAAGATTATATATACATTATGGGGTCTAAGATGATTCTTTCTTAGAATGGTAAAGTAAATGTATTCTCTTCACCACTTGTTGTGGTGGAGGATATAAAAATTTAACGGCGATCAACAGTTTAACTATGATCATTGATGCCAATGAGTTATATGAACGGCAAGTGCTTTGACCGAAGTACCAGTAATAAATAATAATTTATTGCTGAAAGAATTTACACAAAAATCATGTTGAATTAAATTTCAATACCCTGCAATATTAAAGATGTTCGATTCGTGTGATTGTCCATAAACGATTTTATATTATTCCGATCGACCAACAATATAATTATTTATCGATGTCCATCTGAACAACACTTGTGGACAAATGGCTGGTCGCAATTTTTGGATAATTTTTAAAAGTGTTTCATATTCTAAGTATTCAGAAAATTTAATGCCACCAGAAACCATCTATTCGATTATACGCAATTTTAGATAAAACATCCAACCACGATTCTTGATGATGTGGTTGTTTGAAATACACACAGAAAAAAGACAACAATGAACAAAAGTGATATTTTGGCGATTGCGTTTAGAGAAACGAATTACGAAAAGAAGATGATGTTTGTTGTTGAGAATAAAACTGATGTTAAGTTATGGTAAAGAGGTAAACCTAAATACAATAGACCTTTAATTAGTTTATATTTTTATATAGTAAATACATAATAGTACCATATTAATTAAATAAAATTTAAAGAATTAACCACAAGCAGTTTGTTGTGCAATGGATACAAAAAAAACATTCTTTGGTAATTATATATATATAGTCAATATCATTTAAATAAAAATAACAAATTATTTTTAGTATGGAAATTCTATGACCTCTTGGATGAACATATATGCGAATAGAATCTTTAAACGATTTCTTATCTGACCACAAAAAATGCAGTGGACTTAAAAACAATGTAACAAGTGTCTGTATTAAAATATGTTATATATAGTAATATTGCAATTTTATTTTTAAATATTATCCCTAATATTTATTTAAATATTAATACTCTATTAACTCTATTCAAGTATATATGATTTCCTGTTTTACAAAAAATGCAATATCTGAACATAAAAATATATTTGAAGTAAATTAACGTTGAACATCGTTGATTTTGGACAATTTTATTTTTTACTCAGTTCAAATTTAACGTTTAAAAATTGTGGAGAGATAATACTAACTTATTATTACACATATAATACATATTGAAACATTTCATTCATTAAAATTTTACTGCTAATTTTTTTTTAAATTAATTTTGATAAAAATGCACAAAAAATAAAATTAAAATAAGAATGCTCCTTCTGAAGCTATTTTTTCGATTTTAATGATTTTACTATAAAACGTAGAAATTTTTACATACTGAACTTTATAACGTAGATTAAATTGAAGAAAAACATTAAAAATGTTTGGTATAATTTATATATTATATACTTTATGACAAAACAAAATACTAAAGAGAATCTTAAAGAAAATATTAAGATAAAAAATATCACTTCTTGCTCTGCTTTTTGTTGCGTATTCTTTGTGATAACCACAAGAAAATACACGTCAAAACCTACCTGCGGTATTTACTTTCTTCCTTTTCGAAAATATAAAGCAAACAAATTGTAGTTGCTGGAACTCAGCAACATTTGAAAATAAGATGAATACAATCAAAGAGGAAATATTTTTAAGATAACAAAAATATTATGAGAAATATATTTTAACATCAGATAAGATGTCTGATTTAATGAATGTTATGTAACAATACATACATTTTTCACGTAATGAAATAATAAAGCGTTCATCTGATTACGGTATATATAAACACAGTATTTTTCCGTTCTGGTATTTTCGTTAATTTTATATCATTCAAATGTTGTTCCTTTTTATTTAGATCATATTTTTGAAATATTACTTCGACCAAATTAAGTTAAGAAAAATTCACTTTTATTTAAATAGACGTTTATAAAAAGGAAGTTGTGTTTCTTGATAATGCAATAAAGCATTTTACAATTTTATGTATAAATTTAGATGTAAAACAAATTCATGCAGGGATGATTTTGCCAAAACCCACTCTGACCTTGTCGATTAAAAATTTTTCAAATAAAACTGTTTCATTTGAAACTGACAAAATTTATATATTTATGGGTCTCTTCTTTCTATTTTATATGACCCCATCTACCAATCACGTAAAATAGTTTTACAGTAAAATTATTGGGGCTAAATTTATGAAAATCTAGTTACGAACAGCATTACAGTTTCATCTGTGCTATATTTTTTCAACAACGGTAATTCACAGTGATTGGAACTTAATTTTTTAATTTTAGCTGTAATAGTTCCACAGATAATTGATAGTTAATGTTTACATTGCATGGGGGTTATCCCATCCTTAAATTCTAAATGATCTAAATTTTGTCCAGTAACATTTTCTTTGAAAAAACTAATTAATATACCCTCACTTCGATATTACTTTAGATATTCGATAATTAATATTTGCTTTATCCGAGGTATATCTCCCACCTAATCCTTATCGTTCAGTAAAACTGTTCCCTGTTCTTACAGAAATTGACTAGGACTCAAAATTATTCTGTTATAGTTCTTTAGATATTCGATAACCAATATAATGAACATTTTTATCATTTAAGTTACTTTTGGTTATATTGGGATTATTTTGTCAATATCTTATTAAAATCGATCTTGTAGTTAAGCTGTTTGTAGGTCCCAAACAAACACAGATTCATTTTTATATAAAGATACCATCTTTTATTCGCTGCAATTTGCTGCACAAAATTTTTTCTATTCAAGAAATTTTTATAAATATTTATGTGTATTAAAATATTTTTCATACAATAGAAATTTGACGAAATTTAAAAGGCTTTCGTCCAAAATAGTTCTTCACATTTTCGATTACTAATATCAGTTTTGAATAGAATTTACGTCTCTCCATAAGCCCTGGGAGATAAATTTTTGTTTGTAAAACCATTTAATGGGAAAGTAATAAAATTTGTAATCCATAAGATGAAATAATTCTTTAAATATTCGTCGAAGTCTCTATGAAAATGAAAATACGTAAAAGCATGAATAATTATGTATTATTTCATGCACATTGTTTACTGATAACCAGTCATTATGATTCCCATTGAGTTTAGTTATACTGGAGTATAAGTGTTTAAGGTTCGACTACGGTAATTGCGATTCATACGAGACAACAAACTGCCAAATCGTCTCTGGATTTTGCTAAAGCGAAATTAAGTAAATTGGAGGGAATAAAAATCGAAAGCCGACCATATTCCCGATAATTAAAGCCGAAGTAAAGCCAACTGAAGAAATAAGAAGTGGAAATCGATCACTTTTCCGTTTCCTGATAATCCAAGCTGGAGTAGGCCGGAGAACCGAAAGTCTATCATTTGCCTAATTGCCATCAAAGCCTAATTTAATCCAAGCCGAAATATGGTTATCTCATATATTATAATTGATAATTTAATAAAGAAGCAGAGAGTTTAACCCCTTGAAAGGAAATTACTTAAGGTTTGTGGATCCGTAAACAGACCCACATTAACTGAAGAATAAAAAAGTTTTCAATTACATTATTCCAAATTGTGGTAATTATTTAATTATTGTATACTTTGGTGTTTTTCTAATGAACGAAATATAAATAGAATAAAAATTAATGCTCAACACAGTTGTAAAATAGTGTACAATTTTCCCGAAGAATTAGCTTAATGGAAAAGTTATGTGCGGTTTAAAGAGTTAACTTTATCATGACCGATGTAACATATATGTTAAGGGTGAATCAAATAACAGAAATGTCTTTTGTACAACAAATAATGTAATTTGTAATTTTGAATGATTTTCTACAATTCGCTAACATATAACCTTTTTCTGTTTCCTGCGGGAAAAATTTCATTGTTTTATCTATAAATCAGCAACAACATAGAAACAGATAACAATGACATATAAACATTTTCAAACATTTGATTTTCAGATTTTACATGAAAATATTTACATTCATATTCACCTGCACTTTCAGTTATATTGTTTTTGGCAATATGTGTCGGTTTTACATTTGGACAATGAACGTTTTGATTAGATTTTAAATTACAAAACAAGAAATGTGATGAAAAGTGATTGATTTTTCATTCCATTTCTGGTGGTGAAATTTAAGACTTAAGTGGTTGTTTACATTAAAAATATTATAACAGAAGGAAAAATTTATGTAGAAATTTTGCAAAAATCATTGATATAATACAAATTCCTGATTTGTTTTTCTTGAACATAATATAAGTATGCATAATGTATGTAGTATGATATGAGGGCAAATATTTGAAATTAAAACTGAAAAATGTTTTAACTTAATAAATTGTTTAAAATACAATATTAAAAAATATAATTTAAATTAAATTTAAATAAATTTTAAATATTTGTAAATTTTAATTTTCACCTTTTGCAAAAATATATATATTTTTTGTATTAGTCAAGAAAACAATACTTATGTTATTGTTTTCCTTGAATGAACAGCTAAATATAATACTTGGTAGCTATGGGTTTCGAAATAACCCAATTTATATCATATTTTCACATAATTATACGCTTTTTTACCATAAACATCACAATAATATGAACACCATCTTGATTTATTTATGTTTCTTTTGATGGAAAAATGTGAACACTCCATAAAACAAATTTGAGCTATTTTCGAATACAATATATGACCATCCCTGTTTAATTGACGCTAAAAATTCGAGAATGTAAAATAATAGTTTACGCAAAATTTTCTTTAAAATATTCTAAAATTATACTTTTTAACAAACTACGTTCCAGGCAACATTTAAATAGAACAAATTTTAGCAGAGTTTTACTGCGATCTTTACATTTGGCAAAAAACCCTTAATATTAGCCATTCCCGAATATGCTAGAATATGCAGTAATTTACAATAATATCTTTTATATTTTATCAAAATTTTACATAATTGAGAATATTACTTTTCTTCCTTGAAGGTGTAGTCATACTTGTCCAGTGTTGTCAATTGATAAGCAGCATTTTTCGCTCCTCATCAATTGTAAAGTGAAAATTAATTCATATACATTTCAAAATTTGTAAAAAAGGTTATTAGTTGAATTATTTTCACAAAAATACTATTATTTTCCATAAATTGTAAATTTATATAAAAATAAAATCATGTATAAAATCATATTTGTCAAATATGATGGAATTTATTAGTCCTTAATAATTTCCTGAAAAGTGTTAACTTTATGGCTTTTTTCATCACTATACGCTTTTCAAAAATAATCTTTAAGATCCGAAATCATGGAATGTAACTTTGCAATTCATAATCTTCTTGTTTTTGATATTTTTAATTGCTCCTAAAGGAGAAAAATTGTTCTAAATTTATTTAAAAAAAAAGCTCCTTTAGAAACTGCTTTACCACACTTCGACGCATTTTTTCATATAAATAGCGATTTTCTATTGAAATTTTAATTTTAAATATATAATTGATTGATGAAAATGGGTCAAGTGTAAAATGAAAATAAAAAAAAAATATTTAATGTTGAAATTAAAATTTCTGTGGCTAAACGAGACTGAAAATAGCTAAATTTAGCTAATAAATGGCAAAATTGACAACACTGTACTTATTATAAAATAGACGAAAAGGTACATGTAACCTCGACTTAGTTTTTAATTTGATGCAGAATATATATACTTTATAAGGTCTTAGACATAAAACTTTAGCACTACAAAAGGAATGACAAAATTATTATATCTTCATCACAACTGACAGTGGTGGATGATATAAAGAGGGAACATTTACAAAGTTTTAGAAGACGGAAAAAAGAAGTTAATTCATTAAAAATATAATTTTGTGCTTCCGTGTTTATAATTTTTTATCATATACGTGTTTTTGTATGAACATGTTTGTACTCAAAATAAATTTGGTTGCTAAGTTGGTAAACCATAATGTACGTTTTGTGAATTTTGTTTTTCTTCAAATTAAAATTTTTTAATTTGAAACACTTAATAAGTTTTTGTTTATAAATTTCTACTTGGAAAATTTTCGGCGTTTTAAAGATTTTTCATAACATTTTTTAACAGGTAAACTTGTTATATAGACTATGTAATACCTCTGCACTACAATCGCTGGAAAATGACAGCTGCAAAAACTACTGAACTACCCTCATAAAATTTGCATTAATAAAGTACATTATTAAATAGACTAACATTTATATACGTTTGAAAAGGATTTTTAGGAGGTTATATCGGAGTTACAAGAAAATATGGACCAACCCAACCCATACGCACCGCATTATTCAAACTTTTCGGTATTAAGTAAAATTATGAATTTACTTGTGAAAATATTCACATATGTAAACAATTCTACTGAAAACTGTGTAGTTTTATTTCCTTTTAGTATTTATCATCGGAATAGGTGAATCATTATATATATAATCTGTTACTTTTTGTGTTCTTTCGTATAGAATTCTGAGCCTATTTAGCTATTTACTTGTGCCAGTAGTGTAACACTCGCACTTGGCGCCGCTGTGTACGCTCGTTGGATATATACTGAGATTATAACCATTAAAATAATATTAACGAAATTTTTCCTGATTATTTAGGCTCGATAAGATAAAAATTTAAAGTCCGCCATAAAAACTAAACTTAAAAACTAAGAGTTATTTTGGCAAAATAAAAAAAAGAAAATAAACAAATCTTTACAAAACTTAATCAAAATATACAGCATTATTATCGTCAGTTAAGCAGTATATAAATTTTGTGCAATCGGATTTGTGGAAAAGAATGTATATTCAAACAAGTACTTAAGAAGACAAAACGGTCAATCCCGACTATTTAATATCCTATACCACATTGTTGGTACACCGTTCGAATCAGAATCATTTTCTGAGTGTAGTCCGTCCGGCTGACTGTCCACTTACTGCTTATTGCGTTATTTTAATCAAAATTGGCAAAAGGTATTACTTTTATTTAAAGTTATGATTGGTCCATTTATTCATACAGACCTCATACAAATGTCCCTACGGAAATAAGGTTTCTGCTCCATAAATTATTTTGACCCAAGGATGACGCCACTGCTTCATACAGGCTTCATATAAAAAGCTGTGCCAAATTGTACGAGTATCGGTTCATTATATCTCATAGGTTACTATAAACCCCTTCCAAATATCACTTTGAGTCGTATAAATCTCTCATATTCCGTGAGTATTTTGATATTAAGACAAATTAAAATTAATATAATCAAAAAACTGGTTCGCGAAAAACTTTTAAAACGCACAAACCGCATCATATTAACGTTAGTATGGTAATAATATATTACACTGTTCGTTAATTTTTCGTAGCTGTATTTTTGACAAACAATGTGGAATAAGGTATTAGATATTCGGGCTTGACCGACTAATAAGTTTTACTTATTTTCTTTAATATTTATAAGAATTTCGGAAATTTTACTTCAAAAAGGAAAGAGAAAAAAGAGTTCCAATATCTTTTTGTCCATTTTATCTTTGATCTGGCAGCAGGGCTTAAAAATGAAGCTGAAGAAAAAATATTATTTTAAATAATGTATACTTTCTAATACCTTTTATAATCGAAGAGGTCGATCAATTTCAATTCTACTCTAGCGTCTCCTTGGAATACACATGATGCTGGCCAATTTAAAAAACATCAACATGAGCAGAATAACAACAGCAGCAATAATTATGAAAAAGTACAAAATTATTCGCACTAAGAGGAAAAACATTTGGACATATTTTTAACGTAATAAATTATAAATGTTGTGACAAGTCGTTCGACTACCTAAACACTGCAGATGCTGCTGTCAAGGTTATAAAACTTTTATTCATTACCAAATTCTCCTCACTTTGCTTTCTATTTCAGACAGTTATGTTTTGTTACTTTTCAGGAAGTTTTGTGAAATTAAATAATATATAAATCTCATAATTTACAAAATACTGAAGACAATTTAAAAGTTCGTATTTAATGAATGTAAGATATTTGTAGCAATAAATGTTTACAGATGTTTTCATTTTTTATTTATTTATGAAACATATTTAAATATATTGATAGTACATTTATATTATTTATTATTAATTGAAAAAAATAAAAGCCAAGTTAAATTACGAAATTGTTTATATTAATAAATTAACTTTTAATTGAATTTGCTTTATCACCGTGGTGGTTTTACAGAATTAATTATTAAGAAATTTATTAATTGTTTCAGTTATCTAAACTAATCTATAGATAGATAGATAGATAGATAGATAGATAGATAGACATAGATAGATAGATAGATAGATAGATAGATATTTTTTGCATCACATCAAAATCTGATTTGATTTAGCTTATGTCCGCCTGTTTGTCCGTCCATGTGTCGCTGGCACGCTTTCATTCGCAATAATTGACAGAGCCTCAATTAAATTTGTCCTGAATATTTTCTATTTTCTGAGAACTTTCCAGTTCTATAATCGGTTCAGTACGCTAATAGACACTAGACCGATATCTGAGTCAACCTCTAATTTAAAGCGAAGAACTTTCGTAAAATGATCAATTATAAATCGACAAATTAGAATTAAGTAAAATAAGGTAAATCATCATAGTATCAAAAAATGTACCTTATTATTTCAAACAGCATCTAAAACGGTTTAGGAGAAAAAAAATGTAACCAAAAATATAACTAATTTTATGACTAATTAAGGTTTATGTATTAGAAATACATTTATGCATGTGTTATGAGTGTATAAGTGATTTTATATATAGATGCACGAAACATAATTATATTTCTTAGTCATGAATGTAGCATTCTTTCGTGTTTATGTTTTCGTAAATAATAATAACATTAATAAAAATAATAAATACATTTTAAATTATGATAGAATTTTTTTTGCGACATTTTATACAAATTATTTACAATAAAGATTTTAAAGATTTAAAGACTTTGCTAAATAAATTATTTGACAAGAGTTATCCGTCACGGTGCAACAAAATAACATTGAACATTTTCAAGAAAGAATTTATGTTATTGATATAAAGTTATTCATCACAATATATCAATATATATTTACCTACTAATATTGAGTCTCGCTTGGAAACATCAATGCACTAATCGCTTTTTATGATTTGACGTAAATCCTTCAAATAGACTTGCAATTATGCTTTGTATTTGCTCTCCCAGCTTTTGACAGCATCGCGTACTAATTAGCAATATTTGCTTTTAATCTCAAACTCGGAATGCACTTTGGTTACGAGAATATGATGACGACTTAGCGGCTTAGCAGCATTTGTTTTTTTTTTTCTTTTCGCATGAAAATTATTCTGAAAGGAACACGAATTTGGAATCAATGAGAAGGAGTGAGCTTTAAACGTAGAATAACTAGAAAAATCCCAAAAATTAGTGTGTCATATGGGTCACAAGTTTGAAAATAAAAGTATTTATTTTAATACGTTTGTTTTGATTTAATAAAAACCAAAAAGCTGGTTTCATTATTTGGTTATAAATCCCATTTAAGTCGATATAAAATTTAGCTGAAGGGGATAGAAACGAAACTAATAATATGTTTTGATTTTTATTTATTTTACCAACTGTAACATTTTAGTTTTTGAGTTTGTTCTAATGGATGTCATGAGAACTTGTTCTTTACATATTGTGTAACTTCATGATTTTGAACAGAACCTGCAGCTGTATGAAATTTATACAATATTCTATAAAAAGAGGAAATGGATAATTGGTTTCATTTGTTCCCTACATTTCCACCATAAGTTTTACATGATTTGTTTATCTAAATCATAAAGTTTTTGTAACTTAATGAAATATTAAGCAGTGTCATGAGCTGAAAAGGTGTATAGACTACGATGTCAAGTGGTGAAGAGTGTTGCTTTTGAAAGTTTCAAGTTACATGCAGTAAAGAAGTGGTATATTTCGTTAAGTTAACATTTTACCAAACTCCTTTAAGCTATGTGCTCTCTGAGTATATTCGACTGTGCTATCACTTTTACGGAGTCCATGAAGCTGGCGAACTGCTTTGAAAATAACGATTAAGCTGGGGGAGAGGACGGGTTACGACACCATAGAAATTCCGTCGAATTCGATGTGGTATCTGCGTTGATAGCCATCCGCAAATTTATGGTTTGTCCGTGAATGATAGATTGTAGGTTTTGCGAAGAACACTTTTGTTTCTCTTGCAGCATGCGCAATAAATTGCAGGCAAAATGCTCGCGAACAATTCTTTTGATTGGATATTTTTGACTTGTCCAAACATAATCGCAAATCTATTTTCCTTCTTCTTAGGGTTGAAAAGATATCGGACAGTTGGCTCCAATGTTTATGTTGCAGTTGTTTAGAAAAACAAACCATTTCTTCCATTCGTACTCATTTATCAATATGCTGATTTCAGAGTGCAAGCATAGCGATTCTTCGATTACGACCAAGTATAACCCTGATACCGGGACGGTGGCCTGTTGGACAACTAGCTACTGATGCAATGTAGATATTGTAGAGCTCTAAGTGAACATAAAAAAATTGAAATTTTAGAATTCGAAATGTTAGGAGACGTGACAGAGGCAAGCTTTCAAGCAAAACATCTATTAAAAATCATAAATTTTGTTCCTATTTATTAGGAAATTTATATACAAAGTTTTCATCATCTTTCTTATTCATCTTTATCTTTAAAAAAAAAATAAATGATAAGATGTACTGATGATGATAATTTAAACTTTTTCTCACATATAAGCTTCTAAAATGTTCCTATTATCCTGAAAATTTGTGCATTTCCGTTTGTAGGTTTGCTTTTGTGTTTATATATATGCTTGTTATATATTCTATATTTAAGTGTATATAAGAAAGAAAAATTGCAATTTTGGAAAATATTAATGAAGTTTTGTAACACATTATCCAAAATGTTTCGATTATTAAATTTTAGTATCAATGACTTGCGGAAAAAAACGTAGAAATATTTTATCATTTGCGGTTTAAATAATTTTTAAGTAAAAAATAAAAATACAGTAAAAAATTAATCTGCCATAAGTCACAATATTCTTCCTATATATGATTGTAATCGCACAAATGAACTCTTTTTCATATTTCGAAGCGAAATCAGGATACACCAAAAGCAACAAATATGAACATTAATATGATTTGTTTAAAGCGTCCATTTCAAACATATAAATTGCATATTATAAGTCTGGTTTTGTTGTAAGGAATTGGAGTTTAGACACTAAAAATCACTAAATCGTTCCCAGGGATTAATCTGAAAATTTTCGGGAATTAATTCAATACTTACAAAATAAATCACAAAATAATTCCAATCAATATTACTGAAGTTACTCATTTTCACAGTGGCGTCCATGTTTTAAATATACTTTTTGTGATATATTAATTTTATGTAACATACAATAATATTAATTTTATTACGCTTAAACTTCATAAAACTTTTACAAACTTAAGACACTTTTATTGTGAACAATTGCGCCAACAAACTACTTAAGAACAGAATAGTAAAAATTCTCTGCAAATATACAATAAACTTTTGCTGAAAAAAATTTAATGATACAGAAAAACATAAATGATAGTAAATACGTTTTTATTTTGTGCTCATTTATAACTATATAAAGAATATTATACATATCTAAAAGCTTCTCCAAGACCTTGAGTTATTCACAGATATATGTTTAAGAAGTAATGAGTAGGATTTTTAAAATTAAAAAAAAAATGCTGAAACAGTTCTAAATTAAAAATTTTATAAATACTGTATACCGAACACTTTATATTTTATCTAATTATTATACACTTTACAGCCACAAAAGACGCATTTTGACCTTCGTGTGTAAAGCCAATATGGATTAATCTACCCAAAAAATACATTTTTATTTTATTTTCACAACAAAAAGCAACGAAATTGGATACACCGAAAAAAGTTGTAGGCTAGATTTTCTATAACATGTGAACCGTTGGACATATATATATATAAAATTCACATCTGATGGATAAGAGGCCTGTCATATATATTTGTCCAAATATTTCAATAACTTACGGTTGGGCTTAAGTGTGGAAGCAAAAAAATTTTAACTGATATTCGTATAAGATCGTTATGTATTACATTTTTCTTTCTGTTTTAATACCTCTTTAAATGCCTACATTTTATTATTATTTTAAATTTACCAATCAATTGAGGTTACACGTATTGGGTATTTATTGATCGTTGGTATAACAAACAAATAGGCCATTTTTATAAATTCCACACAGATATGTGAATTTCAAATATCTTTTATACTTCCTTTTCCACCTTTGTAAAAATGTAGATATTTTACATCAGTTAACAAAAGCGTTGCTTTCCTAAATGAACAGCTGGATATAATGCTTTGTAGCAATGGGTTCTATACTACATATTGCTGACATTTTAAACAATTGTATTTCAAATAGAAATGGAGCCTAAAAACAAATCCAATGAACGCCTTCCTGACGTTTTCACACGGAATGACAAAGTTAATACAACAACTATCACCACTTTTGGTGGTGGAAACCGTTTTTTAATAAAAAAAACTTGTTTTCTTATTATTTTTAGTCGATTTAATTTTGTGATTAGAACTGACTAACGGGTTTTTAATAAAAACCCAAAACCGTTTTATTTTAAATTACATTTTTCGGAAGAACCGAAAACCAGTTTCTTAAAAATTTCGAAAAATCGATCACCCTAATAAGTATACTATTTCAACATTATGTAAAGGAATTTGTAAACATTACTTTACATAAATATCTACGTTTTTACTGAAGTTTTACCACATATTTAAATATGTTTATATATATTTCTAGAATTTTAATTCCAAACCCTTTTTTACACTTAACAACTTTATATTTATTTGCCCCTCTCTTTATTCAGAAACACTTTCTAAATTACTTTTGAAACATGAGTAACAAGTAAATCTGAATAGAATCCAAAAATCTACATATATATATGTATTAAAAATGGTTTTTATTCTATTTACGTATACAAAGAAAAAACCATGGTGAAAATCATAAAAGGAAAAATTGAAATTGGCATTACCTGGTTACAGAAATAAATCTAAAATCCTTTCAAAAGCAGGTGTGAAATTCAAGTGATAAAATTTATTGTTGTTAAGTTTCAATTTAATTTGCCATATTTTTACATTAATAAACTTATTGTAAAAATGTATCAGCAAATAAAATATTACACTTCCTATCTCTTATAAGATTGCTAATGTCGACTTATATAAATTCTTAAATAAATAAAATAGTTTATACCAAAAAAGTATTTGTTTACACTAAAAAAATTCTTAAAAATTTCTAAATTTGAATACATAAAATGATGCAACAGAGAGAGTCTCTACAGCTCTGGAAATAACAAAATAAGTAATGGAAATATTGTTGCTTCCTGAAGTCACTTGTCCAAAAGCCATCCTATATATTCAGTTACAAATAGATGTAATAGTGAAAAACTTGTAAAACTTATTTTCTCGGTTTTAATTTAGTTTAATTCGGTTTTCTGATCTTTTTTCGGTACGTTAAACCAATTCCAAGATATTTTAAATTCTTCAAATGTTTCTATTAATTGAGTTATCTCTTTAAAATTAAATGAAAACAAGCAAAAATTTTGGCTTATGAACGAACCCTCGTTTAATAACATTTTTCCTTATTTATGCTTATTTGTACAATAGATTATTATTTACTTACAATTATGTAAATTTTTCCGTTCTATAGGGTTATTTTGGAGGGTTTTATGGAAATTAGAAAAAAATTCTGTACCGACCCTCGTTTAATTTTGCACACCGGTTTAAGCATAAATATATCTAAATTTGATTAAATATTTTTACATACCCGCCATTTTGTGCGATTTATGACTTTGAAAAGTAATATTCGGAAGGGTGGTGGTACGGAACCAATAAGAAATAATGAAGCAATCCTTCTACAATTTAACACATCGCTTTAGAAGATAATAAGACTTACTTTTGCAAAATTTTGTTACAATTTTTTATATTTAAGAATATGTGGACTCAAAACCCCAATCTAGGGGGACATTTATATGGAGCCTATATGAATTAAAGGACCCAATCATAAACAATTTCAATGCGCATCATTCTCAACTGCGACCTGTACTTGCGAACAAGCTTTGCATGGACATCCAGCCGAACGGACATACTTAATTGAAATTCAGGAAGTAATTCTGAGTCGAACGATATACTTGAAAGTGGTTGGTAGGACTATTTTTTCTGCCCGTTTACAAAACCATATTACCCACACAGCCTATACCCTACACCACGTAGGGTATAAAAAACACAACTGAACGATTTTTGGAAGTTATTCAATGACATAAAATATAATATTTCTAAGTATTAAATCTTGTATTGTTTGATATTCCTAGTGTAGCACCAACAAGAGTCACCTAAGTCTAAATAGCAGAAAAAGTCACCACAGCAAATTTAGCTATAGCTGGCACATATTTGATCAGGAATTTATAAAGAAACTTTTACATATTTAAATAAGTGCATCCATGGTATTTATCGTTATTTTTGTTTTATTGATATTAAAGTAGTTATAACTCCAAAAAGTTCAACCGAAATAAAAAGCGTTTTAAACTAATGTTTTAAAAATTATTTATTTTTCTCTCCCTAATAAAATTTCAGTAAATATTTTGTTTTTGGTTATTGAAGTAGTGAGATTAACTTTCTTTTTTAACTTTGTTTAAATTATTACTGAACAATATTGTTCACATTGAAATCATATTAAAGGTCATCTATAGGCAATATTTTTTATTTCAGTATATTCTCTGTATCTGTGTTAGTCATTGGTCCCTTGCAGCAAATATATACCATTCATATTTCAATTAAGATTTCAAATACAAGTTCAAACAATGTTTGTTCCTTTCACTGGAGATCAAAAAAGGTAACTGGCAGCGCCATTGAATCATAATAAAAAATTACCATTTAATTTAGCGCTTAAAATGAAGTTGTTTAACTAAACATTTCTTTTGAAATATTTACACACACATACAACAAACCAATATAATCAAAGGACGCAATGGGATAAAAACAAATGTATATGATATGTACATGAATACCTCAAATACTTCGATTACGAAGGAAAATTAGGAAACTAAATTAAAGTAATAACATGGACCAATTTAAGCGTAACATTGTTATGTACTTTTATATAATAATATCTGTACATACGCACAGTTATGGAGGGTAATTCTGTTTATTGAATGAATCGTTTAAACTTCTTTAAACTTTATAATGACTGACTTCGAAAAATTTCTTAACCCACGTATTATTTGAATTTTTTTGATAAAAATACATTTGTTGAACATGTTAGTTATTATGTCTAATGTCAATCAAATGAATATATTGTAAATCTGATTATGATGAGTGACCAGAAAAAAGTGCGTACTCAAATTATTAAATGTTTTCAAGAAAACCGAACTTGGTTCTTCAAAAGTAGGGCAATCATTCAAAGGTCTGTCGTCAAACTGTTCACTTCAATGTTTATTAAACAGTTACCGGGAGAACTTGTCCGGTGATAAATAAACATCTGACTCGGATAGAAAAAAAGTCTACATGATTTTTCTAAAGTCAAAATGATGAATGTATTTTCAAAAAGGCTCAAAAAGTTGTCCTAACAGAAGGATTTGCTAAAAATATAAGAGCATAA
>PYHX02000413.1:71211143-71233907 GCA_004302925.2 Cochliomyia hominivorax | reverse complement strand
ACTTGCAATAATAAAAAAGTTATGTCAATACGCAAATTTTCCAAAATTAAGCAATTCAATATGAATAATTAAATAACAGTTCATTAATTATACGTATCCATTTTATAAATTAGAAAAGGTTTTTGGAAAATATTGAAAATTTGTAATATAATAATTGACTTAAAAATTTTTATTACTGATGTACAAAATGGTACGTAAAACATATATAATGCTTTAGTTTGACTGAAGTTATTTTCCTGATATATATCACTATAGGTGATTGGGTATTATTCGTTTGTGCTGATAATTTATAACATGCAGAAAATTGGTGTCACCTTTAAATATACGTTCGACTCAAAATCATTTTCTCTCGATTTAACTTTTTGTCCGTCCGTCTGCCTTATCGGCTGGCTGATCCTAGTAAATGTTGTGTACACTCTACAGGTCCGTTTAGAGATTTTGATGAATATTTGGTACGTGTCATTATTTTGGCCCAAGGACGAAGCCAATTACAGTTTGCTATGTTCACGTTCCTCCCATACAAATGTTTTCCTACCCTATTTATTAAGATCATAAAGCGATTTAAACAATAGTTGGCCTAGTTAGTGAGGGTCGGTCTATTATTTCTTAAAGGTTCCATACAAAACCTCCTTCCACATATTCATTTTAGGACATACATTTTTACAATAATATAATCGAAAAAGATGATAAAATAATATTGTATGAGGGTCGTTTATTACTTCTTCGTAGACTATTATTTATAAGCAAATTGTGGTGTAGTGTATTACATAGACGGCTCACCGACACTAAAATGTTCTAATTTATTTTTACTTTCATCACAACTCCTTTCTGTATTCGAAACTATTTAATTTTAATCAAACAATTTAAGTAACATTTTAAATATTGCTCAAAGTGCAATATTTAGACAATTTTTCCCAAGCTCGAATTTTTCTTTTGAGGCAGTTTGAACTTATTTTCGAACTATCTATCAACATATGCATTACTTGCTGTTATGTATTCTGTAAATGGTTAATATTATTCTCAGAATTTCGTTTAAGTAACATCAAACGTTTTGTAGTACAAACATATAATAATAGCAACGAAATAAAACTTCTGTGCTCTTATGAAATTTATACTATAATGTTGCGATATTCCTGGTGATATTAATATCAGTGTAGGCCTATCTTATACCTGTATAAATTCCTATAATTCTTTAAAAAATATATATATGTTTTTCCTTAAAGATAAAGTTTGACAAAAGTGTTCATATGACTTAGATATTATATAGTCTGCCCAAACTGCACTTGCTTTGTGTCTGTTTCGTATTTTTCCTTGAAACATATTACATATATGTTTACAGTGTTAAAGTATCGTAAAATAGTACAAAAATATCAAATGTAATAATGATAGACTTCTTTACTTGAAGAGTATTTTTAAAAGCGTAATTAGAATTAAAAAAATGTATTATAATATAATATTCCATATCCATTATATAAACAAACATGTTTTTTATGCTTATGGATTTTAAAATAAATTATTAAATTTTAGCAAAAAAAACAATGTAACCAAATTGCCAAATTTGCCTAAAATATTAATTATTTTTTATATGATTTTAACTACAATGAATACAGTAATTTTAGTTATTTGCACAAAGACCTCTTAATAATTTAACTTGACAAGTTGACATATTAAAGAATGACAATCTTCACATACATATTTATGAGAATATAAAACAGATTAACTGTTTTCTTGCACTTTTTCTTGTGTGTTTTTCCTTCACTGACATGTAACAAATAACATTATGTACTATTCTGTGTGTCATATATATAAATGACAGGTTTTGTATTTAAATATTAAGAATGAAATTGTTTATTTTTTCATTTAAAAAATGTTTTCTTTTACATCTACGTAGAATACAATTTCATAAAAATACAAATACAAATCACAACCACGTGTTTAAAATATAACTTAAATTTAGTTTTAATAAAAATGTTTCACCTTTAAGAATTTTCTGAAAAGGTGTTGCAAATAATTAAAGTGTATTTCCCATGTGGTTTTTGAAGTACATCTTATAGCAATTCATAAATTATTATTGCGTTGCAAGTTTTCCTAACATTTATAACTTTCCTTATAGATTTTTTAACAAGATATGAAGAAATCTGTAAATTGTTATCGCCATTGTTTGATTAACTTGAAATTATTTAATGGAATTACTTACACAAAGGCGGCTTAAAATTTCACATACTTAGAAAATAATAAGTTTCCAATATATAAGATTTTTAATAATAAAACCCAATTCTTTTTATAAAATTGTTGTTTATAGTTTTATATTTTATTTGGTCAGAATATTGTATTTTTGTTCAAAAAAATAGTCGCTTTTTACTAAATTTCATAAAAAATGGAAAAAAATAGAAAATTTCAAAATTTAGTATTACATAATTTCTGAAAACGTATCAAATAATGTAAGCATATACGTACGAAAGCAACGTAGATAGAGAATCACAAATTTAAACGATTTCGAGTGACTGGCTTTCGTTTGCTAGAGTTTTCGTTCGACGTAGGTAAACAGGATATTAATATTAATTGAAACTGGATTAGAAATGTCAATATTCATTTTCAAGTAACATGTGTTATAATGGGTTATATAAAAAGTACCAAAACATTTATTGGCTAAAGTTTTCAGATAACCATATAATAATAATTAATTATGGACTTCAGCAATAACTCACTCAATAACTACATTTGCAGTTTGACAATTTCTTATTGCATATATTTTTCTATCGAATACACAACATTTATGAATCACTTTTAATATAAAAAATTAAATTAATATAATAAATAAATAAATAAATTAAGCACATTAATAAGTAGTTTTTCAATAGGAATTCAAGTTCCTATCCTTAATGGAAATAACCTTTCATTGCAAGCATTTTTATATAATTAAGTTATGTAATTCTCGTTGTATATATTCTTAAATAATTCATTCCGCTGCAGGTAGTCACAATTTAGAAAATCTTTTTTTCTGGGACCTATTTCGTATTTTTTGACAAGAAGTATTTCTTGGAATTCATGAAAGAACTCTTATATTTAGTTAATTTTTCAAACGGTTATTTTTTTAAAAGAATTTAAGATATTAAACTTTTTGTTTCATTTGCAAGATTGGAAATTTTTTAGGTCATTTATTATTTAGTTTTCCTATTGAATATGGATGACCTGAATTCCCAAAGCCAAATGTAGTAAATTTGCTACTTTTGACTAAATGTATACTAAATGTTCGAAGAAAAGTACTACAGATCAATCCTTATTATACTAAGAACAATATTTCCTATTTTTTGGGTCATAATAAATAATAATTTTAATATTCCGAATACAATTTTAAGACATCAAATTCAAAACTTTAAAATTTTATAAGTTCTTATAAAAAAGTCTTGCGAACTTCGAACACTCTGAAGTAATTTTATCACATTGTGCTTTTAAAAAAATAAAACTTAAATAAAAAAATATTTTTTTTTTCATTATTTAAATAAGTTAAATAAAGTAAAAGATAATAATAAATGTTTGTGTTATGAAATTATTACAGATTTTACATAAAAAAAGCTTTTATTAGAAATGTAAATACAATAAATCAATACAATATACATTTTTTAACAAAAGAAATTCAATACAAGTATATTTTATATAATTATATATTCAAAATAAATATAAAACTAAAATTTCTAAAATTTTATTTATATTTACGAATGCGTAAATCTATTCAAGATTTTAATTTGATTTACACCTTTTGATTTATTTTATATTCATAATTAATTTAGTGATTATTAAATTTATACGATTGCAAATTAATAATTAGATCCATTTTACTATTAAATACAGTAAAGACAATATTTTTAAATCAGCACCACAACATTAAGTCATATGCTAAATGTATAATTTATCAAGAAAGATTTCAATACATTCTTTGCATAATTTTTTCACAATTCGAATTACTTTCACTAACAAATTTACAAAAATATATTGATTATAATTGTTTTAAATTTAGGTTCAAAATTTAAATTTTATTCGATAAATGTCTTAAATTTAAAGTAATTTATAATTATATAAAAAGTATCATATAAATGTATAAAATTCTGACTAATTGTTTTGCATTTTTATTCTATTGGGACTTGTCTTTCGTGGAGAGTGTAAAATTGTTCATAAGGTTTCTCAGTACGTATGATTGATAATGTTAAATTTTATATTGTCACTACAAGTGGTGATGAGAGAATATTGGTTTCTCCATTCCGGTGTGTAACACCAAGAAGTAATCATCTACGATCCCATAAAGTATATATATATTTTTGAATCATATCAAAATCTGAGTCAATTTAGATAAGTCCGTCTGTCTATTGGAAACTTTCTCACCGCCTAGAACAATTGTCCGATTTCAATGAAATTTAACCTAAGTATTTTTTAATGTCTTATACAGTTTGCCTATTAAAACCAGCTGTACGGTTCATTAACAAAAAGTTTTAGACTAATATCTGAGACAACCTCAAAATTCAGAAAAAGAACTTTCCTATTTTTTCAAGAAAAGTGGAATCATGCGTTTCATGGAAAACATAAAACTCGGATCAACGTAAAAAATATAGGCTAAAATATGCAAAATTTTTTTGAAGATAATTTTCTAAAAATTCGCCAAATATATTTATTTTGGTACAATAATTAACTTCAAAAACCAGCTCACATATACGGATCTTTACCGGAATGTAGTTTATAGCTTCTTAAAATCAACTGCATTGAAATATGGCTCAATTCATTTTCTAACCGTTTTAAATATATGCTCGGTATCGGTTCATATATTTTTTTAGCTACTATATAAGGACCTTATCGGAAAATTGAAAACTATTTACTATTTTTTGTAAATCATCACGATTATTTTTCTAAATGTCTTGTATATGTCTTACTTCTTTGGCGAATATCAGGAAATATTTCTTAAATGACTTTTAAAAATGAAACAATTCTATTGAAATCGCTGCAATTAATATTTTAACTATCTTGACTATAAGTTACTTTTTTAATGAAAATCAGTCTTTATTTTTCTATAGTTGCCATTTAAGGCCTCTTGCAAGAAAGAGCTTCAATATTGATTTAGGCCTAAAACGTTTTAAATATGAACCACTTCTTTCAAAATTCAGACATTTGTTTCAAATTTTTAATAAGTGTAACTAATTTTATGGATATTGTAATGCCTTCAACTCATGTTAATTTTTGTGCAATGTTAGTGGTTGAGGGTATTTAAGATTCGGCATAGCACAATATAGCATTCCTACTTGTTTAGTACCATATCAGTAATAAATAATACCGATTACATTTCATAATCTTGTCTTTAAAAACTATAATATGAATGTGTTGTAAAGACGAAAAATAACAAAAAAGGAAGATCTAATAGTTGAAATTAGAAAATAAAAATAAAATTTTACTCATTTTACATTCTATGTAGGTACTATTTGAATTATTGGTACTGAATATATGCAAAAAGTTATTGCCTGAAATCAATTTCTCGCTTTTGCATTGCAGTACGCGGTTGTCAGCAGCGTTACCGTTAACTGCCTTTGCATTGCAGTACACACAAAAAGGGGATTTGGGAAATAAAGTCGCATTTAAAAAATAATTTTCGAGAAAAAGTCGCCATAGATTTAATTCACCAAAAAAGTCGTACCAACGGTAACACTGGTTGTCAATCAGCATATATTTGGTAGCACAAAATCTCATAGTTGTTTTCTTTTAACATGAAAGAAAAATATTTTGGAGGAAAAAAATAGATTTGCAAAATAGTTTGTTAGAATGAATAGAATGTTAGAAAAATGAAAATAGTATATAATTTCTTAGAAGTCAGTGCTGAAAAAATTAAAGCACTTTACTAATTTTTTATCTCTGGTCAAAACACTAATTTATTAAAAGTGTTGAATTTATTTTTTTACCTTCCCCCATGGCGACAGTATTTTAAATTTGCAATTCCGTGTGTAACGCCATCATCTCTCATATCAAAAACTAAGTCGATTTAACTAACTCCGGCTGCCCGTTCTTGCAGTTCTGTCAACTGTATCATAATTCAATGCTATGAAAATCAACGGATTTGTTAAAAATAACCCATAATGTTGAGTTTTAGCTGTGAAAGTGGTACGAATAAAAATCTTGAACAGAATTGTTCAAATGACTTTTATAATATACCAGTTTCTTGTATGATGACAAAAGTATTAATTCCTTTAATTATAAAACTTTTGACAATAGTAAACTTTCCGTTTAGAGAAACCTAAGCAAATTTATAATTATAGTAGTTTTACCTGATTAAATTAATGACACGTTTTCAGTACGAAACCAAACAGTTTATTTGACATGTTTAATTGTTTTTTTAAACATTTGAAAGTTTTACTGCAAAAGAACTAAAACTAAGGGGAGAAGTATCTCCATCATCAATTCCTGATAATATAATATTAAGGCGAACATTTTGTTGTAATAAATGTTTAATAAGGTGTCACATATTGTGACACTCCTCTGAAAAGGTAAAGATTTATACATTAATTTAAGTAGATTAAATATGAATAATATTTTCAAAACGTTTTTAACATAAAAAAACTAAAACTTTTATCCCAAGAGTTGTTTTACCATTTTTTATTAATATGAAACAAATGAATCTGACTTAAATGAGTGACCATAAGAAAGTACTTACAAAAATTATTGAATATTTTCAACAAAACTCAAATAGGTCCCGAAAGAACGTTAAACCAGCATTCAATTGTCTGTCGTGAAAGTGTGTTCCGTGTGGTTAGTTATTAAACAGTGCCAGGACAACTTGTCCGTTAAAATAAAATCTGCTCCTTCAGATAGAAGGAATGGTTCCAAAGCCAAAAATATTAAGTGTTTACAAAAGATTTCCAAACAGTTCCGGTAGGAAAGCAGCCCGATAAACTCAGTGCTCGTACTATTAAGTACGAAAAGATAAATCTAATGCAGGTTTGAATACATACAAGGCTCAAGGCATTGCTAACAGGAATGCCATTAATAAACTTTGATATCAAAAACAGAGCAAAATTAAGATTTTTAGTAACTTCCCGGTTAAAAAATTTATGTTTGTGGTGGATTATTGAGGAAATGTTGCGATCCCTGAAGTAGTCTAAATTTCTCAAAGAGTTCTTGATATGACAAGTAATAATACGTTGTAACAAAAAGACAATTAATTGTTATAGCGGACACTATAAATGATGAAATTTATATCAAAGAGTATTTACAAAAGGCTCATTTTCATTTTCTATTCTCCACATATTATTTGTACTAACAAATGAAATAAGAGAAATTATACAAAGTAACGTATTTTTTATTATGAGAATAGAACAAATTATAACAAATGTTTTTCGTTACATTAACTTAACATCACTTAAATTTTAACTCAAAACTTCCAGGCAGAGACTCATAAAATGTTCTCAACAAATAGTCAGAACATATCGATAAACATTTCCAATCAATTATCTTATACTATTTAACGACGGTAATAGTTTTTTGTAAATTTTCAAATATAAGAGTACAACCAATGAAATATTTAATTCCATATTTTACCTAAACCAATGTAAATAATTCAGATAAATATTCTTAAGATTAATAAATTTTACACTTTCTGTTACCTCAAAAATTATATTAATAAATAATCTTGTAACAGTAAAAAGGAATATTATGTAAGAATGCTTTATTTGGCGGTGCTGAATCTTAAACACCCTCCAACACTTATGCAAAAATTAGCATGATATTGAAATATACATAAAATTAGTTACATATATTGAAATATTTTAGATAAATGTCTGAATATTGTAAAATTGGCGCATATTTAAAAACATTTAAAGCCTAAGACAATATTTAGCCCGATAATTGTAAAACCAGATTAATATATAAAAGACAGTTTAAGGATACAACTGTACCAAATTTTTATTAAAATAGATCGAATTTAAAATCCTTTTCTTGGAAGGACTTTAAATGTGAACTATAGAAAATTGTGTTCCGATATAAATTATATTTAAAATTGATTGAGCAATAGTCGTGTCAATTTCCAATAGAATTATTTCATGTTTGTCTTAAAAGTTTAAAGCTTTTTTTACGGGAAAGAGACTATAGAAAAATAAGGACCTAATATACCGATATGTATTATAAGTTCAAACCATTTTCGGAGAAGGGGTCTTTCTCTTTTTCAAGAAGGGGCCTTATATGGGAGCTATAGAAAATTACGTACCAATAATAAAATTAAAAATGTATTAATTAATAAGTCGAATTAATTAATGAGCCGCTTTCCGGTAAGATCTTTATTTATTACTTTTAAAAGCTCAAAACTATTTTCCGGGAGGGTCTTTACATGGCACCTTAGCAAAATATTGACCGAGATTGACTAAATTATAAATATACATAAAAGATAGTTAGAAAATAATTGTGTCGAACTAAATAGAATTGGGTTTTATTAAAGAGTTTTATAAGCTGAAACCTAATTTCCAGAAAGAGCTAGAGTTAATAATGTATATTCAAGGCAGTTAGAAAATGGATTTTGGTTCATATTAAAGAGTTTAAAAAGCTATAAGCTATATTCTGGAAAGGGCCTATAAATGGGAGCTAAATAAAATAATATAATTTCAGAGGCTATCTATCAAAATTTTGCCTTTTTTCTATTTCAGAATTCTCAGGCCAAATTTCGCTGAATTCGGATGATTGTTTTAGGCATGAGAGTGTTTCCAACAGACAGACGGACATAGCTAAATCGACTCAGATTTTGATATGATGCAAGAATATTTATACTTTATTGGTTATTATTTGATAACTTCTTGGTGTTACATTCGGATTCACATAGTTAATATAACCTCATCACCACTTGTGGTGGTAGAGAATATAACAATACTTATTCAACTTCAATAATAATAAATAAATAAAAAATAACAAACTTTTCTGTGAATAAGTTTCATTTTTATTAGGTAGAAGTTTTTAGCTTTACTTCCTACTTGAAATAAAAAAAAAACAAAATTCATTTAAATATTAAGAACAAAAGTGTAAAAAGGCAAAATAAATTCCCATAGAAACTTTCATCTTCAAGATGATGATGAAGAAATTTTTTCTAAAATTTAAAATGCTGTTAAAAAATAAACTTTTATTTTTCCATATTGACTAAAAACCCCTTCGTATTTTTTCCCTTAAGAATTGAAGTAAACGACGATCACGTTCAGAATAATTTAAGGAGGGTTTGTTTAGAAAGTAAACTTTTTTAAATTCTGTAGCATAAATTTGATTTGTTATTGGTCAAAATACGTGAAGTGCGTATGATATAAGAGAAATTGATAAAATACATTTGAGTTGAAATAATTTCATATTTTGTTATTTTATATATTTTAAGTACTAACGGCAGTTTGCAAAAACAACTAACTAACTGATTCAAAAATTTCTATTGTCCTTGATATTTGGACCATAATTTTCCTTCATTACGAATTCGAGTAATTCATTGGAGTTAAATGCTTAGGAAATTTTGAATAAAATTCATTTTTATTGATGTATATTACAAACAAACCAATTAAAAACAAGATTGTTATTCGAGTACCTTTTATATCAGTGAATTATTTTGGAGTATTAGTTCGTTTTAATTGATATGATTTATTCCACTGTAATTTTTTGTGTAAGAACATTTTCATTAAAAAATATATTTTTATAATTTGAATACGATATTTTGTTGAATTTACGTTCGAGAACTAAACCAAAATTAGTTTGTATGTGAAAATTGTGCTTTTGGATACGATTTCTTAAAAAATCGACTTAATCGTTAAAGTTCTTAATAACAAATGTGTTCTTTAAATCAATAGTTGAAAGTTTTTTTGCATAATGCCGTTCATAAATATATTTATTTGAAATGAGGTTAAAATAATATTTACTTATATTTCTGGAGTTAATTGAATAACATTTATCCTCTGTTTAGAAATGCATAAAGAAACGAAGCATTTCCACCACCTACATCACCAAAAATTATGACATAAGTTGATTTTATCTAATGCTGTGTGTCTACCTTTTGCCTTGCGTATACGTTTCGCTATTTCTTGGCAAAATCTGGAAGACATTTTAAGCTTTTAAGTGTTTATATTTTATTTTAGTTAACTATAAAATTAATATTTTACATACTGTATTTTAATTTAAAAATATGTATTTTGGGAACTCCTAAATGGCCATAAGCAATACAAAACAGGTAAGAAGTTAAAGTTAAATTTACTAAAACTATTTAATATTAATGAACAATAAATATTTTCTTATTTATGCTTAATATGGTTATAGCTATGTGGGATTTGTGCATTATTTTCTTTATATTTAGGACCTTTACTTTACTTTATTCCAGAAGGAATATTTATATAGGGCCTAGGTGAAATAATAAACCAATCGTCACCAATTTCAATAGTCCTTAGACCTGTCAAATTTCTTAAATAAATTTAAAAATCTGCAACCTGAGTCGAACCGTATACTTAAGAGTGTTCTGTCCGTTACAAACTTCTATACAAACGCAAAACGCCCCAGATACCTATGATGATGTAGGGTATAAATATATTTAACATTCAATTTGCGTATATTTAGTGGTATAGAATTTCATGTGGTCGAACTTAGAGAGACTAATTATAGTTGTTTTTCATAAAAAATATTAAAATAAAGCAAGAATTACATATAATAATTAATTAATTATAAAAATATATTTAATAATTAAATTTCTAATTTGTAATTTTTTGAATCGCGCTTTAAAAAAACATAGCAACTAATTACAAAAGATATTTATTATCACAATATAATTACGTATGACGAATGTTACATACGTTCACAGCCTGGTGATGAGAGCCAAGAAGGATACTGAATTGTTGGAAACCCAAGCAACTTTTCCCCTGTCTTATAAGTTATCTTTAAATTAATTAATGAAAACCTCTTCCTTTATTTACCATTAACAATATGCCTCTGATTCAAAATTACAACAAAGTAGTATCACTTCATATTTCTCGATGTGTCATAAAAACAAAACAAATGCGACCAAACTAAAACACAAGACATTGTTTTGGTTTAAGCCTAATTTTCGATGGATGTTTGAATATATGAATGACCTGTAGAATTTATTAAAGTTGGTCAAATCGTAGCTAATGGGGTCTCCAAGTCTCCGTAGTGCCCGGATTAAAATTCCATAGAGAATCTATTTGTATCATAACGGTTCAGAAGTAATCTGATCTGACTACTTGCCCAAAATTAGAGCATGAAATAAAAGTTATATAATTTATGTCCCAAAAGTGATCTTACTTCATAATTAACGGAAGATATCATGCGAAATGTTCAAAATTGCTAATTTTTTGCATAACTATTTTTTAAGTTATAATAGTTTTTATGGTGTTATAATATCCAAGAAGTCGATATTTTTCGTCATTTGATAAGTAACCAAGTATCATTATATATAATACAATGATACTGGGAAGAACTGTTATAAGTATCGCGAAATACTGTATATTATTGTATTAATTCAAAATCTGTCTGTTGGAAACTTTCTCACGAATAGGTTAATTATCCGAATTTTATCAAAATTATCCATATATTTTTCTATTGTCCTTGGCAGTTTTTTAGACCAATATCTGACAAAAACTTAAAATTCCGAAGGAAATTACCTCTTAATTTTTCAACAAAAACTATTTATTTTAACATATCATACAAACAATCATCAAATTTGGATCTTTAGAAAAAAGTTATAGATTAAAATAAACAACAAAATTTTAGTAAAATAAAATAATAAAATTTTAACTCACCTGTTTTATTTTATAAGAAATATCAGCTTGGAAGGAAGAAGATAATTAGCGTACGAGTGATATTAAAAACAAAAATTATTTGTTATTAATCATACGCTCCGGAAATTTCATTAATTTTAATCCAAAGGTTATATATATTCTTTCTTAAAAAATTATTTCAAATTAGTTTATAATTCAAGGAAAAAAATGTAATTATTGTTAGAAATTACAGATAAACACTAATTAACATATATTTTTATGGTTCAAGTTTAAGTATCGGTAATTAAAAATTTTTTTGTTCATTAGTAGTTTTTTATCAAGTATTAAAAAACGGAACATTATATTCATTTTTCAAACTCACGTGACTATTTTAATATAATTATAATTATTACTTCATAATAATACTGAAAAAATATTATAACTACAAGTGAAGAAGGTGCAAACTAAGCTTGTTAATTCGTATGTCTGATTTTGTCTCGCCACCAAAATAACAAAAGCAATTTCCCATCGTATCCATATTTGGAAAACTGCAAAGCTTGTTAAAAAATTACTAAAACTGACAGACATTTATAATGGAAATTGTCACTGTATTATATATTTTTTTAGGAAAAGAAAAAAAGGGTTTGGCGTTACACATGAAAGGACAAATAATTTAAAAACAGCTTTAAAATCAGGAAATTTGGTTGGAAATAGTATTTTAGACTTTTCTGAAATTATTATTCAAAATAAGTTATATGTAGTTTCTTTATTTAGTTTAAATAAAAAATAATAATATTCAATATATGATTTCGAATAAATAATCCAGTTATATGTTGATTCAACTGAGTACTTAAGATTTTTTTTAAATATTAACATTCATATAATTATATTAAATTCCGTTATTATTTTCAGTTGTTAAAAATAAATATGGTTCATTTTAAACAGTTAAACTATTTTATAAAACATATGTACTTTTACTTCTTTAATATATATTTGTTATATAATTAATTTCATTCTATATTTTTTCTCAACATAGATAAATGTAAAAACTTTTTAACTTGTTTAATCTGCATACATTTTAAATCACTGGAGGCTTTTAATTTTCATTAAATAAAAAAATGTTTATTAAAGCTTAATAAAGCATTTTCATAACCAAGTTAATAATTTCCAATATAACTTAAATGTATTTTTTTCTAACCATAAAATGAAACAAGTTAGAAAATAATATATTTGACTAGAATTAAGGTGTTTGAATTTTCATTAAAAATATAGCGATAGTTACAGATATGCATGATATTTAATATCTGTAATTAATAGTAAATACTACTACTTAATTCCCGGTCACAAATATTTATGTAAAGTTTTTTCCAATTTTTTGATAAATTCCAGTAATATTTTAAGGTGATTCGTTGAAATAAATTTAATGAAATTTTCAATAATATTTCTCCGAAAAATATATTTAGAGATTTTAAAACATTTTGCTTTAAGAATTATAAGGCTACTCAACTCCTCAATACGTAGATAATGAATTAAGAGATATTTAATAAGAAGTTTTTATACCCACCCAAAATGTATATAAATATTGTTGCATCAAATCAAAATCTAAATCGATTTAGTTTTGTCGGTCTGTCAGTCCAAATGTCGGTCTATCCTTCTGTCTGTCGGTCTGCTGTTGGCATACTCACATCCACAATAATTGACAAAGCACAATGAAATTAAGCTTGAGAATTAGTTGTAGTCCTGAAAAGTTTCCTTATTAATACCAACAAATATTCAAGGGAAGAAAATTGTCATTTATAAATAACTAATTTGTTTATGTATTATTAAACCTAAGATGCCGAAAATTCAAATCAGTGCAATAATTTCAATATATTTGGGATCTTAGATGATTATGAACTGATTCTAGCAAAATTTGTAATCTTTTCTGTTTCTAGTTGTGTAAGTTTTATATAAGTCATATATCATCTAATGGCAAATACTGCATGGGAGCTACGATCGTTTGCGGACCGATCATTTTTAAATTTAAAATAAAAATTTAAACTCTTAAATTCTTATATAAATATCAGTTCATGTATTATGAAGTAAGTTTGCAATAACTTTTCATTTAAAACTTTCTCCACAAAAATATATGTGCTATCAAATTTAATACAGATTTGCAACTTTATTTTAATTTGAATATATGTAGGTTATATTAACTGAAATAAAATTAAATAGAGCTCGACAGGTTTTACAAATAAGTAAAGCTAACGTTATCGCTTCAAGAAAAGGCTACAAAACTTCGACATCTGTAATAAATGAATTTCACAATATAAAATGTATTTCTTCCAGTGGAAATGTATAATTACAATGAAATTTACATCAACAGTGTTATATTTACAATGTTTAATTTATTTGCAATTTAACAGAACATACTAACAAATACTGTTAACTTGGGATATTTAAAAACAATGGATATTTTCAACATTAAGTATTATAATTTTGAGAATAAAATGAGTTTATAAAACAATATATAAATAGAAGTCTCTTTGTTTCCAAATCCACACGTATGAATGAATGATATTCGCTCATATAAAAATTGGTCAATGAACATCATGGCTTAAAATTAAATTAATAAAATGTTGTTTACAGATGAATTTCTTCTCTATTGTAGATAATTAAAAAATGATATGTGTAAAAACAAATATTTTCCAAATTAGATAAGACAATCAACACGTGGGCATGAACACAATTTCGGATAATAAAATAATAAATAATTAAACTCACGTAAATACTTTTTTCATCATGGTGTGAACAAGAACAACAGCAAGAACAAAAAAACAAGTTAAAATATTTCATATATTTTTAATATTTTTTTATGGAAATACAGTGAAATATTTCTCCAAAAACAATGAACAAAAATAATCATAAAAGTGGGCCCTATTTTTTATAAGTACTTTTTGTTAATTAGAGATAAAAAGATATTATGATTTTAAATCCAAAGTGTGTCAAAAATAGCAACTTAATTGTTTTTATACTTTCAAAATTAAAGTTTGTAGACAATGATTATGTTGTATTTCAAAAATAATGATAGTAATTCCAAACTACAGTTAATAGAACTTTAATCAGTTAAGTTTAAGTTGCTAATATTTGCTTAACAGATGAAGGGATTATCGAATTTAATGATAGTGTTATAAATATTTATCACAAAATATTTAGAATACTGTATTCGGCTATGTCGAACCTTCAAAAACTTCCACCAGATGCATGTGTACAAAATACGTTATATTTAGTATACATAAAGACACATACACTCAAAGATGTACATAATATATAAAAGTGTTTCCTAAATATAACACAGAACTCTTTATAAATCAAGAAATTAGTTATATTTTTGGGTATAACCGATTGTGATATGAAGTATATACGATGATTTTGGTTATGAAGTAAATATAGATTAATATTATGACATTTTATTCTAATTTGTAAACTTATAACTTATTTATTAAAGTTTTTGCTTGAACTTAGGGGCTGCCTCAGGTATCATTCTATATCTAATACAAAAAAAATTCTGGTTCCCAAAACTATAGCAAATACTCAAACTTAATTTCATTGAGCTCTGTCAAATACTATAGATGTGAGCGTGCTAACAACAGACAGAAGGACAGAGAAGCGGACATAGCTAATTCGACCCAGATTTTGATTTTATGTAAGATTATATATACATTATGGGGTCTAAGATGATTCTTTCTTAGAATGGTAAAGTAAATGTATTCTCTTCACCACTTGTTGTGATGGAGGATATAAAAATTTAACGGCGATCAACAGTTTAGCTATGATCATTGATGTCAATGAGTTATATGAACGGCAGTGCTTTGACCGAAGTACCAGTAATAAATAATAATTTATTGCTGAAAGAATTTACACAAAAATCATGTTGAATTAAATTTCAATACCCTGCAATATTAAAGATGTTCGATTCGTGTGATTGTCCATAAACGATTTTATATTATTCCGATCAACTAACAATATAATTATTTATCGATGTCCATCTGAACAACACTTGTGGACAAATGGCTGGTCGCAATTTTTGGATAATTTTTAAAAGTGTTTCATATTCTAAGTATTCAGAAAATTTAATGCCACCAGAACCATCTATTCGATTATATGCAATTTTAGGTAAAACATCCAACATCCAACATCCAAACATCCATTGCAATTTTATTTTTAAATATTAATCCATAATATTTATTAAAATATATTTATACTCTATTAACTCTATTCACGTATTATATGATTTCCTGATTTACAAAAAATGCAATATCTGAACATAAAAATATATTTGAAGTAAAATTAACGTTGAACATAGTTGATTTTGGACAATTTATTTTTTACTCAATTCAAATTTAACGTTTAAAAATTGTGGTGAAATAATATTATCTTATTATACGTATAATACATATTGAAAATTTCATTCATTAAAATTTTACTAATAATTTTTTTTTATATTAATTTTGATAAAAATGCACAAAAATAAAATTAAATAAGAATGCTCCTTCTGAAGCTATTTTTCGATTTTAATGATTTTACTATAAAACGTAGAAATTTTTACATACTGAACTTTAGAGATAATAAAAAAACATTATAAATGTTTGGTATAATTTATATGTATATACTTTATGACAAAACAAAATTCTAAAGAGAATCTTAAAGAAAATATAAATATACAAAAATAAATATCATTTCTTCCTCTGCTTTTTGTTGTGTATTCTTTGTGATAACCACAGGAAAATACACATCAAAACCTACCTGCGGTATTTACTTTCTTCCTTTTGGAAAATCTAACGCAAACAAATTATAGTTGCTGGAACTCAGCAACAATTGAAAGAAGATGAATACAATCAAAAACGAAATATTTTTTAAGATAACAAAAATATAATGAGAAATATTTTTTAACACAGAAATATATTTTAACATCAGATAAGATGTCTGATTTAATGAATGCTATGTAACATAACATACATTTTCACGTAATGTAATAATAAAGCGTTCATCTGATGTACGGTGTATATAAACACAGTATTTTTCCGTTCTGGTATTTTCGTTAATTTTATATCATTAAAATATTGTTCCTTTTTATTTAGATCATATTTTTGTAATATTACTTTGACCATCATTCAGTTAAGAAAAATTCACATTTATTTAAATAGACGTTTATAAAAAGGAAGTTATGTTTCTTGATAATGCAATAAAGCATTTACAATTTTATGTATATATTTAGATGTAAAAAAAATTCATGCAGGGATGATTTTTCCAAACTACGGTAATTGCGATTCATACGAGACAACAAACTGCCAAATTCGTCTCTGGATTTTGCTAAAGCGAAATTAAGTAAATTGGAGGGAATAAAAAGCGAAAGCCGACCATATTCCCGATAATTAAAGCCGAAGTAAAGCCAACTGAAAAAATAAGAAGTCGAAATCGCATCACTTTTCCGTTTCTGATAAGCCAAGCTGGAGTAGGCCGGAGAAACCCGAAAGCCTATCATATGCCTAATTGCCATCAAAGCCTAATTTAATCCAAGCCGAAATATGGTTATCTCATATATTATAATTGATAACTTAATAAAGAAGCAGAGAGTTTAACCCCTTGAAAGGAAATTACTTAAGGTTTGTGGATCCGTAAACAGACCCACATCAACTGAAGAATAAAAAGTTTTCAATTACATTATTCCAAATTGTGGTAATTATTTAGTTATTGTATACTTTGGTGTTTTTCTAATGAACGAAATATAAATAGAATAAAAATTACATGCTTCAACACTGTTGTAAAATAGTGTAAAATTTTCCCGAAGAATTATCTTAATGGAAAAGTTATGTGCGGTTTAAAGAGTTAACTTTATCATTGACCGATGTAACATATATGTTCAAGGATGAATCAAATAAGAGAAATGTCTTGTGTACAAAAAATAATGTAATTTGTAATTTTGAATGATTTCTACAATTCGCTAAACATGTAACCTTTTTCTGTTTCCTGCGGCTAAAAATTTCTTTGTTTTATCTATAACATCAGCAACAACATAAAAACAGATAACAATGACATATAAACATTTTCAAAACATTTGATTTTCAGATTTTACATGAAAAGTATTACATTCATATTCACCTGCACTTTCAGTTAAATTGTTTTTGGCAATATGTGTCGGTTTTTTACATTTGGACAATGAACGTTTGATTAGATTTTAAATTACAAAACAAGAAATTGATGAAAGTGATTGATTTTTCATTCCATTTCTGGTGGTGAAATTTAAGACCGGAAACATTTATGTAGAAATTTTGCAAAAACATTTGTTAAGCATTCAAAATCCATAAGACTTTCTATTAATTACTTTTGATATAATACAAATTCCTGATTTGTTTTTCTTGAACATGATATAAGTATGCAATATGTATGTAGTATGCATATGAGGGTAAATATTTGAAATTAAAACTGAAAAATGTTTTACTAAATAAATTGTTTAAAACACAATATTAAAAGAACATTATTTAGGTTTGACAAATATTTTTCACCACTTAATTCACTTTTCAACTATAATTGACATTTGATACGCAGTAGATTTTTATAGCCTCCACCACCACAAGTGGCGATGACTTTGTCATTCCATTGTAATGCTATGGCAAAAATCATCTAAGTACCCATAATGTTTATATATTGTTGCATCAGATCAACAACTGAGTTCGATTGAGCTATGTTCGTCTGTCAGTTGGAAACATTCTCATATCTAGAATAACTGCCCGAATTCAGTGAAATTTTTCTTTAACTTTATCAATTTGCTGTTTTAAACAGCAATATCGGTGCGTTAGAAAGAAAGTTAAATAACGATGTTGAGAAAACATCAACATTTAAAATAAAAACTTTCTCAATTATTCGATAAAAAATAACAAGAGTTATATTGTATTCAACCATAACATTCGGCTGTATGGACTTCACCAACGTTAAAAAAATACGAATTTCGAATCAGTGGAAAGAAGTTTACAGGTTTAAATTTGATACAACCAAAAAAAGCTTCTCATAGAGGTTGCAATTTTAAAGATATTTTTCTTAAACTTGTTCACATATGTTCATATTTATATTAAAATTAAACCTAAAAAACTAGATTGTTCAGGAGTACAGTATTTGCCCAAGCTCCCATAAGGCCTCTACCTGGAATAATAGTTTTAATCTTTAGGCTCTACCCCAAGTATTTCTGTAACTGCTTTGAATGTATGTTATTTTTTAAATCAATACCAATATCAGATGAATTTTATTAAAAATTTGGTACAATTATTTTCTGATGAAATTTAATATAATTAACTGATTTAGTGAATATCGGCTCATATTTTGATGTAGCTCCCAATAAGACCCCTTCTCGGAATATGATTTTAAGATTATAAAACTCTTAAATTAAGTTATTATTTAATTTATTAATTTAAAAAATAGCGGTCCATATTTTGATACAGATTCAACATATGACTCATTCCTGAAATAAACGTAATAATGGTATATATTGCAAGGAAAGTATTTAAGTTTATAACACTATAAAACTTTAACATTTTATGAAAATAAATATAACTTAACTTATTTAAAAATTTTCGGGAAATTTTGAAAATTTTATTTTATTTTAGTGAAGTCTTTTACACTCACGCAAATGTTAGAATGATGTAAGTGGTGGAGGGTATTTAAAATTTGGCACAGCCAGATATGACTTTGTTATTTTTTCTAATTTTCTTTGACACAGGTTGCTAAGTTGGCGGAATATCAGTCTATATTTTTGCAGTAGCTCTTGATGTACCTAACCAAGAGGAATAATGTCCATCAACATAAGAACCCTTCACGAAAAACGGTTTTAAGGTTATAAAATTTTCAAATTCTAATTATACACAAAAATGTTTCTAACAGTCTAACAGACTTTCTGACCATATTTGGCTATAGGTTCCTTGTTAATGTTTATAGATATATGAAGTATTTTAACTGACGCAGTTTTTGGATAATAAATGGAAGAATGATGATCCTATTCATGATCATCATTCTATTTCAATTTTTTTTATATTTTAATAAAAAGAATCAGAGTTCTTTTTTTCCAAAATAGATTTTGGTAACCTAATAACTCTTATTTTCATACACTTTCTTCACATTAAAAAGCATCGAAATCGGATGCGTTAGAAAAAAGTTAATGGGGCAAAAATTCTATAAGATTTGATCCGCTGAACATATCTTAACACCGTGCTATAGCTGAAGAATAATAGGTCTGTTATTTTATTAGAACATTTTCGTGTCCAATATGTTAAATAATGTTTGGCTGGATTTTATTTAGAAAGCAAATAAATATCCATAGATATTCAAATTAATATTATTTTGTAATATACATTTTCTTTTTTTATTTTTTACCAATAAATAGAGGTTACAAATTTTATAGATTCCAACACAACATATGTAAATTTTAATTTTCACCTTTTGCAAAAATATATATAATATATATATTATATATATATATATATATTATATTATATATATATATATATATATAATAAAATATATATATATTATATTATATATATAATTATATATATATATATATATATATATATATATATATATATATATATATATGTATTAGTAAGAAAAAACAATACTTATGTTATTGTTTTCTTGAATGAACAGCTAAAATATAATACTTGGTAGCTATGGGTTCGAAATAACCCAATTTATATCATATTTTCACATAATTATACGCTTTTTTACCATAAAGATCACAATAACATGAACACCATCTTGATTTATTTATGTTTCTTTTGATGGAAAATGTGAACACTGCATAAAAAATTTTAGCTATTTTCGAATACAATATATGAACTTATCTGTTTAATTGACGCTAAAATTCGAGAATGTAAAATAATAGTTTACGCAAAATTTCTTAAAAATATTATAAATTATACTTTTTAACAAACTACTTTCCGGGCAACATTTAAATAGAACAAATTTAGTAACGTTTTACTGCGATCTTTACATTTGACAAAAAAAAACCTTAATATTAGTTATTCCCAAATATGCTAAGAATATGCAGTAATTTACAATAATATCTTTTATATTTTAGCAAAATTTTACATAATTGAGAATATTTACTTTTCCTCCTTTGGAAGATGTAGTCATACTTGTTCAGTGTTGTCAATTGATAAAGAGAGCATTTTTGGCTCCTCATTAATTGTAAAGTGAAAAATTAATTCATATACATTTCAAAATTTGTAAAAAAGTTATTAATTGAATTATTTTCACAAAAATACTATTATTTTCCATAAATTGTAAATTTACATAAAAATAAAATCATTTATAAAATCATATTTGTCAAATATGATGGAATTTAATTAGTCCTTAATCATTTCCTGAAATATTAATTTTGTGGCTTTTTTCGTCACTATACACTTTTCAAAATTATCCTTAAGATCCGAAATCATGGAATGTAACTTTTCAAATTCATAATTTTCTTGTTTTTGATATTTTTAATTGCTCCTAAAGGAGAAAAATTGTTCTAAATTTATTTCCAAAAAAAAAGCTCCTTTAAGACTGCTTTACCAAAATTCTTTAAAAATATTATTTTGTGCTTCCGTGTTTATAATTTTTTATCATATACGTGTTTTTGTATATCATGTTTGTACTCAAAATAAATTTGGTTGTTAAGTTGGTAAACCATAATGTACGTTTTGTGCATTTTGTTTTTTTCTTCAAATTATTTTTTTTAATTTGAAACACTTAATAAGTTTTTGTTATTAAATTTTACTTGGAAAATTTTCGGTGTTTGAAAATTTTTCATGAAATTTTTTAACAGGTAAACATGTTATTAGACTATGTAATACCCTGCACTACACCGCTGGAAAATGACAGCTACAAAAAACTACTGAACGACACTCATAAAATTTGCACTCAAAACCCCATTCTGGGAGGACATTTGTTAGGGAGGTACCTATAACAATGCAGCGAATATGTACAATTTCAATAGGCTTAGTCCTTGAGCCCAAAAAACATGTACCAAATTCGTGAAGTTATTCTTTAAAATTGTTCATAACGTGGAGTGTTCTCAAAATGTTTACATGGACAGCCAGCCGGACAGACTGACGAAATAATTTGAGAAAGTGATTCTAAAACTTAAACTTGAGTCTAACATAATTAAAAAAAAATGGTTATGATTGATGTGTCGGTGTGGGTGATATAAAGCTGATGTGAAGTATACGCACCGCATTATTCAAACTTTTCGGTATTAAGTAAAATTATGAATTTACTTGTGAAATATTCACATATGTAAACAATTCTACTGAAAACTGTGTAGTTTTATTTCCTTTAGTATTTTAACATCAGAATAGGTGAATCAACATATATGAAATCTGTTACTTTTTGTGTTCCTTCGTATAGAATTCTGAGCCTAATCTATTTACTTGTGCCAGTAGTTGTAACACTCGCACTTGGCTCCGCTGTGTACGCTTGTTGGATATATACTTGAAATTATGACCATTAAAATAATATCAACGAAATTTTGCCTGATTATTTTAGGCTCGATAAGATAAAAATTTAAAGTCCGCCATACAAACTAAACTTAAAAACTAACAGTTTATTTTGGCAAAATAAAAACAAGAAAATAAACAAATCTTTACAAAAACTTGATCATAAATACAGCATTATTATGCATCAGTTAAGCAGTATATAAATTGTGCAGTCAGATGGTGAAAAGAATGTATATTCAAACAAGTACTTAAGAAGATAAAACGGTCGATCCCGACTAGTTAATATCCTATACCACATTGTTGGTACACCGTTCGAATCAGAATCATTTTCTGAGTGTAGTCCGTCCGGCTGACTGTCCACTTACTGCTTATTGCGTTATTTTAATCCAAAATTGGCAAAAGGTATTACTTTTATTTAAGGGTTATGATTGGTCCATTTATTCATACAGACCTCATACAAATGTCCCTACGGAATAAGGTTTCTGCTCCATAAATTATTTTGA
>PYHX02000413.1:71176298-71211043 GCA_004302925.2 Cochliomyia hominivorax | reverse complement strand
TGAAGACTATCGCTCTTCTCCGGACAGTTTCAATCTCTACCGCACTCAAGTTTAGGAAACGCGAGTTAAGTGAATTATGGTCTAAAATAATACAAATACACACAAATTAAGAATCGCCTGAATTAATTGACCAAAAAAGGAGAAGAAATTAATTTAACGGAAATTGTACACAATGTCAAATCTGCAAGACATTTTTACAGAAACGAGCATGATCGCAATCGATGAATCAATTGCGGAAATTTCAAAAGCGAACGAAAAATCGACCCTCACTACCCGAACCCACACAAACCCAACAATTCCGTAGCCTTCAATGTACCCCCTTGCGATATGCCCACATTCAATGGCGATTTTAAAACTTGGGCATCTTTCCGGATCTCTTCAAGGCCATTTATGGTAACAATACCCGCTTAAGTGGAGTTGAAAAACTCTTTTATCTTAAGCAAAGACAAGCGGCGAAGCCAAAGAAATAGTCGACAACGCACCCTTGACAAATGATGGCTTTCTTATTGCGTGGACCAACTCGTCTCTCAATTTGAGAACAAACGAATGCAAATAAATGCGCAATTAAAAACCCTTTTAATTTTACCCTCATTAAGCACCATGTGTAGTGCTTCCATAAGAAAGCTTCAAAGAAAGATAAATTGCTGTATTGCGAATTTAAATTCATTAGATATAGATACGGATAATTGGGATCCTATCTTTATATATTTTTTCAACAAAACTACCAAAGAAACTCGAAGAGAATTTGAGAAAACTCTTGAGATAGTTCAAATGCCGTCGTGGTTGACTCTAGATATATTCTTAACAAACACGTTTAAAGAATTAACGTCTGTTAATGATGTCTTAGAGTCGAATATTAACCGAACCCTAACACCCACCTAAACCCAAACAATTTACCAAAATAACTACAATTTTGATAGAAGAGCTAAAGCTTTTCATAATGTAACACATTCTGTAAATAGAACTTACCCGAACACTAATTCTCAAGAAAGAAAACACCACCCAAATACCCAAATTCAGTTTGCAGAATAAAACAAATACCCAATTCACCCAAGATAAACCCGATGGGTCTATTTGTAAATTCTGTAAGAAGAATCATACCCTCAGAGAATGTTCGGCATTTAAAACTTTAAGTTTAAATGAGAGAATAGAATTTGTGAAAAGGAATGGAATATGTTACAATTGTTTAGCTATTGGCCATGTATTAAAAGATTGTCATAGCACATTTACATGTAGATATTGCGGCGGCAAACATAATTCAATCTTGCACAAACCCAACTCTAACCCTAACCCACAAATTGACAACACCCAACCCTCAACATCACACAACGCAGTACAGTCTTTCTCAACCCATACCAATCAAGCAAACCCATATTAGATGACAGAACTAAATTATTAGGAACAGCTGTTCTGAATGTTGAAGTTCAGGGAGAATTGTTTCCAGCCAGAGCGCTTATTGACCCAGCTTCAGACTTCTCATTTATCACAGATAAACTGAGAAGGAAGCTACACTTACCCACAACACCAATAGTTGCCGAAATTTCCGGGATAAATGAAATTGTTTCAGCCCGATCCAATAAACTATGTCAAGTTTTAATACGCTCAAATACCCAGAACAAATTTAAATTGAATATCCAAGCAATAGTTGTTAAAACTCTTACCAAAATTTACCACCCAAAACTTTAACCCTACCCTAATTAAAGACTTGGGAAATATTCAATTAGCTGACCAAAAATTCTATGAAAGTCGGCCTATTGACTTTATAATTGGCAGCGATTTTTACCCAAAATTTTGAGATCTGGAGTAAGAAAAGACTTACTTAACACTTTAATAGCTCAGGAAACTGAGTTTGGCTGGATTTTAACAGGACATGTTCAGAATTTGAAAAACACCCAACCCTTAGTTCTTATTTCAGTTCTGTTACGCTTGATAAAGTTTTAACGAAATTCTGGGAAATCGAGGATATACCCACCAACCCGAAGTTTCAGAAGAAAAGTTCTTTGTGTGAAGAATCTTTTAAGACCACTACCCGTCGATTGCCGAATGGCCGTTATCAAGTTAATCTTCCATTTCGATACCCACCCGTTGAGTTAGGAAACTCTAGACACATTGCTATGGCTCAATTCTTACGGAATGAGAAAATTTTGATGAAAAAGCCTGAACTTAAAATGGAATATGATAATGTGCTACAAGAATATATCGACTTAGGTCATATGAAACAAATTAAATATAACCCAAATATTCCTCCAGATACCCATTATTATTTACCCCATCACGTTGGTAAAACTTGATCGTGTTACGACAAAAGTTCGAATTGTTTTTAATGCTTCTAGCAAAACATCGAACAGCAACAGTCTCAATGATACCCTACATATTGGACCCACCCTACAACAAGATTTGTTGTATTGATCTTGAAATGGCGCCTTTATAAAATAGATATTGCTGACATTGAGAAAATGTATCGGCAATTTTATTAACCCTACCACACTCCATATCAACGAATATTATTCCGTAAAAAGCGTCAATGAACCCATTCAAGATTTTTGAACTGCAAACAGTCACATTTGGTGTAAATTGTGCGCCATATTTGGCTATTAGAACCCTACACGATTAGCCAAAGATATTCAAAATACCCACCCTTCCTTGGATAATACGAATAATGAAAACCCAGACATATTATCAAGATTTTCAAAATTGTCAAATGCTTTACGATATAATGACATACGTCTATCGATTTTGTGACCGCGCATCTTTATACCGAAGAAATACAATTCGAAATGATAGAATTATTCTTGATCGAAATAACCCACCACTAGTCAATGGGAGACTAAATTTATTATTAACCCACCCAAGTATTGAACTTGATGCGACGGAAATAAAATCTACACGTGATAGACTTATTATTCTTTGTCAGATAAATTATTACAAGGATGAATATAATTCTCTGAAAAGAAATAACCCGATACCCAACAAAAGTAACCTACTCACCCTAACCCCATTTTTAGATTCTACAAATATACTGCGTGCAAATGGTCGATTAGCAAACTCCAACAGTTTGTCCTATTCTGAAAGACACCCTATCTTACTACCCTATAAAAGTACGTTTGCTGAATTACTCACCCAACACGTCCACTTGGTAACCCTGCATGGTGGAAATCAACTTATGTTGAGAATAATCCGATCTGGATATTGGATTCCAAAACTAAAGAATCTAATTAGCAACATTGTTAATAAATGTACAGCGTGCATAAAATATAGGAATAGGCAAACAACCCAGTTTATGGCGGCATTGCCACCAGAAAGACCCAACTAACGAGGGCTTTTATGAATGTGGTGTTGATTTTGCAGGGCCATTTGACATTAAAACATATAGTGGCAGAACATGTAAAATAACAAAAGGTTACGTTTGTATTTTTGTTTGCTTTGCAACAAAAGCAATCCACTTGGAGCCAACATCTGAATTGTCTACCCTAGCCTTTATAGCAGCCTTCGCTCGATTTTTTTCGAGGCGGGGATGTCCTGTCGCCATTTACTCGGACAATGGAACTAATTTCATAGGAGCAAGTAACTATTGAAGAAGGAGCGACAGGAATTTATGAAACAGTTAAAAGGATCTGTTGTTTCCACTGACAGTTTTCAGAATTTGACGTGGCATTTCATACCTTCAGGAGCACCACACATGGGTGGTTTATGGGAAGCAGGAGTAAAGAGCTTTAAGGCTCATATGAAAAACTGAATACCCTCAAATACACATTTGAAGAACTGGCTACACTCCTTGCTAGAATTGAAGGATGTTTAAACTCGAGACCCTAAGCCCGTCAAGTGAAAACCCTCAAGATCTCAACCCTTTAACCCCCGGACACTTTTTAATTGGCTCACCCATTCTTACCCCTGCAGAACCCGACACAAGCCATGATAATATAACCCTGGCAAACAGATGGCAAAAGTTAAAGATTCAACATCATAACTTTTGTAGAAGGTGGAAAGATGAGTATCTAAACGAGCTCCATAAAAGATATAAGTGGAAAAACCCTACCCGAGAAGTTAAAGTTGATGATATTGTAATAATTAGACAAGATAACCTATCACCAAATGAATGGTTACTTGGTCGTATTATCAGAACTTACCCAGGTTCTGACGGAGAAGTAGAGTTGTTGACTTACAGACTTCAACTGGGACTCTAACTCGACCAATTACAAAGATAGTAGTATTAACCCACTAACTAATCTAATTTTAACTCATACCCTAACCCATTATTCAATATCATTCATTATTTAACTAACCACCCTACACTAACACAATTTTGTTAATAACCCCAATTCACCCTAACACACTAACTCATAAATAACATTTCATTTTTATCCACATATATTTTATTTCATTTACACACAATGGCTCCTAACAAACAGGCTTCAGGTTTAAAAGATTTTGGCCGCTGTAATGAACGCCCAAACAATAAGAACGGTTCCCGTTTCAAAGAAGTTATAGACAACAATACCGTACCCAAACAGTAAGGCATCATTTTGGTTGTGGCATCTATCGAGCAAACCATCGGCTAGTCAATTGTCTTTAATTGCTCAGACTCTACCCTTGCTGGCTGGTGATGGGATCTTTTACCCAATAACCCTCAACAACAAGTTGTCTGGCCCGGGAGAATGTTCATATCAACGAACATATTTATTTGCCATCCCTGAGTTCTAAACACAATCCACCCCCAACTTCACAATCTTTTGAGTTTTTAACGAAAAGTTAAGAATAAAACAGATCGTTTTTGAAAATCGAAAGGTTCGCTCGTCTTCCTTATTATAGAAATAAAATTTTTGTGAAATTACAAAAAAGTTATTATTTGAATAAAATAAAAAAAAAATAAAATACCTTAAATACGTTTGAAATTAAACAAGTGTTTAAAAAATAAATTACCCTTACAACTGTAATAAACTATTTGTGAATTTAATAAAAATAATAAAATAATAATAATATAATAATAATAATAATAAAATATATGAATTAAATAAATATTTAAAATTAAAATAAGTTACTCACCCTAAAATATAATTAAAATAAATATTATAAATTAATATAAATACATTAAATTTAACCTAAAATATTTACCCTAAATTTGCACATCCCATAACCTAAAAATAATATTATATACATACTTTCTGTACATATATATTTATTCTTTTATATATTAAATAAACTGAATTTATAACGTTTTTTAAAATACATAAACAAATAATTCTCCTCTTTTTATTTATCCTTATTACCCTTCCCGCGTAAGTACCCATCTACCCATCTCCCTCTAACCCCCAAATAAACAATAGGTGATGGGGCTGTATATGTTTGTGCAGATGTTTGTACAGGGCAAAAAGGCCCTGCCAACAATTTTAAGTATACGGTTCGGCTAAGAATCATATCCTGAGTCGACTTAAATAGTGCAATATTAAGATATTGAATTTGTATTGAAAGATATTGTTTGCATCAAAATTATAACTTCTTTTGTTTTAGTAAATAATATTAATTTCAAATACATGTTCTTATTGGGATTACTGTTCAATACAACCTTCAATATTATTGTATATTTTCGTTTTTTGTTCAGATTTTGTTCGGTGGTTTATTTCACTTTCTAAGCGCTTCTGATTTTTTGCATGTTTGTCATTAGTATTACTCATTTAAATTATATTTTGTAATCTATTATTTATGTTTTTGTAATCTATTGTAATGAAAAATTATTAAAAAAATAGGGAAAAATATTATGAAACTGGAACAAGCGCTTTGGTGAAAACTTTTGTGATTATGTCGGAAAAATTTGTTCTTAAATTTTGACTTGTGTCATTGTCATTCACATTTCAGTACCTATTTTAAACTTTACTTTCATTTATATTGTAATAATTTTGAAATTTTTAGATTAAAAATTTAATTAATTTGTTTTTTTATTTTGTAATAAGACTGAACAACGTGGCGTATTTTAATGTAAATTTTTAATGCATCAGAAAACTTTAATAAATTTTCAATAATTTTGATGAAAATTATTTTATTTTAATTTTTTAGATTTTACCTTAACTAACAAAAATAATTAAAAAATTCAATATATTAATCAATAACGGAAATAATAATTAAAATATAAGAACTTGAGATCGCAAAAAATCTTAAAATACATATATGTTTAATAAAATAGGGAACCACTAAACCCTTAGATGAAATTTTCGGAAACCGTTCCGTTAAAATTTTTATAAGAGCCTTTCCTGTCACTCTGGCTCCAGTTCACCTCCCGTTAAAATCTACCACAGTTTTGAACACATTTTTTGTGCCCGCAAACTGCATATTACTTGCCATAGGAAGAACTAAATTTCTTCAACATTCCTTCGATCATATCTTCCCCATCCTTAATTAGAACTAAATTTTTCTCCAACATTCCTTCGATCATAATCTTCGCCATCCTTAACTTCCAGCAAAGGATATTTTTTTAAGAATACTTAACCTTAATAATCGTGCCTGTGTTATGCTCTTAATTTTTAGCAATCCCTTCCTGGTTAGGAACTTTTGAGCCTTTTGAAAATACATTCATCATTTTGACTTTAGAAAAATCAATGTAGACTTTTTTTTCTATCCGAGTCAGATGTTTTATCACCGGACAAGTTCTCCCGGTACTGTTTAATAACATTGAAGTGAACAGTTTGACGACAGACCTTTGAATGATTGCCCTACTTTTGAAGAACCAAGTTCGGTTTTCTTGAAAACATTTAATAATTTGAGTACGGCACTTTTTTCTGGTCACTCATCATAATCAGATTTACAATATATTCATTTGATTGACATTAGACATAATAACTAACATGTTCAACAATGTATTTTTATCAAAAAAATTCAAATAATACGTGGGTTAAGAATTTTTCGAAGTCAGTCATTATAAAGTTTAAAGAAGTTTAAACGATTCATTCAATAAACAGAATTACCCTCCATAACTGTGCGTATGTACAGATATATTATATAAAAGTACATAACAATGTTACGCTTAAATTGGTCCATGTTTATCTTTAATTTAGTTTCCTAATTTTCCTTCGTAATCGAAGTATTTGAGGTATTCATGTACATATCATATACATTTGTTTTATCCCATTGCGTTCCTTTGATTATATTGGTTTGTTGTATGTGTGTGTAAATATTCAAAAGAAATGTTTAGTTAAACAACTTCATTTTAAGCGCTAAATTAAATGGTAATTTTTTATTATGATTCAATGGCGCTGCCAGTTACCTTTTTGATCTCCAGTGAAAGGAACAAACATTGTTTTGAACTTGTATTTGAAATCTTAATTGAAATATGAATGGTAATATTTTGCTGCAAGGGACCAATGACTAACACAGATACAGAGAATATACTGAAATAAAAAAATATTGCCTATAGATGACCTTTAATATGATTTCAATGTGAACAATATTGTTCAGTAATAATTTAAACAAAGTTAAAAAAGAAGTTAATCTCACTACTTCAATAACCAAAAACAAATATTTACTGAAATTTTATTAGGAGAGAAAAATAAATAATTTTTAAACATTAGTTAAAACGCTTTTTATTCGGTTGAACTTTTTGGAGTATACTACTTTAATATCAATAAAACAAAAATAACGATAAATACCATGGATGCACTTATTTAAATATGTAAAAGTTTCTTTATAAATTCCTGATCAAATATGTGCCAGCTATAGCTAAATTTGCTGTGGTGACTTTTTCTGCTATTTAGACTTAGGTGACTCCTTGTTGGTGCTATACTAGGAATATCAAACAATACAAGATTTAATACTTAGAAATATTATATTTTATGTCATTGGAATAACTTCCAAAAATCGTTCAGTTGTGTTTATACCCTACGTGGTGTAGGGTATAGGCTGTGTGGGTAATATGTTTGTAACGGGCAGAAAAAATAGTCCTACCACCACTTTCAAGTATATCGTTCGACTCAGAATTACTTCCTGAATTTCAATTAAGTATGTCCGTTCGGCTGGATGTCCATGCAAAGCTTGTTCGCAAGTACAGGTCGCAGTTGAGAATGATGCGCATTGAAATTGTTTATGATTGGTCCTTTAATTCATATAGGCTCCATATAAATGTCCCCCTAGATTGGGGTTTTGAGTCCACATATTCTTAAATATAAAAATTGTAACAAAATTTTGCAAAAGTAAGTCTTATTATCTTCTAAAGCGATGTGTTAAATTGTAGAAGGATTGCTTCATTATTTTCTTATTGGTTCCGTACCACCACCCTTCCGAATATTACTTTCAAAGTCATAAATCGCACAAAATGGCGGGTATTGTAAAAATATTTAATCAAATTTAGATATATTTATGCTTAAACCGGTGTGCAAAATTAAACGAGGGTCGGTACAGAATTTTTTTCTAATTTCCATAAAAACCCTCCAAAATAACCCTATAGAACGGAAAAATTACATAATTGTAAGTAAATAATAATCTATTGTACAAATAAGCATAAATAAGGAAAATGTTATTAAACGAGGGTCGTTCATAAGCCAAAATTTTTGCTTGTTTTCATTTAATTTTAAAGAGATAACTCAATTAATAGAAACATTTGAAGAATTTAAAATATCTTGGAATTGGTTTAACGTACCGAAAAAAGATCAGAAAACCGATTAAACTAAATTAAAACCGAGAAAATAAGTTTTACAAGTTTTTCACTATTACATCTATTTGTAACTGAATTATAGGATGGCTTTTGGACAAGTGACTTCAGGAAGCAACAATATTTCCATTACTTATTTTGTTATTTCCAGAGCTGTAGAGACTCTCTCTGTTGCATCATTTTATGTATTCAAATTTAGAAATTTTTAAGAATTATTTTTAGTGTAAACAAATACTTTTTTGGTATAAACTATTTTATTTATTTAAGAATTTATATAAGTCGACATTAGCAATCTTATAAGAGATAGGAAGTGTAATATTTTATTTGCTGATACATTTTTACAATAAGTTTATTAATGTAAAAATATGGCAAATTAAATTGAAACTTAACAACAATAAATTTATCACTTGAATTTCACACCTGCTTTTGAAAGGATTTTAGATTTATTTCTGTAACCAGGTAATGCCAATTTCAATTTTCCTTTTATGATTTTCACCATGGTTTTTTCTTTGTATACGTAAATAGAATAAAAACCATTTTTAATACATTATATATGTAGATTTTTGGATTCTATTCAGATTTACTTGTTACTCATGTTTCAAAAGTAATTTAGAAAGTGTTTTCTGAATAAAGAGAGGGGCAAATAAATATAAAGTTGTTAAGTGTAAAAAGGGTTTGGAATTAAAATTCTAGAAATATATATAAACATATTTAAATATGTGGTAAAACTTCAGTAAAAACGTAGATATTTATGTAAAGTAATGTTTACAAATTCCTTTACATAATGTTGAAATAGTATACTTATTAGGGTGATCGATTTTTCGAAATTTTTAAGAAACTGGTTTTCGGTTTCTTCCGAAAAATGTAATTTAAAATAAAACGGTTTTGGGTTTTTATTAAAAACCCGTTAGTCAGTTCTAATCACAAAATTAAATCGACTAAAAATAATAAGAAAACAAGTTTTTTATTAAAAAACGGTTCCACCACCAAAAGTGGTGATAGTTGTTGTATTAACTTTGTCATTCCGTGTGAAACGTCAGGAAGGCGTTCATTGGATTTGTTTTTAGGCTCCATTTCTATTTGAAATACAATTGTTTAAAATGTCAGCATAATATGTAGTATAGAACCCATTGCTACAAAGCATTATATCCAGCTGTTCATTTAGGAAAGCAACGCTTTTGTTAACTGATGTAAAATATCTACATTTTTACAAAAGGTGGAAAAGGAAGTATAAAAGATATTTGAAATTCACATATCTGTGTGGAATTTATAAAAATGGCCTATTTGTTTGTTATACCAACGATCAATAAATACCCAATACGTGTAACCTCAATTGATTGGTAAATTTAAAATAATAATAAAATGTAGGCATTTAAAGAGGTATTAAAACAGAAAGAAAATGTAATACATAACGATCTTATACGAATATCAGTTAAAATTTTTTTGCTTCCACACTTAAGCCCAACCGTAAGTTATTGAAATATTTGGACAAATATATATGACAGGCCTCTTATCCATCAGATGTGAATTTTATATATATATATGTCCAACGGTTCACATGTTATAGAAAATCTAGCCTACAACTTTTTTCGGTGTATCCAATTTCGTTGCTTTTTGTTGTGAAAATAAAATAAAAATGTATTTTTTGGGTAGATTAATCCATATTGGCTTTACACACGAAGGTCAAAATGCGTCTTTTGTGGCTGTAAAGTGTATAATAATTAGATAAAATATAAAGTGTTCGGTATACAGTATTTATAAAATTTTTAATTTAGAACTGTTTCAGCATTTTTTTTTTAATTTTAAAAATCCTACTCATTACTTCTTAAACATATATCTGTGAATAACTCAAGGTCTTGGAGAAGCTTTTAGATATGTATAATATTCTTTATATAGTTATAAATGAGCACAAAATAAAAACGTATTTACTATCATTTATGTTTTTCTGTATCATTAAATTTTTTTCAGCAAAAGTTTATTGTTATTTGCAGAGAATTTTTACTATTCTGTTCTTAAGTAGTTTGTTGGCGCAATTGTTCACAATAAAAGTGTCTTAAGTTGTAAAAAGTTTATGAAGTTTAAGCGTAATAAAATTAATATTATTGTATGTTACATAAAATTAATATATCACAAAAAGTATATTTAAAACATGGACGCCACTGTGAAAATGAGTAACTTCAGTAATATTGATTGGAATTATTTTGTGATTTATTTTGTAAGTATTGAATTAATCCCGAAAATTTTCAGATTTAATCCCTGGGAACCGATTTAGTGATTTTTAGTGTCTAAACTCCAATTCCTTACAACAAAACCAGACTTATAATATGCAATTATATTTTTGAAATGGACGCTTTAAACAAATCATATTAATGTTCATATTTGTTGCTTTTGGTGTATCCTGATTTCGCTTCGAAATATGAAAAAGAGTTCATTTGTGCGATTACAATCATATATAGGAAGAATATTGTGACTATGGCAGATTAATTTTTTACTGTATTTTTATTTTTTACTTAAAAATTATTTAAACCGCAAATGATAAAATATTTCTACGTTTTTTTCCGCAAGTCATTGATACTAAAAATTTAATAATCGAAACATTTTGGATAATGTGTTACAAAACTTCAATAATATTTTCCAAAATTGCAATTTTTCTTTCTTATATACACTTAAATATAGAATATATAACAAGCATATATATAAACACAAAAGCAAACCTACAAAACGGAAATGCACAAATTTTCAGGATAATAGGAACATTTTAGAAGCTTATATGTGAGAAAAAGTTTAAATTATCATCATCAGTACATCTTATCATTTATTTTTTTTTTAAGATAAAGATGAATAAGAAAGATGATGAAAACTTTGTATATAAATTTCCTAATAAATAGGAACAAAATTTATGATTTTTAATAGATGTTTTGCTTGAAAGCTTGCCTCTGTCACGTCTCCTAACATTTCGAATTCTAAAATTTCAATTTTTTTATGTTGACTTAGAGCTCTACAATATCTACATTGCATCAGTAGCTAGTTGTCCAACAGGCCACCGTCCCGGTATCAGGGTTATACTTGGTCGTAATCGAAGAATCGCTATGCTGCACTCTGAAATCAGCATATTGATAAATGAGTACGAATGGAAGAAATGGTTTGTTTTTCTAAACAACTGCAACATAAACATTGGAGTCAACTGTCCGATATCTTTTCAACCCTAAGAAGAAGGAAAATAGATTTGCGATTATGTTTGGACAAGTCAAAAATATCCAATCAAAAGAATTGTTCGCGAGCATTTTGCCTGCAATTTATTGCGCATGCTGCAAGAGAAACAAAAGTGTTCTTCGCAAAACCTACAATCTATCATTCACGGACAAACCATAAATTTGCGGAGGCTATCAACGCAGATACCACATCGAATTCGACGGAATTTCTATGGTTCTAACCCGTCCTCTCCCCCAGCTTAATCGTTATTTCAAAACAGTTCGCCAGCTTCATGGACTCCGTAAAAGTGATAGCACAGTCGAATATACTCAGAGAGCACATAGCTTAAAGGAGTTTGGTAAAATGTTAACTTAACGAAATATACCACTTCTTTACTGCATATAACTTGAAACTTTCAAAAGCAACACTCTTCACCACTTGGCATCGTAGTCTATACACCTTTTCAGCTCACGACACTGCTTAATATTTCATTAAGTTACAAAAACTTTATGATTTAGACCAACAAATCATTTAAAATTTACGATGGAAAAGTAGGGAACAAATGAAACCAATTATCCATTTCCTCTTTTTATTAGAATATTTATAAATTTCATACAGCTGCAGGTTCTGTTTCAAAATCATGAAGTTACACAATATGTAAAAAACAAGTTCTCATGACATCCATTAGAACAAACTCAAAAACTAAAATGTTACAGTTGGTAAAATAAATAAAAATCAAAACATATTATCAGTTTCGTTTCTATCCCCTTCAGCTAAATTTTATATCGACTTAAATGGGATTTATAACCAAATAATGGAACCAACTTTTTGGTTTTTATTATATCAAAACAAACGTATTAAAAAATACTTTTATTTTCAAACTTGTGACCCATATGACACACTAATTTTTGGGATTTTTCTAGTTATTTCTACGTTTAAAGCTCACTCCTTCTCATTGATTCCAAATTCGTGTTCCTTTCAGAATAATTTTCATGCGAAAAGAAAAAAAAAAAAAAACAAATGCTGCTAAGCCGCTAAGTCGTCATCATATTCTCGTAACCAATGTGCATTCCGAGTTTGAGATTAAAAGCAAATATTGCTAATTAGCACGCGATGCTGTCAAAAGCATAATTGCAAGTCTATTTGAAGGATTTACGTTTAATTAGAAAAAGCGATTAGTGTATTGTTGTTTCTAAGCGAGACTCAATATTAGTAGGTAAATATATATTGATTTTGTGAGATGAATAATTTTATATCAATAACAAAAATCCTTTCTTGTATATGTTCAATGTCATTTTGTTGCACCGTGACGGATAACTCTTGTCAAATAATTTATTTAGCAAAGTCTTTAAATCTTTAAAATCTTTATTGTAAATAATTTGTATAAAATGTCGCAAAAAAAATTCTATCATAATTTAAAATGTATTAATTATTTTTATTAATGTTATTATTATTTACGAAAACATAAACACGAAAGAATGCTACATTCATGACTAAGAAATATAAATTATGTTTCGTGCATCTATATATAAAATCACTTATACACTCATAACACATGCATAAATGTATTTCTAATACATAAACCTTAATTAGTCATAAAATTAGTTATATTTTTGGTTACATTTTTTTCTCCTAAACCGTTTTAGATGCTGTTTGAAATAATAAGGTACATTTTTTGATACTATGATGATTTACCTTATTTTACTTAATTCTAATTTGTCGATTTATAATTGATCATTTTACGAAAGTTCTTCGCTTTAAATTAGAGGTTGACTCAGATATCGGTCTATGTCTATTAGCGTACTGAACCGATTATAAACTGGAAAGTTCTCAGAAAATAGTAAATATTCAGGACAAATTTAATTGAGCTCTGTCAATTATTGCGAATGTAAGCGTGCCAGCGACAGATGGACGGACAAACAGGCGGACATAGCTAAATCGAATCAGATTTTGATGTGATGCAAAAAATATCTATCTATCTATCTATCTATCTATCTATCTATCTATCTATCTATCTATCTATCTGTCTGTCTATCTATCTACTATCTATCTATCTATCTATCTATCTATCTATCTATCTATCTATCTATCTATCTATCTACCTATCTATCTATCTATCTATCTATCTATCTATCTATCTATCTATCTATCTATCTATCTATCTATCTATCTATCTATCTAACTATCTATCTATCTATCTATCTATCTATCTATCTATCTATCTATCTATCTATCTATCTATCTATCTATCTACTATCTATCTATCTATCTATCTATCTATCTATCTATCTATCTATCTATCTATCTATCTATCTATCTATCTATCCATCTATCTATCTATCTATCTATCTATCTATCTATCTATCTATCTATCTATCTATCTATCTATCTATCTATCTATCTATCTATCTATCTATCTATCTATCTATCTACTCTATCTATCTATCTATCTATCTATCTATCTATCTATCTATCTATCTATCTATCTATCTATCTATCTATCTATCTATCTATCTATCTATCTGTCTATCTATCTACTATCTATCTATCTATCTATCTATCTATCTATCTATCTATCTATCTATCTATCTATCTATCTACCTATCTATCTATCTATCTATCTATCTATCTATCTATCTATCTATCTATCTATCTATCTATCTATCTATCTATCTATCTATCTATCTATCTATCTATCTATCTATCTATCTATCTATCTATCTATCTATCTATCTATCTATCTATCTATCTATCTATCTATCTATCTATCTATCTATCTATCTATCTATCTATCTATCTATCTATCTATCTATCTATCTATCTATCCATCTATCTATCTATCTATCTATCTATCTATCTATCTATCTATCTATCTATCTATCTATCTATCTGTCTATCTATCTATCTATCTATCTATCTATCTATCTATCTATCTATCTATCTATCTATCTAACTATCTATCTATCTATCTATCTATCTATCTATCTATCTATCTATCTATCTATCTATCTATCTATCTATCTATCTATCTATCTATCTATCTATCTATCTATCTAACTGAAATAATTAATAAATTTCTTAATAATTAATTCTGTAAAACCACCACGGTGATAAAAGCAAATTCAATTAAAAAGTTAATTTATTAATATAAACAATTTCGTAATTTAACTTGGCTTTTATTTTTTCAATTAATAATAAATAATATAAATGTACTAACAATATATTTAAATATGTTTCATAAATAAATAAAAAATGAAAACATCTGTAAACATTTATTGCTACAAATATCTTACATTCATAAAATTCGAACTTTTAAATTGTCTTCAGTATTTTGTAAATTATGAGATTTATATATTATTTAATTTCACAAAACTTCCTGAAAAGTAACAAACATAACTGTCTGAAATAGAAAGCAAAGTGAGGAGAATTTGGTAATGAATAAAAGTTTTATAACCTTGACAGCAGCATCTGCAGTGTTTAGGTAGTCGAACGACTTTTCACAACATTTAAAATTTATTACGTTAAAAATATGTCCAAATGTTTTTCCTCTTAGTGCAAATAATTTTGTACTTATTGTTTTCATAATTATTGCTGTTGTTATTCTGCTCATGTTGATGTTTTTTAAATTGCCAGCATCATGTGTATTCCAAGAGACGCTAGAGTAGAATTAAAATTGATCGACCTCTTCGATTATAAAAGGTATTAGAAAGTATACATTATTTAAAATAATATTTTTTCTTCAGCTTCATTTTTAAACCCTGCTGCCAGATCAAAGATAGAATGGACAAAAAGATATTGGAGCTCTTAAAATCAATTCCCTTTTTGAAGTAAAATTTCCGAAATTCATATAAATATTAAAGTAAAATATAGTCGGTCAAGTCCGAATATCTAATACCTAAAACTACATTTTTTGTCAAAAATACAGCTACGAAAAATTAACGAACAGTGTAATATATTATTATCATACTAACAATAATATGATGCGCTTTGTGCGTTTTAAAAGTTTTTCGCGAACCAGTTTTTGGTTATATTAATTTTAATTTGGCTTAATATCAAAATACTCACGGATATGAGAGATTTATACGACTCAAAGTGATATTTGGAAGGGGTTTATAGTAACCTATGTGATATAATGAACCGATACTCGTACAATTTGGCACAGCTTTTTATATGAAGCCTATATGAAGCAGTGGAATGAAGTCGTAACCAACTTCAACAGGCGTCATCCTTGGGTGAAAATAATAAATTAGTGGAGCTCATAAAATTTTATGGAGCAGAAACCTTATTCCGTAGGGACATTTGTATGAGTCCTGTATGAATAAATGGACCAATCATAAACTTAAATAAAAGTAACACTTTTTGCCAATTTTGATTAAAACAACGCAATAAGTAGTAAGTAGACAGTCAGCCGGACGGACTACACTCAGAAAATGATTCTGATTCGAAAGGTGTACCAACAATGTGGTATAGGATATTAACTAGTCGGGATCGACCGTTTTATCTTCTTAAATATTTGTTTGAATATACATTCTTTTCCACCAATCTGATTGCACAAATTTATATACTGCTTAACTGACGATAATAATGCTGTATATTATGATTAAGTTTTGTAAAGTTTTGTTTATTTTCCTGTTTTTATTTTGCCAAAATAAACTGTTAGTTTTTAAGTTTAGTTTGTATGGCGGACTTTAAATTTTTATCTTATCGAGCCTAAATAATCAGGCAAAATTTCGTTGATATTATTTTAATGGTTATAATTTCAAGTATATATCCAACGAGCGTCAAGTGCGAGTGTTACACTACTGGCACAAGTAAATAGCTAAATAGGCTCAGAATTCTATACGAAAGAACACAAAAAGTAACAGATTTCCTATATATTGATTCACCTATTCTGATGTTAAAATACTAGAAGGAAATAAAATTACACAAATTTTTAATCTATTTTAAATTTTCAGTAGAAATGTTTATATATGTGAATATTTCCACAATAATAATAATGCGGTGCGTATACTTTATATCAGCTTATATCACCCACACCAACACATCAATCATAACTATTTTTTTAATTATGTAAGTCTCACGTTTAAGTTTAAGAATCACTTTCGCAAATTATCCGTCAGTTTGTCCGGCTGGCTGTCCATGTAAACATTTTGAACACTCCACGTTATGAACAATATTGAAATTGGACATATTCGCTGCATTGTTATAGGTACCTCCCTAACAAATGTCCTCCCAGAATGGGGTTTTGAGTTCATAAATTTCCTAACTTTAAAGCAATTTTTAACGACGTCCAACGTCCATATTTTCTTGTAACTCCGATATAACCTCCTAAAAATCATTTTCAAACGTATATAAATGTTAGTCTATTTAATAATGTTCTTTATTAATGTAAATTTTATGAGTGTCGTTCAGTAGTTTTTTGTAGCTGTCATTTTCCAGCTATGTAGTGCAGGGTATTACATAGTCTATATAACATGTTTACCTGTTAAAATATGTTATGAAAAATTTTCAAACACCGAAAATTTTCCAAGTAAAATTTTATAAACAAAAACTTATTAAGTGTTTCAAATTAAAAAAAAAAAAAAAATTGAAGAAAAAACAAAATGCACAAAACGTACATTATGGTTTACCAACTTAACAACCAAATTTATTTTGAGTACAAACATGTATATACAAAAACACGTAAATGATAAAAAATTATAAACACGGAAGCACAAAATTATATTTTTAAAGAATTTTGGTAAAGCAGTCTCTAAAGGAGCTTTTTTTTGGAAATAAATTTAGAACAATTTTTCTCCTTTAGGAGCAATTAAAAATATCAAAAACAAGAAGATTATGAATTGAAAAGTTACATTCCATGATTTCGGATCTTAAGGACAATTTTTGAAAAGTGTATAGTGCGAAAAAAGCCATAAAATTAAAACTTTACAGGAAATGATTAAGGACTAATAAATTCCATCATATTTGACAAATATGATTTTATACATGATTTTATTTTTTATATAAATTTATAATTTATGGAAAATAATAGTATTTTTGTGAAAATAATTCAATTGAATGAATTAATTTTTTAGGAGCATTTTTGGCTCCTCATCAATTGACAACACTGAACAAGTATGACTACATCCTCAAGGAAGAAAAGTAATATTCTCAAGTATGTAATATTTTGATAAAATATAAAAGATATTATTGTAAATTACTGCAGATTCTTAGCATATTTGGGAACAACTAATATTAAGGTTTTCTTTGTCAAATGTAAAGATCGCAGTAAAACTCTGCTAAAATTTGTTCTAATTAAATGTTTCCCGGAAGTAGTTTGTTAAAAAGTATAATTTTAAAATATTTTTACGAAAATTTTGCGTAAACGATTATTTTACATTCTCGAATATAAGCGTCAATTAAACAGGGAAAGTCATGTATTTTATTCGGAAATAGTTAAAATTTGTTTATGGAGTGTTCAAATTTTCTTTCATAGGAAACAAAAAAAGTTAATATAATTCAAGATGGAGTTCATGTATTATATTTAGCTGTTCATTCATGAAATCAACATTTTTGTTAACTAATCTAAAAAATCTACATTTTTATAAAAGGTGATAATTAAAATTTGCAAATATTTAAAATGTATATATGTTAGAATATATAAAAAAGGACCTATCTCCATTTATTGGTAAAAATAAAGAAAGAGTGGGCAATACAAAACAATCTTATATGAATATCTGTGGATATTTATTTGCTTTCTAAATAAAATCCAGCCAAACATTATTAACATATTGGACGAAAATGTTCCAATAACTTTTTTCTACGCATCCGATTTCGATGGTTTTTAATGTGAAGAGAAATGTATGAAAATAAGAGTTATTAGGTAACCAAAATCTATTTTGAAAAAAAGAAAATTGAACTCTGATAATTTTAATCAATTATAAAAAAATTTAAATACAACGATGATCCTATTCATGTTCCATGGCTGTGTCGAATTTTAAATACCTTCCACGACTTACATCATTCTAACATTTGCGTGACTGTAAAAAGACTTCACTAAAATAAAATAAGTTATTGGTCCATGTTTTTCACACTTAAGAATAGTTCAAGCCTCAAAATTTCCCCGAAAATTTTTAAATAAGTATAGGTATATTTATTTCAATAAAATGTTAAAATTTTATAGTGTTATAACTAAACTGGTTATTTCAGGAACGAGCCATATGTTGGATCTGTATCAAAATATGGACCGCTATTTTTTAAATTAATAAATTTAAAAATAGCCATATTTAAGAGTTTTATAATCTTAAAATCATATTCCGAGAAGAACAAAACCAGTTAATTACATTAAATTTCATCAGAAAAATAATTCTACCAAATTTTATAAAAAAAATTCTTCTGATATTGGTATTGATTTAAAAAAAATAACATACATTCAAAACAGTAACAGAAATAGTTGGGGTAAAGTCTAAAGCTTAATACTATATTCCGGGAAGAGGCCTTTTGGGATCTTGGGCAAATATTGGACCCTGAACAATCTAGTTTTTTTAGGTTTAATTTTATATAAATATAAACATATGTGACAAGTTTAAGAAAAATATCTTTAAAATTGCAACCTCTATGAGAAACTTTTTTTTGGTTGTATCAAATTTAAACCTGTAACCTTCTTTCCACTGATTGGAAATTCGTATTTTTTTAACGTTGGTGAAGTCCATACAGCCGAATGTTATGGTAAAATTCAATATAACTCTTGTTATTTTCTATCGAATAATTGAGAAAGTTTTTTATTTTAAATGTTGATGTTTTCTCAAACATCGTTATTTAACTTTCTTTCTAACGCACCGATATAGCTGTTTAAAACAGCAAATTGATAAAGTTAAAAGAAAAATTTCACTGAATCGGGCAGTTATTTTAGATATGAGAATGTTTCCAACTGACAGACGAACATAGCTCAATCGACTCAGTTTTTGATTTGATGCAACAATATATAAACATTATGGGTACTTAGATGATTTTTCCATAGCATTACAATGGAATGACAAAGTCATCGCCACTTGTGGTGGAGGCTATAAAAATATACTGCGTATCAAATGTCATTTATAGTTGAAAAATGAATTAAGTGGTGAAAATATTTGTCAAACCTAAATAATGTTCTTTTAATATTGTGTTTTAAACAATTTATTTAGTAAAACATTTTTCAGTTTTAATTTCAAATATTTACCCTTATCATACTACATACATACTGCATACTTATATCATGTTCAAGAAAAACAAATCAGGAATTTGTATTTTATCAAAAGTAATTAATAGAAAGTCTTATGGAATTTTAATGCTTAACAATGATTTTTGCAAAATTTCTACATAAATGTTTCCGTCTTAAATTTCACCACCAGAAATGGAATGGAAAATCAATCACTTTTCATCACATTTCTTGTTTTGTAATTTAAAATCTAATCAAAACGTTCATTGTCCAAATGTAAAACCGACACATATTGCCAAAAACAATATAACTGAAAGTGCAGGTGAATATGAATGTAAATACTTTTCATGTAAAATCTGAAAATCAAATGTTTGAAAATGTTTATATGTCATTGTTATCTGTTTTTATGTTGTTGCTGATTTATAGATAAAACAAAGAAATTTTTACCCGCAGGAAACAGAAAAAGGTTACATGTTAGCGAATTGTAGAAAATCATTCAAAATTACAAATTACATTATTTTTTGTACACAAGACATTTCTCTTATTTGATTCATCCTTAACATATATGTTACATCGGTCATGATAAAGTTAACTCTTTAAACCGCACATAACTTTTCCATTAAGATAATTCTTCGGGAAAATTTTACACTATTTTACAACAGTGTTGAGCATTAATTTTTATTCTATTTATATTTCGTTCATTAGAAAAACACCAAAGTATACAATAACTAAATAATTACCACAATTTGGAATAATGTAATTGAAAACTTTTTTATTCTTCAGTTGATGTGGGTCTGTTTACGGATCCACAAACCTTAAGTAATTTCCTTTCAAGGGGTTAAACTCTCTGCTTCTTTATTAAGTTATCAATTATAATATATGAGATAACCATATTTCGGCTTGGATTAAATTAGGCTTTGATGGCAATTAGGCATATGATAGGCTTTCGGTTTCTCCGGCCTACTCCAGCTTGGCTTATCAGAAAACGGAAAAGTGATCGATTTCGACATCTTATTTCTTCAGTTGGCTTTACTTCGGCTTTAATCATCGGGAATATAGTCGCTTTTTATTCCCTCCAATTTACTTAATTTCGCTTTAGCAAAATCCAGAGACGATTTGGCAGTTTGTTGTCTCGTATGAATCGCAATTACCGTAGTCGAACTTTAAACACACACTTAACTCAATGGGAATCATAATGACTGGTTATCAATAAACAATGTGCATGGAATAATACATAATTATTCATGCTCTTACGTGTTTTAATTTTAATAGAGACTTTTACTTTAATTATTGTTAAATATTTAAAGAATTATTTCATCTATGGATTCCAAATTTTATTTCTTTCCCATTAAACGGTTTTACGAAAAAAAAATTATCTCCCAGGGCTAAGGAGAGACGTAAATTCTATTCAAAACTGATATTAGTAATCGAAAATGTGAAGAACTATTTTGACGAAAGCCTTTTAAATTTCGTCAAATTTCTATTATATGAAAAATATTTTAATACACATCAATATTTATAAAAATTTCTTGAATAGAAAAAATTTTGTGCAGCAAATTGCAGCGGATAAAAGATGGTATCTTTATATAAAAATGAGTCTATGTTTGTTTGGGACCTACAAACAGCTTAACTACAAGATCGATTTTAATAAGATATTCAAAAAATAATCCCGATATAACCAAAAGTAACTTAAATAATAAAAATGTTCATTATATTGGTTATCGAATATCTAAAGAACTATAACATAACAATTTTGAGTCCTAGTCAATTTCTGAGGAACAGGGAACAGTTTTGCTGAACGATAAGCAAATATTAATTATCGAATATCTAAAGTAATATCGAAGTGAGGGTATATTAATTAGTTTTTCAAGGAAAATGTTACTGGAAAAATTTAGGTCATTTAGAATTTAAGAACGGGATAGCCCCCATGCAATGTAAACATTAACTATCAATAATCTATGGAACTATTACAGCTAAAATTAAAAATTAAGTTCCAATCACTGTGAATTACCGTTGTTGAAAAAAAATGTAGGACAGATGAAACTGTAATGCTGTTCGTAACTAGATTTCATAAATTTAGCCCCAATAATTTTACTGTAAAACTGTTTTACGTGATTGGTAGATGGGGTCATATAAAATAGAAAGAAGAGACCCTATAAATATATAAATTTTGTCAGTTTCAAATGAAACAGTTTTATTTGAAAAAATTTTAATCGACAAGGTCAGAGTGGGTTTGGAAAAATCATCCCTGCATGAATTTTTTTTACATCTAAATTTATACATAAAATTGTAAAATGCTTTATTGCATTATCAAGAAACACAACTTCCTTTTTATAAACGTCTATTTAAATAAATGTGAGTTTTTCTTAACTGAATGATGGTCAAAGTAATATTACAAAAATATGATCTAAATAAAAAGGAACAACATTTGAATGATATAAAATTAACGAAAAATACCAGAACGGAAAAATACTGTGTTTATATATACCGTACATCAGATGAACGCTTTATTATTATATTACGTGAAAAATGTATATTTTGTTACATAACATTCATTAAATCAGACATCTTATCTGATGTTAAAATATATTTCTCATAATATTTTTGTTATCTTAAAAATATTTCCTCTTTGATTGTATTCATCTTATTTCAATTGTTGCTGAGTTCCAGCAACTACAATTTGTTTGCGTTATATTTTCGAAAAGGAAGAAAGTAAATACCGCAGGTAGGTTTTGACGTGTATTTTCTTGTGGTTATCACAAAGAATACGCAACAAAAAGCAGAGGAAGAAGTGATATTTTTTATCTTAATATTTTCTTTAAGATTCTCTTTAGTATTTTGTTTTGTGATAAAGTATATACATATAAATTATACCAAACATTTTTAATGTTTTTTATTATCTCTAAAGTTCAGTATGTAAAAATTTCTACGTTTTATAGTAAAATCATTAAAATCGAACAAAAAAGCTTCAGAAGAGGCATTATTATTTTAATTTTATTTTTTGTGCATTTTTATCAAAATTAATTTAAAAAAAAATATTAGTAAAATTTTAATGAATGAAATTTTCAATATGTATTATACGTATAATAAGATAATATTATCTCACCACAATTTTTAAACGTTAAATTTGAACTGAGTAAAAAATAAAATTGTCCAAAATCAACGATGTTCAACGTTAATTTTACTTCAAATATATTTTTGTGTGCAGATATTGCATTTTTTGTAAAACAGGAAATCATATGATACGTGAATAGAGTTAATAGAGTATTAATATATTTAAATAAATATTAGGGATAAATATTTAAAAATAAAATTGCAATATTACTATATATAACATATTTTAATACAGACACTTGTTACATTGTTTTTAAGTCCACTGCATTTTTTGTGGTCAGATAAGAAATCGTTTAAAGATTCTATTCGCATATATGTTCATCCAAGAGGTCATAGAATTTCCATACTAAAAATAATTTGTTATTTTTATTTAAATGATATTGACTATATATATAATTACCAAAGAATGTTTTTTTGTATCCATTGCACAACAAACTGCTTGTGGTTAATTCTTTAAATTTTATTTAATTAATATGGTACTATTATGTATTTACTATATAAAAATATAAACTAATTAAAGGTCTATTGTATTTAGGTTTACCTCTTTACCATAACTTAACATCAGTTTATTCTCAACAACAAACATCATCTTCTTTTCGTAATTCGTTTCTCTAAACGCAATCGCAAAATATCACTTTTGTTCATTGTTGTCTTTTTTCTGTGTGTATTTCAAACAACCACATCATCAAGAAGCGTGGTTGGATGTTTTATCTAAAATTGCGTATAATCGAATAGATGGTTCTGGTGGCATTAAATTTTCTGAATACTTAGAATATGAAACACTTTTAAAAATTATCCAAAAATTGCGACCAGCCATTTGTCCACAAGTGTTGTTCAGATGGACATCGATAAATAATTATATTGTTAGTCGATCGGAATAATATAAAATCGTTTATGGACAATCACACGAATCGAACATCTTTAATATTGCAGGGTATTGAAATTTAATTCAACATGATTTTTGTGTAAATTCTTTCAGCAATAAATTATTATTTATTACTGGTACTTCGGTCAAAGCACTGCCGTTCATATAACTCATTGGCATCAATGATCATAGTTAAACTGTTGATCGCCGTTAAATTTTTATATCCTCCACCACAACAAGTGGTGAAGAGAATACATTTACTTTACCATTCTAAGAAATAATCATCTTAGACCCCATAATGTATATATAATCTTACATAAAATCAAAATCTGGGTCGAATTAGCTATGTCCGCTTCTCTGTCCTTCTGTCTGTTGTTAGCACGCTCACATCTATAGTATTTGACAGAGCTCAATGAAATTAAGTTTGAGTATTTGCTATAGTTTTGGGAACCAGAAAAATCGGTTTTGTATTAGATATAGAATGATACCTGAGGCAGCCCCTAAGTTCAAGCAAAAACTTTAATAAAATAAGTTATAAGTTTACAAATTAGAATAAAATGTCATAATATTAATCTATATTTACTTCATAACCAAAATCATCGTATATACTTCATATCACAATCGGTTATACCCAAAAATATAACTAATTTCTTGATTTATAAAGAGTTCTGTGTTATATCTAGGAAACACTTTTATATATTATGTACATCTTTTAGTGTATGTGTCTTTATGTATACTAAATATAACGTATTTCCTACATATGCATCTGGTGGAAGTTTTTAAAGGTTCGGCATAGCCGAATACAGTATTCTAAATCTTTTTGTGATAAATATTTATAACACTATCATTAAAATCGATAAAAAATTCATCTGTTAAGCAAATATTAGCAACTTAAACTTAATTGATTAAAGTTCTATTAACTGTAGTTTGGAATTGTTATCATTATTTTTGAAATACAACATAATCATTGTCTACAAACTTTAATTTTGAAAGTATAAAAACAATTAAGTTGCTATTTTTTGACACACTTTGGATTTAAAATCAATTTTTAATATCTTTTTTAACTCTAATTAACAAAAAGTACTTATAAGAAATAGGGCCCACTTTTATAATTATTTTTGTTCATTATTTTTGGTGAAATATTTCACTGTATTTCCATAAAAATATGACAAAAAACTGTTATTATAATTTCCGTACTGCTACAATTTGTTATACTTATATACAAAAAGGGTTAAAATTAGGAACAAACTAACAGAAAATTGTTCACATTTCGTAACATAAACTATTAGTAAACTAACAAATTTAAATAATATTTTCTGTAGTTTCATTTAACATTAAAACTCCCAACTAAACGTATAAATGCGGTACGTAATAAAGTTTGCTGTATATTAGAAATATATGAAATATTTTAAATTGTTTTTTTCATGTTCATTAGTTTATGTTTTGCTGCTGTTGTTCTTGTTCATACCATGATGAAAGAAGTATTTATGTGAGCGTAATTATTTATTATTTTATTATCCGAAATTGTATTCATACCAACGTGTTGATTGTCTTATCTAATTTGAAAAATATGTGTTTTTACACATATAATTTTTTTTATTATCTGCAATAGAGAAGAAATGCATCTGTAAACAACATTTTATTAATTTAATTTTAAACCATGACGTTTATTGACTAATTTTTATATGAACGAATATATTAGTTCATTCATACATGTGGATTTGGAAACAAAGAGAGTTCTATTTATATATTGTTTTATAAACTCATTTTATTCCCAAAATTATAATACTTAATGTTGAAAATATCCATTGTTTTTAAATATCCCAAGTTAACAGTATTTGTTAGTATGTTCTGTTAAATTGCAAATAAATTAAACATTGTAAATATAACACTGTTGATGTAAATTTCATTGTAATTATACATTTCCACTGGAAGAAATACATTTTATATTGTTAAATTCATTTATTACAGATGTCGAAGTCTTTTCTTGAAGCGATAACGTTAGCTTTACTTATTTGTAAAACCTACCGAGTTCTATTTAATTTTATTTCAGTTAATATAACCTACATATATTCAAGTGAATCAAAATAAAGTTGCACATCTGTATTAAATTTGATAGCACATATATTTTTGTGGAGAAAGTTTTAAATGAAAAGCTATTGCAAACTCATTTCATAATACATGGACTGATATTTATATAAGATTTTAAGAGTTTAAATTATTATTTTAAATTTAAAAATGATCGGTCCGCAAACGATCGTAGCTCCCATGCAGTATTTGTCATTAGATGATGTATAACTTATATAAGACTTACACAACTAGAAACAAAAAAGGTTACAAATTTTGCGAGGATCAGTCCTTAATTTTCTTAAGCCACATCGTGTATCACTTCAAATGACGTAAATTTCTTCAGAACGTATGTTTTACACAAAAATATCATATAGATCTTAATTTTAAATATAATTTTTTATGTTTTATTATTTTTATTTCGAATAAAATAAAGTATCATTTGTAAGAAAGACTGATCCCAAGAAATGTTTTTTTTTAAAGATACAGTCATATTCTAGAAAAGTGGAGAAAATGAACAATTCTCATCACAGATCCCGCATATATTGAAATTATTGCACTGGTTAGAATTTTTGGCATCTTAAGTTTAATAATAATTGTTCATTCTAATTTGTCGATTTATAATTGACAATTTTATAGAAGTTTTTTCATTGAATAAAGAGTTTGCCCCATATATCGGTCTATATCTTATATACCGATTTTGCTGGTTTTAATAAGAAAACTTTTCAGGACTATAACAAATTCTGAAGCTTAATTTTATTATACTTTGTCAATTATTGTGGATGTGAGTGTGCCAACAACAGACTGACAGGCAGTTGGACTTGCAGACCGGAATAGCTAAATCAACTTAAATTTTGATTTGATGCGACAATATTTATATACATTTTGGGGCCTGATATGATTTTTTCTAAACGTTAAATACGGAATGACAAGTTAATATATCATCTTCACAATTTTTGTTGTTGGAGGTTATAAAAACTCATTATTAAATATCTCTAAATGGTTCATTTATCTACGTTTATTTATATATACACATACGAAAATAAAGCAAAACAAAAAAACGATTTATATATCCACATATATGTCATCATAACAACATATATTTTCCGGATGTTTTATGGATATTATATGAGATTTTTGTGTTCTTAGACCAAATTACGTAAAGAGATTGTGAGAATAATTAAATATTTCTTTTTTAATATTTTCATATTTGGAACTTTTTCTTGCTTCGTGTTAAATGTATATCTAAGTAACAAAATTTATATATACAGATATAATATTTCCGGATATTAGAAATAAAAGAAAAATCTTATGCTTCATTTAGCTCAGATAATTAACTTTACAAATGCAAAGATTTTTATATAGGATATTTTATATTTTCCAATATTACAAGTAGTGGAGATTGTTTTGATATTGGTTTTATAACTTCAAAAAAGAATCGCATTCTTGGTATTTAGCTGTAGCTGTCTGTCCATCTGTTTTTTCATGATCATATCCAAAAAATTGATAGAATTCAATGAAGTTTTGGAAACGATATTCACTGTAATTTTTTTAGGTTAAACTACTGGAAAGTGGAACACTTCATATAATCAAAACTTTTGCAACTGTTGCAGTAAAATTCAGAAATACGGCACACGGGTAAGCTTTTTTTAAAAATTCTGTTTAAACAGTAATTTAAAGTGTTAATTTGGAGTTATACAAAATTTATTAAAACCAGTCTTTAACGTACCACTCAGCACTTAGTTTGGCTATACCATTCTAATTTGGAATATTGGTTTTCTTGTTGAAAGTTCCTTCCAAGCCTGGAGAGGAAGCCATGAAATATTGCTTATATTCCCGAGTTTTTATGTAACCCTCACTACTTCATGTAGATACTATATATTCGTGCGTTCTGTCTGAGAGGCGATTGATGCCCTCCTGTTTTTGCCTTTTATGCACAGCAATGTCTTTAAATATATTCAACACGAAGAAAGGAAGTTTTTAAAATCTAAAGTATTTTGCTTTTTCATAATTTAATATAAAACTTAAATAACCGAACGAGATCCATCGAATTTCAGATTTTCGTCTGCAATATCTTTGTCAGTCAAATAAGTTTCCATTATAATAGCAAGTATCTCAGTAGAGGATTTCGAAAAGAGACGATCTGGTTTCTTAACGTGCGTTTGAATTGTATGCCCCTTTGCAAGGATTCTACTCAGTCAGGTTTAAAAACATATATAATTAAAATTATAGAGAAAACTTCAAACATCCGCAATAATTGACAGGCGTTTCAGTATATTAAAGTATAAAGAATGATATTTGAGTTCAAAGAAAAACCTTTCATAAAATTGTCAATTATTAATAGACAATATTTATAAATATGTACTTTATTACCAAAGGATATAATATTATAATATGACATATATTGGATTCAAAACGATGTATTTGATTTTCTGATTTCTACTTAAGGATCCAATTACAGGTTGACTTATATAAACCGACAATAATAAATATATTTTATTTATAAATAATTCAATTTTATGTTAGAAAGTGGAGTTTGTGTGGGGACTACGGCAAATAATGACTACTTGTAAAATTGGACATACTGGTTCAGAAAATTATAAGGCTTAATTTTGCCCCATTACTGAAAGGGAATTGTATACAATAAAAATTTCATCAACACTAATTGCAGTGGGCACCGTTAGTGGCGAAAAATAATATGTACCAAAATTATAATTTTTAAAACTACAACCCTGGAATTAATTCATGGTTTATAAACGAATATGACCAGATGATTGTCAATTAGGATAATTATTACAGTTAAAAATAATCCAAGTTGAGGAGTCTTATAATTCTTAAAACAAAATGTTTTAAAAATTCTAAATATATTTTTGGGAGAAATATTATTGAAAATTTCATTAAATTTATTTAAACGAATCAACATAAAATATTACTGGAACTTATCAAAAAATAGGAAAAAACACAAATATTTGTGACCGGGAGTGTAGTAGTAGCATTTATTGTTAATTACAGATATTAAATATCGTGCATATCTGTAGTCATCGCAATATTTTCAATAAAATTTCAAACACCTTAACTTTAGATAAATACATTTTTTCTCACTTGTTTCGTTTTATGTTTAGAGAATAAATACATTTGAGTTTTATTGGAAATTATCAACTTGGTCAGGAAAATGCTTTATTAAGCTTTAATAAACATTTTAGGGAAAATTATATAAAATTTTGCTTTTAATTATTTAAATCTTTTATAAAAAAATATTAGGTTTATTTAATGAAAATGAAAAGCCTCCAGTGATTTAAAATGTATGCAGATTAAACATGTTAAAAAGTTTTTATATTTATCTATGTTGAGAAAAAATATAATATGAAATTAAATATATAACAAATATATATTAAAGAAGTAAAAGTACATATGTTTTATAAAATAGTTTAACTGATTAAAATGAACCATATTGATTATTAACAACTGAAAACAATAATAATTAAATTTAATATAATATATTGATAACTACAAAAAATTAATAATTATATGACTGTTAATATTTGCAAAAAAAATCTTAAGTACTTAGTTGAATCAACATATAACTGGATTATTTATTCGAAATCATGTATTGAATATTATTATTTTTATTTAAACTAAATAAAGAAACTACATATAACTTATTTTGAATAATAATTTCAGAAAAGTCTAAAATACTATTTCTAACAAAATTTCCTGATTTTAAAGCTGTTTTTAAATTTGTCCTATCATACACATTTTTTCTTTTCCTAAAAAATATATATTATAATACTGTGACAATTTCCATTATAAATGTCTGTCAGTTTTAGTAATTTTTTAACAAGCTTTGCTGTTTTCCAAATATGTATACGATGGAAAATTGATTTTGTTATTTTGGACGCGAGTCAAAAACAGACAAACGTATTAACAAGCTTAGTTTGCACCTTCTTCACTTGTAGTTATATTTTTTCAGTATCATTATAAAGTAATAGTTATAATTATATTAAAATAGTCACTTGATTTTGAGAAATGAATATAATGTTGTGTTTTTTAATACTTGATAAAAGACTACTAATTAGCGAATAAATTATTAATTACCAATACTTATACTTGAACCATAAAAATATATGTTAATTAGTATTTATCAGTAATTTCTAACCTTTTTAAGAAGGGATATATAATATATATGCTTTCAACCTTTTGCTTAAAATTAATGTAATTGTCAGAGCGTATGATTAATAACAAATAATTTTTGTTTTTAATATCACTCATACGCAAATTATCTTCTTCCTTTATCCTATAAAATAAAACAGGTGAGTTAAAAATTTTATTATTTTATTTTACTAAAATTTTGTTGTTTATTTTAATCTATAACTTTTTTCTAAAGATCCAAATTTGATGATTGTTTTTGCGATGATTGAATACATACAGGTGTATGATATGTTAAAATAAATAGATTTTGTTGAAAAATTTAGAGATAATTTCGGAATTTGAAGTTTCTCTCAGATATTGGTCTAAAACTTTTTTTCTTTTTTGAAACGATATAGCTCGTATGAAATAGGAAACTGCTAAGGACAACAGCAAAATATATGGAACTTTCATGAGAAAGTTTCCAACAGACAGATTTTGAATTAATACAATAACATATAGTATTTCGCGATACCTATAACACTTCTTTCCAGTAACATTGTACTATATATAATGATACTTGGTTATTTACCCAAAAATGATATCGACTTCTTGGATATTATAACACCATAAAAACTATTATAACTTAAAAAATAGTTATGCAAAAGCTTAGCAATTTTGAACATTTCGCATGATATCTTCCGTTAATTATGAAGTAAGAGCACTTTTGGACATAAATTATATAACCTTTGTTTTATGCTCTATTTTTTGGCAGATAATCAGTTCAGATTACTTCTGAACCGTTATGATACAAATAGATTCTCTATGGAATTTTAATCCGGGCACTACGGAGACTTGGACCCCATTAGCTACGATTTGACCAACTTTAATAAATTATACGGGTCATTCATATATTCAAACATCCATCGAAAAAATTCCACAACACAAAACGTTTAGATTTCAACTTCACTGTGCAAAAATTAGGCTAAAATCGAAACAATGTCTTGTGTTTTATTTTGGTCGCATTGGTTTTGTTTTTATGATACATCGAGAAGTAATATGTAGCTAATAAACTGCCTTAAATCAGAATACAAAGTGATTTTTTTTAAATCTTATGTAACTAAAGTTCACAATAAACAAAAGATTCATATAAATTTGCTTAAGTTTCGAACACCGATTTTTTTGTTTTTATCTTATTTTTATTTCCAAATAAATATAAACTACTTTGTTTAATTTTGAATCAGAGGCATATTGTTAATGGTAAGTAAAGAAAGAGGTTTTCATACAACAGAGGATAAATGTTATTCAATTAACTCCAGAAATATAAGTAAATATTATTTTAACCTCATTTCAAATAAATATATTTATGAACGGCATTATGCAAAAAAACTTTCAACTATTGATTTAAAGAACACATTTGTTATTAAGAACTTTAACTATTAAGTCGATTTTTTAAGAAATCGTATCCAAAAGCACAATTTTCACATACAAACTAATTTTGGTTTAGTTCTCGAACGTAAATTCAACAAAAAATCGTATTCAAATTATAAAAATATATTTTTTAATGAAAATGTTCTTACACAAAAAATTACAGTGGAATAAATCATATCAATTAAAACGAACTAATACTCCAAAATAATTCACTGATATAAAAGGTACTCGAATAACAATCTTGTTTTTAATTGGTTTGTTTGTAATATACATCAATAAAAATGAATTTTATTCAAAATTTCCTAAGCATTTAACTCCAATGAATTACTCGAATTCGTAATGAAGGAAAATTATGGTCCAAATATCAAGGGACAATAGAAATTTTTTGAATCAGTTAGTTAGTTGTTTTTGCAAACTGCCGTTAGTACTTAAATATATAAAATAACAAAATATGAAATTATTTCAACTCAAATGTATTTTTATCAATTTCTCTTATATCATACGCACTTCACGTATTTTGACCATAACAAATCAAATTTTATGCTACAGAATTTAAAAAAGTTTACTTTCTAAACAAACCCTCCTTAAATTATTCTGAACGTGATCGTCGTTTACTTCAATTCTTAAGGGAAAAAATACGAAGGGGTTTTTAGTCAATATGGAAAAATAAAAGTTTATTTTTTAACAGCATTTTAAATTTTAGAAAAAATTTCTTCATCATCATCTTGAAGATGAAAGTTTCTATGGGAATTTATTTTGCCTTTTTACACTTTTGTTCTTAATATTTAAATGAATTTTGTTTTTTTTTTATTTCAAGTAGGAAGTAAAGCTAAAAACTTCTACCTAATAAAAATGAAACTTATTCACAGAAAAGTTTGTTATTTTTTATTTATTTATTATTATTGAAGTTGAATAAGTATTGTTATATTCTCTACCACCACAAGTGGTGATGAGGTTATATTAACTATATCAATCCGTGTGTAACACCAAGAAGTTATAAAATAATAACCAATAAAGTATAAATATTCTTGCATCATATCAAAATCTGAGTCGATTTAGCTATGTCCGTCTGTCTGTTGGAAACACTCTCATGCCTAAAACAATCATCCGAATTCAGCGAAATTTGGCCTGAGAATTCTGAAATAGAAAAAAGGCAAAATTTTGATAGATAGCCTCTGAAATTATATTATTTTATTTAGCTCCCATTTATAGGCCCTTTCCAGAATATAGCTTATAGCTTTTTAAACTCTTTAATATGAACCAAAATCCATTTTCTAACTGCCTTGAATATACATTATTAACTCTAGCTCTTTCTGGAAATTAGGTTTCAGCTTATAAAACTCTTTAATAAAACCCAATTCTATTTAGTTCGACACAATTATTTTTCTAACTATCTTTTATGTATATTTATAATTTAGTCAATCTCGGTCAATATTTTGCTAAGGTGCCATGTAAAGACCCTCCCGGAAAATAGTTTTGAGCTTTTAAAAGTAATAAAATAAAGATCTTACCGGAAAGCGGCTCATTAATTAATTCGACTTATTAATTAATACATTTTTAATTTTATTATTGGTACGTAATTTTCTATAGCTCCCATATAAGGCCCCTTCTTGAAAAAGAGAAAGACCCCTTCTCCGAAAATGGTTTGAACTTATAATACATATCGGTATATTAGGTCCTTATTTTTCTATAGTCTCTTTCCCGTAAAAAAAGCTTTAAACTTTTAAGACAAACATGAAATAATTCTATTGGAAATTGACACGACTATTGCTCAATCAATTTTAAATATAATTTATATCGGAACACAATTTTCTATAGTTCACATTTAAAGTCCTTCCAAGAAAAGGATTTTAAATTCGATCTATTTTAATAAAAATTTGGTACAGTTGTATCCTTAAACTGTCTTTTATATATTAATCTGGTTTTACAATTATCGGGCTAAATATTGTCTTAGGCTTTAAATGTTTTTAAATATGCGCCAATTTTACAATATTCAGACATTTATCTAAAATATTTCAATATATGTAACTAATTTTATGTATATTTCAATATCATGCTCTAATTTTTGCATAAGTGTTGGAGGGTGTTTAAGATTCAGCACCGCCAAATAAAGCATTCTTACATATTATTCCTTTTTACTGTTACAAGATTATTTATTAATAATAATTTTTGAGGTAACAGAAAGTGTAAAATTTATTAATCTTAAGAATATTTATCTGAATTATTTACATTGGTTTAGGTAAAATATGGAATTAAATATTTCATTGGTTGTACTCTTATATTTGAAAATTTACAAAAAACTATTACCGTCGTTAAATAGTATAAGATAATTGATTGGAAATGTTTATCGATATGTTCTGACTATTTGTTGAGAACATTTTATGAGTCTCTGCCTGGAAGTTTTGAGTTAAAATTTAAGTGATGTTAAGTTAATGTAACGAAAAACATTTGTTATATTTGTTCTATTCTCATAATAAAAAAATACGTTACTTTGTATAATTTCTCTTATTTCATTTGTTAGTACAAATAATATGTGGAGAATAGAAAATGAAAATGAGCCTTTTGTAAATACTCTTTGATATAAATTTCATCATTTATAGTGTCCGCTATAACAATTAATTGTCTTTTTTGTTACAACGTATTATTACTTGTCATATCAAGAACTCTTTGAGAAATTTAGACTACTTCAGGGATCGCAACATTTCCTCAATAATCCACCACAAACATAAATTTTTTAACCGGGAAGTTACTAAAAATCTTAATTTTGCTCTGTTTTTGATATCAAAGTTTATTAATGGCATTCCTGTTAGCAATGCCTTGAGCCTTGTATGTATTCAAACCTGCATTAGATTTATCTTTTCGTACTTAATAGTACGAGCACTGAGTTTATCGGGCTGCTTTCCTACCGGAACTGTTTGGAAATCTTTTGTAACACTTAATATTTTTTGGCTTTGGAACCATTCCTTCTATCTGAAGGAGCAGATTTTATTTTAACGGACAAGTTGTCCTGGCACTGTTTAATAACTAACCACACGGAACACACTTTCACGACAGACAATTGAATGCTGGTTTAACGTTCTTTCGGACCCCTATTTGAGTTTTTGTTTGAATATTCAATTATTTTTGTAAGTACTTTCTTA
>PYHX02000413.1:71125276-71176198 GCA_004302925.2 Cochliomyia hominivorax | reverse complement strand
TTTATATTAATAAATTAACTTTAATTGAATTGCTTTTATTTCACCGTGGGGTTTTACAGAATTAATTATTAAGAAAATTTATTAATTGTTTCAGTTATCTAACTAATCTATAGATAGATAGATAGAATAGATAGATAGATAGATAGATAGATAGATAGATAGATAGAGAGATAGATATTTTTTTTGCATCACATCAAAATCTGATTTGATTTAGCTATGTCCGCCTGTTTGTCCGTCCATGTGTCGCTGGCACGCTTTCATTCGCAATAATTGACAGAGCTCAATTAAATTTGTCCTGAATATTTCTATTTTCTGAGAACTTTTCAGTTTATAATCGGTTCAGTAGCTAATAGACATAGACCGATATCTGAGTCAACTCTAATTTAAAGCGAAGAACTTTCGTAAAATGATCAATTATAAATCGACAAATTAGAATTAAGTAAAATAAGGTAAATCATCATAGTATCAAAAAATGTACCTATTATTTCAAACAGCATCTAAAACGGTTTAGGAGAAAAAAATGTAACCAAAAATATAACTAATTTTATGACTAATTAAGGTTATGTATTAGAAATACATTTATGCATGTGTTATGAGTGTATAAGTGATTTTATATATAGATGCACGAAACATAATTTATATTTCTTAGTCATGAATGTAGCATTCTTTCGTGTTTATGTTTTCGTAAATAATAATAACATTAATAAAAATAATAAATACATTTAAATTATGATAGAATTTTTTTTTTGCGACATTTTATACAAATTATTTACAATAAAGATTTTAAAGATTTAAAGACTTTGCTAAATAAATTATTTGACAAGAGTTATCCGTCACGGTGCAACAAATAAAACATTGAACATTTTCAAGAAAGAATTTATGTTATTGATAAAGTTATTCATCACAAATATATCAATATATATTTACCTACTAATATTGAGTCTCGCTTGGAAACATCAATGCACTAATCGCTTTTTATGATTTGACGTAAATCCTTCAAATAGACTTGCAATTATGCTTTGTATTTGCTCTCCCAGCTTTTGACAGCATCGCGTACTAATTAGCAATATTTGCTTTTAATCTCAAACTCGGAATGCACTTTGGTTACGAGAATATGATGACGACTTAGCGGCTTAGCAGCATTTGTTTTTTTTTTCTTTTCGCATGAAAATTATTCTGAAAGGAACACGAATTTGGAATCAATGAGAAGGAGTGAGCTTTAAACGTAGAAATAACTAGAAAAATCCCAAAAATTAGTGTGTCATATGGGTCACAAGTTTGAAAATAAAAGTATTTATTTAATACGTTTGTTTTGATTTAATAAAAACCAAAAAGCTGGTTTCATTATTGGTTATAAATCCCATTTAAGTCGATATAAAATTTAGCTGAAGGGGATAGAAACGAAACTAATAATATGTTTTGATTTTTATTTATTTTACCAACTGTAACATTTTAGTTTTTGAGTTTGTTCTAATGGATGTCATGAGAACTTGTTCTTTACATATTGTGTAACTTCATGATTTTGAAACAGAACCTGGCAGCTGTATGAAATTTATAAATATTCTATAAAAAGAGGAAATGGATAATTGGTTTCATTTGTTCCCTACATTTTCCACCATAAGTTTTACATGATTTGTTTGTCTAAATCATAAAGTTTTTGTAACTTAATGAAATATTAAGCAGTGTCATTGAGCTGAAAAGGTGTATAGACTACGATGTCAAGTGTGAAGAGTGTTGCTTTTGAAAGTTTCAAGTTACATGCCAGTAAAAAGTGTATATTTCGTTAAGTTAACATTTTACCAACTCCTTTAAGCTATGTGCTCTCTGAGTATATTCGACTGTGCTATCACTTTTACGGAGTCCATGAAGCTGGCGAACTGCTTTGAAATAACGATTAAGCTGGGGAGAGGACGGGTTAGAACCATAGAAATTCCGTCGAATTCGATGTGGTATCTGCGTTGATAGCATCCGCAAATTTATGGTTTGTCCGTGATGATAGATTGTAGGTTTTGCGAAGAACACTTTTGTTTCTCTTGCAGCATGCGCAATAAATTGCAGGCAAAATGCTCGCGAACAATTCTTTTGATTGGATATTTTTGACTTGTCCAAACATAATCGCAAATCTATTTCCTTCTTCTTAGGTTGAAAGATATCGGACAGTTGGCTCCAATGTTTGTGGCAGTGTTAGAAAACAAACCATTTCTTCCATCGTACTATTTATCAATATGCTGATTTCAGAGTGCAGCATAGCGATTCTTCGATTACGACCAGTATACCCTGATACCGGGGACGGTGGCCTGTTGGACAACTAGCTACTGATGCAATGTAGATATTGTAGACTCTAAGTGAACATAAAAAAATTGAAATTTTAGAATTCGAAATGTTAGGAGACGTGACAGAGGCAAGCTTTCAAGCAAACATCTATTAAAAATCATAAATTTTGTTCCTATTTATTAGGAAATTTATATACAAAGTTTTCATCATCTTTCTTATTCATCTTTATCTTTAAAAAAAAATAAATATAAAGATGTACTGATGATGATAATTTAAACTTTTTTCTCACATATAAGCTTCTAAAATGTTCCTATTATCCTGAAAATTTGTGCATTTCCGTTTTGTAGGTTTGCTTTTGTGTTTATATATATGCTTGTTATATATTCTATATTTAAGTGTATATAAGAAAGAAAAATTGCAATTTTGGAAAATATTATTGAAGTTTTGTAACACATTATCCAAAATGTTTCGATTATTAAATTTTAGTATCAATGACTTGCGGAAAAAAACGTAGAAATATTTTATCATTTGCGGTTTAAATAATTTTTAAGTAAAAAATAAAAATACAGTAAAAAATTAATCTGCCATAGTCACAATATTCTTCCTATATATGATTGTAATCGCACAAATGAACTCTTTTTCATATTTCGAAGCGAAATCAGGATACACCAAAAGCAACAAATATGAACATTAATATGATTTGTTTAAAGCGTCCATTTCAAACATATTAATTGCATATTATAAGTCTGGTTTTGTTGTAAGGAATTGGAGTTTAGACACTAAAAATCACTAAATCGGTTCCCAGGGATTAATCTGAAAATTTTCGGGATTAATTCAATACTTACAAAATAATCACAAAATAATTCCAATCAATATTACTGAAAGTTACTCCATTTTCACAGTGGCGTCCATGTTTTAAATATACTTTTTGTGATATATTAATTTTATGTAACATACAATAATATTAATTTTATTACGCTTAAACTTCATAAACTTTTTACAACTTAGACACTTTTATTGTGAACAATTGCGCCAACAAACTACTTAAGAACAGAATAGTAAAATTCTCTGCAAATAACAATAAACTTTTGCTGAAAAAATTAATGATACAGAAAACATAAATGATAGTAAATACGTTTTTATTTTGTGCTCATTTATAACTATATAAAGAATTTATACATATCTAAAAGCTCTCCAAGACCTTGAGTTATTCACAGATATATGTTTAAGAAGTAATGAGTAGGATTTTAAAATTAAAAAAAATGCTGAAACAGTTCTAAATTAAAAATTTTATAAATACTGTATACCGAACACTTTATTATTTTATCTAATTATTATACACTTTACAGCCACAAAAGACGCATTTTGACCTTCGTGTGTAAAGCCATATGGATTAATCTACCCAAAAAATACATTTTTATTTTATTTTCACAACAAAAAGCAACGAAATTGATACACCGAAAAAAGTTGTAGGCTAGATTTTTATAACATGTGAACCGTTGGACATATATATATATAAAATTCACATCTGATGGATAAGAGGCCTGTCATATATATTTTGTCCAATATTTTCAATAACTTACGGTTGGGCTTAAGTGTGGAAGCAAAAAAATTTTAACTGATATTCGTATAAGATTGTTATGTATTACATTTTTTTCTGTTTTAATACCTCTTTAAATCCTGACATTTTATTATTATTTTAAAATTACCAATAAGTTAAGGGTTACATGTATTGGGTATTTATTGATCGTTGGTATAACAAACAAATAGGCAATTTTTATAAATTCCACACACCATATGTGAATTTCAAATATCTTTATACTTCCTTTTCCCACCTTTTGAAAGAATGTAGATATTTTACATCACTTAACAAAAGCGTTGCTTTCCTAAATGAACAGCTGGATTAATGCTTTGTAGCAATGGGTTCTATACTACATATTATGTCGACATTTTAACAATTGTGTTGTCAAATAAAAATGGAGCCTAAAAACAAATCCAAGAACGCTTTCCTGACGTTTCACATGGAATGACAAAGTAATACAACAACTATCACCACTTTTGGTGGTGGAACTGTTTTTTAACAAAAACAGTTTTCCTATTATATTTAGTCGACTTAAATTTATGATTAAAACTGACTAATGGGTTTTTAATAAAAAACCAAAACCTCGTTTTATTTTAAATTACATTTTTTGGAAGAAACCAAAACCAGTTTCTTAAAAATTTCGAAAATCGATCACCTAATATGTATACTATTCAACATTATGTAAGGATTTGTTAACATTACTTTACACAAATATCTACGTTTTTACTGAAAGTATAAAACATGTTTAAATAAAATATACAAATATTTGTATGTATTCAAGAATTTTAATTCCAACCTTTTTACACTTAACAACTTTTTATTTATTTTTCCCTCTCTTTATTCACAAAACGCTTTCTAAATTACTTTTGAAACATGAGTAACAAGTAAATCTGAATAGAATCCAAAAATCTACATATATAATGTATTAAAAATGGTTTTTATTCTATTTGCGTATACAAAGAAAAACCATAGTGAAAATCATAAAAGGAAAATTGAAATTGGCATTACCTGGTTACAGAAGTAAATCTAAAATCCTTTCAAAAGCAGGGCGTGAATTCAAGTGGTAAAATTTATTGTTGTTAAGTTTCGATTTAATTTTGCCATATTTTTACATGAATAACTTATTTTAAAAAAGTATCAGCAAATAAATATACCTTCCTATCCCTTATAAGATTGCTAACGTAGTATTTCCAAATGTCGACTTAGATAAATTCTTAAATAAATAAATTGTTTATTACCAAAAAAGTATTTGTTTACACTAAAAATAATTCAGCTACAAAAGATGTAATAGTGAAAACTTGTAAAATTAATTTTCTCGGTTTTAACTTAGTATTTAGTCGATTTTCTAATTTTTTCAGTACGGTAAAACCAATTCCAAGATATTTAAAATTCTTCAAATGTTTCTACTAATTAAGTTATCTCTTTAAAATTAAATAAAAACAAGCAAAAGATGTTGGCTTATGAACGACCATCGTTTAATATGATTTCCTTATTTATGCTTATTTGTTCAATAGATTTACTTACTTTATGTACATTTTTCCGTTCTATAGGGTTATTTGGAGGGTTTTATGGAAATTAGAAAAAATTCTGTACCGACCCTCGTTTAATTTGCACACCGGTTTAAGCATAATATATCTTAATTTGATTAAATATTTTTTACATACCCGCCTTTTTGCGCGATTTATGACTTTGAAAGTAATATTCGGAGGTGGTGGTACGGAACCAATAAAAATAATGAAGCCAATCCTCCTACAATTTAACACATCGCTTTAGAAGATAATAAGACTTACTTTTGCAAAATTTTGTTACAATTTTTTATATTTAAGAAATATGTGGACTCAAAACCCCAAATCTAGGGGGACATTTACATGGAGCCTATATGAATTAAAGGACCAATCATAAACAATTTCAATGCGCATCATTCTCAACTGCGACCTGTACTTGCGAACAAGCTTTGCATGGACATCCAGCCGAACGGACATGCTAAATTGAAATTCAGGAAGTAATTCTGAGTCGAACGATATACTTGAAAGTGGCGGTAGGACTATTTTTCTGCCCGTTACAAACATATTACCACACCAGCCTATACCCTACACCCACGTAGGGTATAAACACAACTGAACGATTTTGGAAGTTATTCCAATGACATAAAATATAATATTTCTAAGTATTAAATCGTGTTGTATTGTTTGATATTCCTAGTATAGCGCCAACAAGGAGTTACCTAAGTCTAAATAGCACAAAAGTCACCACAGCAAATTTAGCTATAGCTGGCACCTATTTGATCAGGATTTTATAAAGAAACTTTTACATATTTAAATAAATGCACCCATGGTATTTATCGTTATTTTTGTTTTTATTGATACTAAAGTAGTATAATCCAAAAAGTTCAACCGAAAAAAAGCGTTTTAAGCTAATGCTTATAAATAATTTATTTTTCTCTCTCTTAATAAATTTTAGTAAATATTTTTTTGGTTATTGAAGTAGTGAGATTAACTTTCTTTTTTAACTTTGTTTAAATTATTACTGAACAAAATTGTTCACATTGAAATCATATTAAAGGTCATCTATAGGCATATTTTTTATTTTAGTATATTCTCTGTATCTGTGTTAGTCATTGGTCCCTTGTAGCAAAATATGTACCATTCATATTTCAATTAAGATTTCAAATACAAGTTCAAACAATGTTTGTTCCTTTCACTGGAGATCAAAAAGGTAACTGGCAGCGCCATTGAATCATAATACAAAATTACCATTTAATTTAGCGCTTAAAATGAAATGTTTAACTAAACATTTCTTTTGGAGTATTACACACACATACAACAAAGCAATATACATCAAAGGACTCAATGAGGATAAAACAAATGTATATGATATGAACAAGAATACCTTAAGTACTTCGATTACGATGGAAAATTAGGAAACTAAATTAAAATATAACATGGACCAATTTAAGTGTAACATTGTTATATACTTTTATATAATATATCTGTACATTACGCACAGTTATGGAGGGTAATTCTGTTTATTGAATGAATCGTTTAAACTTCTTTAAACTTTATAATGACTGACTTCGAAAATTTTAACACACGTATTATTTGAATTTTTTTAATAAAAATACATTTGTTGAACATGTCAGTTATTATGTCTAATGTCAATCAAATGAATATATTGTAAATCTGATTATGATGAGTGACCAGAAAAAAGTGCGTACTCAAATTATTAAATGTTTTCAAGAAAACCCAATTATGTTCTTCAAAAGTAAGCCAATCATTCGAAGGTCTGCCGTCAAACACTTCACTTCAATGTTATTAAACAGTACCGGGAGAACTTGTCCGGTGATAAAACATCTGACTCGGATAGAAAAAAAAGTCTACATGATTTTTCTAAAGTCAAAATGATGAATGTATTTTCAAAAGGCTCAAAAAGTTCCTAACAGAAGGATTGCTAAAAATTAAGAGCATAACACAGCACGAATATTAAAGTTAAGTATTCTAAAAAAAATATCCTTGCTGAATTAAGGATGGCGAAGATATGATCGAAGGAATGTTGAAGAAAAATTTAGTTCTAATTAAAGATGGCGAAGATATGATCGAAGGAATGTTGAAGAAAAATTTAGTTCTTCCTATGGCAAGTAATATGCAGTTGCGGCACAAAAAATGTGTTCAAAACTGTGGTAGATTTTAAACGGAGGTGAACTGGAGCAGAGTGACAGAAAGCTCTATAAAATTTTTAACGGAACGGTTTCCGAAAATTTTCATCAAGTTTAGTGGTTCCCTATTTATTAACATATATGTATTTTAAGATTTTTTCGATCTCAGTTCTTATATTTTTAATTATTATTTCCGTTATTGATTAATATATTGAATTTTTAATTATTTTTTGTTTAGTTAAGTGTAAAATCTAAAAAATAAAATAAAATAATTTTCATCAAAATTATTGAAAATTTATTAAAGTTTTCTGATGCATTAAAAATTTACATTAAAATACGCCACGTTGTTCAGTCTTATTACAAAATAAAAAAAACAAATTTAATTAAATTTTTAATCTAAAAATTTCAAAATTATTACAATATAAATGAAAGGAAAAGTTTTAATAGGTACTGAAATGTGAATGACAATGACACAAGTCAAAATTTAAGAACAAATTTTTCCGACATAATCACAAAAGTTTTCACCAAAGCGCTTGTTCCAGTTTCATAATATTTTTCCCTATTTTTTTAATAATTTTTCATTACAATATATTACAAAAACATAATATAATAGATTACAAAATATAATTTAAATGAGTAATACTAATGACAAACATGCAAAAATTCAGAAGCGCTTAGAAAGTGAAATAAACCACCGAACAAAATCTGAACAAAAAAACGAAAATATACAATAATATTGAAGGTTGTATTGAACAGTAATCCCAATAAGAACATGTATTTGAATTAATATTATTACTAAAACAAAAGAAGTTATAATTTTGATGCAAACAATATCTTTCAATACAAATTCAATATCTTAATATTGCACTATTTAAGTCGACTCAGGATATGATTCTTAGCCGAACCGTATACTTAAAATTGTTGGCAGGGCCTTTTTGCCCTGTACAAACATCTGCACAAACATATACAGCCCCATCACCTATTGTTTATTTGGGGGTTAGAGGGAGATGGGTAGATCGGGTACTTACGCGGGGAAGGGTAATAAGGATAAATAAAAGAGGAGAATTATTTGTTTATGTATTTTAAAAAACGTTATAAATTCCAGTTTATTTAATATATAAAAGAATAAATATATATGTACAGAAAGTATGTATATAATATTATTTTTAGGTTATGGGATGTGCAAATTTAGGGTAAATATTTTAGGTTAAAATTTAATGTATTTTATATTAATTTATAATATTTATTTTAATTATATTTTAGGGTGAGTAACTTATTTTAATTTTAAATATTTATTTAATTCATATATTTTATTATTATTATTATTATTATTATTATTATTATTATTATTATTATTTTTATTAAATTTCACAAATAGTTTATTACAGTTGTAAGGGTAATTTATTTTTAAACACTTGTTTAATTTCAAAACGTATTTAAGGTATTTTATTTTTTTTTATTTTATTCAAATAATAACTTTTTTTGTAATTTCACAAAAATTTTATTTCTATAATAAGGAAGACGAGCGAACCTTTCGATTTTCAAAAACGATCTGTTTTATTCTTAACTTTTCGTTAAAAACTCAAAAGATTGTGAAGTTGGGGGTGGATTGTGTTTAGAACTCAGGGATGGCAAATAAATATGTTCGTTGATATGAACATTCTCCCGGGCCAGACAACTTGTTGTTGAGGGTTATTGGGTAAAAGATCCCATCACCAGCCAGCCAAGGGTAGAGTCCTGAGCAATTAAAGACAATTGACTAGCCGATGGTTTGCTCGATAGATGCCACAACCAAAATGATGCCTTACTGTTTGGGTACGGTATTGTTGTCTATAACTTCCATTGAAACGGGAACCGTTCTTATTGTTTGGGCGTTCATTACAGCGGCCAAAATCTTTTAAACCTGAAGCCTGTTTGTTAGGAGCCATTGTGTGTAAATGAAATAAAATATATGTGGATAAAAATGAAATGTTATTTATGAGTTAGTGTGTTAGGGTGAATTGGGGTTATTAACAAAATTGTGTTAGTGTAGGGTGGTTAGTTAAAATAATGAATGATATTGAATAATGGGTTAGGGTATGAGTTAAAATTAGATTAGTTAGTGGGTAATACTACTATCTTTGTAATTGGTCGAGTTAGAGTCCCAGTTGAAGTCTGTAAGTCAACAACTCTACTTCTTCCGTCAGAACCTGGGTAAGTTCTGATAATACGACCAAGTAACCATTCATTTGGTGATAGGTTATCTTGTCTAATTATTACAATATCATCAACTTTAACTTCTCGGGTAGGGTTTTTCCACTTATATCTTTTATGGAGCTCGTTTAGATACTCATCTTTCCACCTTCTACAAAAGTTATGATGTTGAATCTTTAACTTTTGCCATCTGTTTGCCAGGGTTATATTATCATGGCTTGTGTCGGGTTCTGCAGGGGTAAGAATGGGTGAGCCAATTAAAAAGTGTCCGGGGGTTAAAGGGTTGAGATCTTGAGGGTTTTCACTTGACGGGCTTAAGGGTCTCGAGTTTAAACATCCTTCAATTCTAGCAAGGAGTGTAGCCAGTTCTTCAAATGTGTATTTGAGGGTATTCAGTTTTTCATATGAGCCTTAAAGCTCTTTACTCCTGCTTCCCATAAACCACCCATGTGTGGTGCTCCTGAAGGTATGAAATGCCACGTCAAATTCTGAAAACTGTCAGTGGAAACAACAGATCCTTTTAACTGTTTCATAAATTCCTGTCGCTCCTTCTTCAATAGTTTACTTGCTCCTATGAAATTAGTTCCATTGTCCGAGTAAATGGCGACAGGACATCCCCGCCTCGAAAAAAATCGAGCGAAGGCTGCTATAAAGGCTAGGGTAGACAATTCAGATGTTGGCTCCAAGTGGATTGCTTTTGTTGCAAAGCAAACAAAAATACAAACGTAACCTTTTGTTATTTTACATGTTCTGCCACTATATGTTTTAATGTCAAATGGCCCTGCAAAATCAACACCAACATTCATAAAAGCCCTCGTTAGTTGGGTTCTTTCTGGTGGCAATGCCGCCATAAACTGGGTTGTTTGCCTATTCCTATATTTTATGCACGCTGTACATTTATTAACAATGTTGCTAATTAGATTCTTTAGTTTTGGAATCCAATATCCAGATCGGATTATTCTCAACATAAGTTGATTTCCACCATGCAGGGTTACCAAGTGGACGTGTTGGGTGAGTAATTCAGCAAACGTACTTTTATAGGGTAGTAAGATAGGGTGTCTTTCAGAATAGGACAAACTGTTGGAGTTTGCTAATCGACCATTTGCACGCAGTATATTTGTAGAATCTAAAAATGGGGTTAGGGTGAGTAGGTTACTTTTGTTGGGTATCGGGTTATTTCTTTTCAGAGAATTATATTCATCCTTGTAATAATTTATCTGACAAAGAATAATAAGTCTATCACGTGTAGATTTTATTTCCGTCGCATCAAGTTCAATACTTGGGTGGGTTAATAATAAATTTAGTCTCCCATTGACTAGTGGTGGGTTATTTCGATCAAGAATAATTCTATCATTTCGAATTGAATTTCTTCGGGTATAAGATGCGCGGTCACAAAATCGATAGACGTATGTCATTAATCGTAAAGCATTTGACAATTTTGAAAATCTTGATAATATGTCTGGGTTTTCATTATTCGTATTATCCAAGGAAGGGTGGGTATTTTGAATATCTTTGGCTAATTCGTGTAGGGTTCTAATAGCCAAATATGGCGCACAATTTACACCAAATGTGACTGTTTGCAGTTCAAAATCTTGAATGGGTTCATTGACGCTTTTACGGAATAATATTCGTTGATATGGAGTGTGGGTAGGGTTTAATAAAATTTGCCGATACATTTTCTCAATGTCAGCATTATAAACTATTTTATAAAGGCGCCATTTCAAGATCAATACAACTAAATCTTGTTGTAGGGTGGGTCCAATATGTAGGGTATCATTGAGACTGTTGCTGTTCGATGTTTTGCTAGAAGCATTAAAAACAATTCGAACTTTTGTCGTAACACGATCAAGTTTTACAACAACGTGATGGGGTAAATAATAATGGGTATCTGGAGGAATATTTGGGTTATATTTAATTTGTTTCATATGACCTAAGTCGATATATTCTTGTAGCACATTATCATATTCCATTTTAAGTTCAGGCTTTTTCATCAAAATTTTCTCATTCCGTAAGAATTGAGCCATAGCAATGTGTCTAGAGTTTCCTAACTCAACGGGTGGGTATCGAAATGGAAGATTAACTTGATAACGGCCATTCGGCAATCGACGGGTAGTGGTCTTAAAAGATTCTTCACACAAAGAACTTTCTTCTGAAACTTCGGGTTGGGTGGGTATATCCTCGATTTCCCAGAATTTCGTTAAAACTTTATCAAGCGTAACAGAACTGAAATAAGAAACTAAGGGTTGGGTGTTTTTTCAAATTCTGAACATGTCCTGTTAAAATCCAGCCAAACTCAGTTTCCTGAGCTATTAAAGTGTTAAGTAAGTCTTTTCTTACTCCAGATCTCAAAATTTTTGGGTAAAAATCGCTGCCAATTATAAAGTCAATAGGCCGACTTTCATAGAATTTTTGGTCAGCTAATTGAATATTTCCCAAGTCTTTAATTAGGGTAGGGTTAAAGTTTTGGGTGGGTAAATTTTTGGTAAGAGTTTTAACAACTATTGCTTGGATATTCAATTTAAATTTGTTCTGGGTATTTGAGCGTATTAAAACTTGACATAGTTTATTGGATCGGGCTGAAACAATTTCATTTATCCCGGAAATTTCGGCAACTATTGGTGTTGTGGGTAAGTGTAGCTTCCTTCTCAGTTTATCTGTGATAAATGAGAAGTCTGAAGCTGGGTCAATAAGCGCTCTGGCTGGAAACAATTCTCCCTGAACTTCAACATTCAGAACAGCTGTTCCTAATAATTTAGTTCTGTCATCTAATATGGGTTTGCTTGATTGGGTATGGGTTGAGAAAGACTGTACTGCGTTGTGTGATGTTGAGGGTTGGGTGTTGTCAATTTGTGGGTTAGGGTTAGAGTTGGGTTTGTGCAAAATTGAATTATGTTTGCCGCCGCAATATCTACATGTAAATGTGCTATGACAATCTTTTAATACATGGCCAATAGCTAAACAATTGTAACATATTCCATTCCTTTTCACAAATTCTATTCTCTCATTTAAACTTAAAGTTTTAAATGCCGAACATTCTCTGAGGGTATGATTCTTCTTACAGAATTTACAAATAGACCCATCGGGTTTATCTTGGGTGAATTGGGTATTTGTTTTATTCTGCAAACTGAATTTGGGTATTTGGGTGGTGTTTTCTTTCTTGAGAATTAGTGTTCGGGTAAGTTCTATTTACAGAATGTGTTACATTATGAAAAGCTTTAGCTCTTCTATCAAAATTGTAGTTATTTTGGGTAAATTGTTTGGGTTTAGGGTGGGTGTTAGGGTTCGGGTTAATATTCGACTCTAAGACATCATTAACAGACGTTAATTCTTTAAACGTGTTTGTTAAGAATATATCTAGAGTCAACCACGACGGCATTTCTGAACTATCTTCAAGAGTTTTCTCAAATTCTCTTCGAGTTTCTTTGGGTAGTTTTGTTGAACAAAGATATATAAAGATAGGATCCCAATTATCCGTATCTATATCTAATGAATTTAAATTCGCAATACAGCAATTTATCTTTCTTTGAAGCTTTCTTATGGAAGCACTACACATGGTGCTTAATGAGGGTAAATTAAAAAGGGTTTTTAATTGCGCATTTATTTGCATTCGTTTGTTCTCAAATTGAGAGACGAGTTGGGTCCACGCAATAAGAAAGCCATCATTTGTCAAGGGTGCGTTGTCGACTATTTCTTTGGCTTCGCCGCTTGTCTTTTGCTTAAGATAAAAGAGTTTTTCAACTCCACTTAAGCGGGTATTGTTACCATAAATGGCCTTGAAGAGATCCCGGAAAGATGCCCAAGTTTTTAAAATCGCCATTGAATGTGGGCATATCGCAAGGGGGTACATTGAAGGCTACGGAATTGTTGGGTTGTGTGGGTTCGGGTAGTGAGGGTCGATTTTCGTTCGCTTTTGAAATTTCCGCAATTGATTCATCGATTGCGATCATGCTCGTTCTGTAAAAATGTCTTGCAGATCTGACATTGTGTATAATTTCCGTTAAATTAATTTCTTCTGCCTTTTTTGGGTCAATTAATTCAGGCGATTCTTTAATTTGTGTGTACTTGTGATCTATTTTAGACCATAATTCACTTAACTCGCGTTTCCTAAACTTGAGTGCGGGTGGAGATTGAAAACTTTCCGGAGAAGAGCGATAGTCTTCATCAAATGACTCTAAATCCATTTGGATGTATCGCATTAAAGTGGCGGCCAAAGATTCTAAATGCGACATTTTGTTTTAAAAAATTTACAAATATGTATAAAAAATATATTACAGCAAACAGAAATTTCCTATTGGGTCTTTTGTATGTAAATGTGTAAGTAACACAATTTGGGTGGTAATATTAGTTAATCTCAAGCAATATATAAAAATATTTGAAGATTCTTTGTGTAGGGTGGGTAGGGTAAATAGAAAATGTTTTTATATTGTATTGCTTGAAATATAGAACTAATATTATTTGAAAAAAAAAAAAATAGGAAATTTAAACTTTATTAGTAAATGTAAAAATTTACACTTACCTTGTTTGCTGGGGGTAGGGTACAAACCTTTACAAGAGAAAACAAATCAAAAATGTAAATTCTCTTGTGTTGTTAATTCCTCTTTAAACCTTCTTCCCGCTTTGTAAGTTAATGTGTGTTGTTGTAAAGTGTAAGCTGGGTTTTGTATGTTTGAATGTGTGTATATTTTGTTAGTGTTTTTTGTATATTAATTTCTTATTTTTTAGTTTTATTTTGAATAATGTTTTTTTTTTTGGTTTTGTTTGTTATTATATATATATTTTTTTTTGTATATATTTATTCCAAAAATTTGTTGTTTTTTTGTATTATTTTTTATTTTTATATTTTTGTTAAACATACAGCGTATGTAATATGTATTGTTTTTTATTATTTTGTGTTTTAATATTTTTTATTCTGTGGATATTTAAAATTATTATTAAAATTTTATTTTTTAATTTTTATTTACACAATATTATTTTTATTTTATATTTAAAATTAATTTTAAAATAAAATTTTTGTTTGCACTGTATTTTGTAAAAATTTGTATGTTTGTTGTTTTTTGCTTTTAATTTTTACACTGTTCTCTTTCTTTTTTAATTTTTGTAAAATTTTCACAATTTAGTTTTTATTTTATAATTTATTTTCTTTTTAATTTCTGTTTTTGTCTGTTTTGAGAGAAAAAAATATATTTTGTTTTTAACTTTCTGTTTATTAACACTAATTTTTAAGCTTTATTTTTTAATTTTGTGTATATTTTGTAAAAAATATTTTGTTTTGTGCACTTTGTCTTTTTTATTATTATTTTGTGTATAATTTTTATAATTATTGTTTATTTGTTTTTAGTTTTTTATATTATTTGGGATTTTAAGGGTGGGTTTTTAGTTTTATAAATTTTATTTTATTTTTTAATTTTTAACACACTTGTTAAGCTTTCTTCTTTTACACTTTACACTTCAATTTTAAAACTTTCTTCTTCGGCATTATTTAGTGGACTGTATATTCTATTAGCCGTTTCATTTACACGACGGTTCGATAGGACCAATGTTTATTTGGGGGTTAGAGGGAGATGGGTAGATCGGGTACTTACGCGGGGAAGGGTAATAAGGATAAATAAAAAGAGGAGAATTATTTGTTTATGTATTTTAAAAAACGTTATAAATTCCAGTTTATTTACTATATAAAAGAATAAATATATATGTACAGAAAGTATGTATATAATATTATTTTTAGGTTATGGGATGTGCAAATTTAGGGTAAATATTTTAGGTTAAAATTTAATGTATTTTATATTAATTTATAATATTTATTTTAATTATATTTAGGGTGAGTAACTTATTTTAATTTTAAATATTTATTTAATTCATATATTTTTATTATTATTATTATTATTATTATTATTATTATTATTATTATTATTATTATTATTATTTTTATTAAATTTCACAAATAGTTTATTACAGTTGTAAGGGTAATTTATTTTTTAAACACTTGTTTAATTTCAAAACGTATTTAAGGTATTTTATTTTTTTTATTTTATTCAAATAATAACTTTTTTTGTAATTTCACAAAAATTTTATTTCTATAATAAGGAAGACGAGCGAACCTTTCGATTTTCAAAAACGATCTGTTTTATTCTTAACTTTTCGTTAAAAACTCAAAAGATTGTGAAGTTGGGGGTGGATTGTGTTTAGAACTCAGGGATGGCAAATAAATATGTTCGTTGATATGAACACCTATGGTGGTTAATAATTGAAATTGATAGATTATTAAATGCGTGTATAGGAATATGTATCAGCGTATAATTGAATGATTTCTTTTACATTATGTTTAAAGAATTTGTTTTTTTTAGTTTTAGCGATTTATATACAAAATATTTACAAAATAAAACATTTATTATGTGAAGAGTCTTCTTTCATATATCATAATATTCTTCAAGGAATTAGTTGTTGTAAATTGAGGTTAAGTTTCTCTGTTGGTTATATAAACCAATAATCAAAATGGCCAACATCAAACCAAAATTCCTATTTTATATATTCACAAAAAAAGTTTCTTTCTTTATATACACATGTCCTGACAACATTAGCAGAGAATATAAATAATTCACAATAGTGCTTCCAAATCCAAAAAAAAAATTAACAAACACAAATTGTTTGTGTCTGATTGAGATTTCGCTCTGAACCTTAGTTGAATCTTTTGTCCTCAAAAAAGAATTAATAACAATTTAAAATAATTTTTGCACATTTTTGGACACCAATTTTGTACTCTTCATCCTATTTTTACAAGAGCCCAAGATTTCTCCACTGGCCTGTTTTGGTACAAATAACATATTATTGCTCTTGTATCACTTGCTTTCAATAGTTATAGGATGCCAAGTCAGGCCAACAGTAAGTAGATACATTGTGAAGTCTTAAATAGAAATTTTAACTGCTTTCAGTTCCTTAACTTTTCTTCCATATTCCTTCGAATTTGCGACAAATCTTACACTATATGCGCTTCAGTGCCTAAATTTTTAGCATCGTTCCTGTCAGGAACTTGTGCATTGTATGTTTTTAAATATGTCTGACTTTAACTTTTCGTATCAAAGAAATGAAAATGACTAATACTTTATCCATCTGTTCTGGTTTGACCAATTTGCATTAATTCTGTAAATCAAATTCATTGTACACAAAATATAAGCTTCAGATCAGGTCCAGACAGAGAGCAGCTTATTAATTTTGTGTTTGTATAAATGATCTTCTCTTTAAAAAATAAGAAAATATTTACTTATTTGAACACAAAAACAATTTTAAGGAAATCACTTCAGCAGTGAAAATGTTTTTAAATATCAAACAAACCAACTAAGTAACAAGTATGTTCTTTGATTTATTTATAAGACATTCTTCTAAGTTGGCCAATTATTTTCATTGTTTAAATTTTATTTTTGAATTTTTTGTTTAATTTAGTGTAAAATCTTCAAAATGTAAAGAAAAACAAAATACAGTCCAAAATTATTGAAACATTAGTGACATCTACCTGCAAACTTGTTATCAAAATGTTTGTTAATATTGACATTATATGAAGCACAAGGCTAAAAGATGGCTTCAAAATACTCTACATCAAAATGAGGACTTTTAATACGATATATGTATTAAAGGTAACATGAGTAAAATTTTACTTTTATTTGATATGAAATTAAAAAAGTAATTTATTTTATTTGGTAGATGTGTATAGGATTCGATAGCAATGGTTGTTAAATTTACAATAACTTGTATTATTTTTCAAAGTATTGACTGCTGTAGTGGAAACTGATAAATTACATTTAATTTTCTAGAGAAAAAAATGAAAAAATAAATTATATTTTTAATGAATACTTACATGAGATGTCCTTATAATTCAAATGACAATGACACAATTCTAAGTTGCAAAACCATTTCTTCAGACATAATCATAACTACAACAACTAAAATAGTTTCTTCAGTTTCATAATATTCTTCCTTTTTTCATTAATATAAAGAATTTTTATTACAACCGATTTAACATAAAAACATAACATAAACAAGTTTTTGTTAATGACAAATGATACAAAAAAAATCAAAAGCTCTTAGAAAATGAAATAAAACAACCAAAAAATCCAGAAAAAAAATTGGAAAATTTTTTGTATGAAAACTCTAAAGCAAGTTCTGTTGAAAAGTACACCAAATGAAAACACTTAAACGATATTTTTATTATTTTAACAAAACTTTTCAGTTATGGAGGTTATCAACTATAGAAGAATAAAAACATATAAAAAATGATGAACACTGCCGGAATATTTAGTTTGAAAAGTTCTCAAAAAAGACCAGCATTGTAGAACTAAACTAATTTTTATACTCTCTAAAAACTGCAATATGCAACAAAGGGTAAAGAAAACAAATAAGAATGCTATAGTCAGTCATGACGAATCTTCAATACCCTCCACTACAAATGTGAGTAAAGTTAATACGTCATGTTTCATATATTAACACTCACAAACGCATACGACATACGACAGGCTTTTCTTAAATATAATCCAACGAAAGATTTTCGCTGAAAAATAGAGATTGCCTCAGATATCAGTATTAACCTATTAATCTAGTGAATCAATTTTCTTGGTTTTAAATAAAAAACTACACAAGACAGTAAACAATTCTCAGGCCAAATTTCATTGAACTTTATCTATTATTGTAGGTGTGAGCGTGCAACCAACGGACGAATAGACAGACGGTCAGATATACGACATAGCTTAATCGATTCAGACTTTGATTTGATGAATGAATATATGTACATTATGGGGTTTAGATTTTTTCATCTAAGCGTTACACACGAAATGACAGAGTATAAAATAAAGCCAATGTGTCATATTTTGTAAATATTTAAATATGAAATAAAAAACAAAGTTTAACCGTACAAGTATAATCGACAGACTGTCGATGATATCATTCTTATACCCTTTAACACCATAAATGGTGATGATAATATTTACATGTTCTTGCATCAAATAAAAATCTGAGTAGACTTAGCTATGTCGTTCTGTCATTTCGTCCGTCTGTCATTTTGTCCGTCTGTCTGTTGGAAACACGCCTAGAATAATAGTCCAAATTCAGTGAAATTCCGCTACATTATTTTTAACTACTTGTAGTTTCCCATTTAAAACTAATTATATCGATTTATCCCAAAAAGTTTTTGAACGATGTTTGAAACAACTTCAAAATTCTGAAAAAAACTTTTCTAATTTTTCCAGCAAAAGGCAACTGGATATTAACAATTGTGGAAAAAAATCGTTCAAATCGGACAAATAGAAAAATATTATAGGCTAAAATATACGTTATTTTGACACACCCACATTCTGTGTGTTGTATGGGTAGCAATTTTTAAGAGCATTTACTAAACTTTGTTAATATATACTTACTTTGATACAAACTAGATTGTGTTTTGTTCATTTTTTGACCGACCTCCTTTATAACGCCACTTCCAGGAATATGGTTTATAGTTTATAAAACTCTTAAATATGGACCTCTGGAATTTGGCACCGATTTCCAAACTAACTTGAATATATGTTATTATCTTATTATTATCGGTTCATATTTTGTCTAACTGTTTTGAATAAATGTTATTAATCTGACCAATTTCGATCAATATTTTGTTATAGCTGGCATGAAACGTCCCTTTTCAGAAAACTGGTTTGACATTATAAAACACTTAAATAAAGACCAGTCCATTGAAATTCGGCAAAATGACTTTTTTACTATCTTTAATATATAATACTAAATTGAACAATCTAGTTCCATATTTTTGTAGCTCCCATATAACAGTCCTTCCCAGAAAACAGTTTTGACCCCAATTCTTTAATAAATATTATTATTGCCATTATTTTGTTCAATCTGTCCATGTCATATAATGATCTTTCCCGTAAAACGGGTTTGAGCTCATAAAAATACATGAATATAAACCGATTTAAATTAAGTCACGATCATGATTTAACTGTCTTTAATATGTTGTAATTTTTTGACTAATATTGTATATATTTTGCTACAGTTGCCATTTAAGTCTCGTTCTCGAAAAAACTTTTTATACTTTTAATCTTGTAATAATTCCATTATTATAGTTTTTCAAACTATCTTAAATATTTATTACTAATATATCGAATATCGGGCCATATTTTGTAATATTTAACGCCCGTTCGCACAAAATGGTTTAAATTTATCCACTATTTACATTGTCTTTATTAAATATGAAAGTACTTTGCAAAGTATATGGCCAAATGTTATTACTGCTTAAAAATCCTACAAACCAATTCCATCGAAATTCAGACAACTAGATTATTTGATGAATTGCAAATCCTATGAAGATAACAATTATAATTCACCTTGTATTTTAGTAAAAAACAATTGATAAGGAATAATGAACTCCATGAAGAATATAAGTATATCAGTAGGATATAATATCTCTTCAATAACGAATGGTGTATTCTATATGATCAAGTGAAATCAAAATTTGTTCCACTTTTGTGGAACAATGTGAAAAATTTTTTTGTTTTATTAATATAATATATTTTACTTTATTAATATAATGGTATTAATAATAATAATAATAATAATAATAATAATAATAATAATAATAATAATAATAATAATAATAATATAATAATAATAGAATATGCAATTGCCCGGCAACCCTGAACATTTCGAGATGTATCAATATATCAAATACATTAAGTTCTCAATTGGTTTTAACAACCTCAAGCATTTCGGTTCAAAAATTGGAAAAAAATAATAAAAAATAAACTTTTTGACAAACTTTTTACAAAGAAACTGAAGGGTTGGCAATAAATATATAATCTAATTTTAACAAAGATACATACATCTCAATATTTATTTTGACATTTTAAAACTACATGAACATAAACAATCCCTTTTCACTAGTTTGAATTTTTTTATAGAATTTAGCTTTGAGATTAAAATTTAATTTCTATACAAACATAAGACTTTTATAAAATAGTAACGGAAATAAAAACACGAAATATATCTTTATATAATAAAAAACCATACAATATTGATGTTAAATTACAGACAATTAAAACAACAATACTTATTGGAGAAAGTGAAGAACTAATTATGATTTATTGTATAATTTAATTGAATTTTTATGAAAGAACATTCTTAAGAAAAAGGTCCACTGAATAATTCCGAAAGTGATGCATTGAAAATGCTGTAATTAACATTTTAATAAGATGTGTGGCTATGACAAACGGAATATGTATATCACAATTTCCGAACTTTAAAAAATTGTAAATAGTTTATTAACGAAATTTATTTCAAATAACGAAAAATCTATTTAACAACTATAATCCCCTCCATAAAAGTAGTTCGATGGAACTCCAAACAATTTGTACATTAATTTTCAAAATAGCAACTATTTTTATACCCTCCACCACCATAGTTGGGGAGGGTATATCAAGTTTGTAATTCCATGTATAACGCCAAGAAGGAATCATCTCAGACCCAACAATGTATATATATTATTGCATAAAATAAAAACTGAGTCGATTTAGCTATTTCCGTCTGTCCGTCTGTCTGTTGGAAACATTCTCACGCCTAGAATAATTGCTCGAATATAATGAAACTTGGCCATATTGTTTATTATTGTCTTAAGCAATTTTCTGTTTAAAACTAGCTATATCGGTCTATAAGCAAGAAAGTTAGAGACCGATATCTGAAACAACCTCAAAATTTCGAAAATGAACTCTTATAATTTCTTCTAAAAATGTAATTGGACTTAAACAAAAAATTAATTTTATGATACAATTGCACGTGCTTCATCATCGTGCAAAAAAATTATCAAAATCTGATTAATAGGAAAAAAGTTACAGGCTATAATATGCAAAATTTTGATACATCCCAAACTCTTTGTGTCATATTTTTAAAATAATTTACTGAAATTTGTCACATATACTTATTTTGATACAATAATAGATCCAAAGAAGTCATATTGTTCTCGGATCATTAATTGACCCAGCTCCAATATAAGGACCCTTCCCGGAATATGATTTAAAGCTTATAAAACTTTAAATTTGAACCAATTCTTTTGAAATTTGGCACAATTAATTCTCTAACTATTCTCAATATATATTATAAATTTTATTAACATGGGTCCATATTTTGGTATAGCTCCCATATAACGCCCCTTACCGGAAAACGGGTTTGAGGTTATTAAACAATCAAATAAAGATTAATTCCATTGGAACTCACTACAATTAGAACAAAATTATTCTAATTAAAAATATACATTTAAATATTTACTTTGTCATTCTGTGTGTAACGTGAATAATTCATTACTACATTATGGGGTCTAACATAATGTATATATTCTTGCTTCAAATCAAAATCTCAGTCGATTTTCGTCAATCTCTCTGTCTGCTCACATCCACAAAAATTTACAGAGCTCAATGAAATATGGTAGAAAAAAGGCAGTTCAGCAGCAAAAAAAGTTATAGCCAAAATTATAACTAATTTTGAGACTCATTAAGTGTTTCTGTGTTATATACTATATACATTTGTGAGTGTGTGTGTATCTATGGAACCTAACGTATTATCTTAACACGAGTTTGTGGTGGAGGGTATTGAAGATTTGGCATAGCCGAATATTGCATTCTTACTTGTTTTTTTGTTAATTTACGAAAAATAAGACTTTTGGATTAAAAATTTGTTCCATTTTTCATTTGATTTTAATTTAACATTATTCCGATTTTCGTTATATATTTCGTAAAATTACTGTTGATGAATTTTCATGATAATTCTTTCAGCTGTTGATGTAAAATTATAAAAATTGTTTTTTATAAATTAACAAAACCTTATATATTTGTTAACAATGTATATCTAAGGAGAACTGATAATAATTAAATTATAAACCAAAAATATACGAAACCAATTTCCAAGGATTTTAGATTTATAATACATTACATTACAAATTCTTTTTGTAAGCATCAAGTCAGGTATATGTAAAAGATACAATTTTTAAGGTCGTCGATGGAAAAGATACAAATAATTTTAAATAAATTTTAATATTACAAATAAAAGTAAATGTTCCAAGAATGTTGCCCTCATTAATTTAATTTGCTGTAGGATCTAAAACATTGCAATTTATTATATGGATTTTAAAGACAAATGTTTACTTTGCTAATTCCAGATTGTTTCCTATTTAAAACTGGTAAAATTCATTAATTGAAATTCTGAAACTTCTTTCGTTGTAACTTAAATTCTTTGCAAATTTCAAAATAATTAATGTGGACTATATTAAAATACTGCACAGTATAGTAACACTTAGTAAATTGTATGAAACCAATATGAAATATAGAGTATGTATATGATATGTTAAATATTTAGTACTCTTATAAATTTAAAGTTAACTATTTTTCAACTTAAAATCTAACACATATGCAATTCTTATATTCCAAAAAATATATAAGTAGTTTAATCATGCATATGATTACCTCTCAGAGACAAAAGCTGACAAAAAGTATCATATTGTTTCATTGTTGCTGCTATCAGATGCTTATTTCTTGTATATCCGGATTATAATACAAAGTCTTTGTAACGTGATTTTTTAATATATCTGCTCATTCATGCAACATTTTTTTAAATTTTACTCTTTGATGCCAATAAAAGCAAAAGTTGCTAAAGAATATTTTTTTGTTTTGCACTATTTTTCGTTTTCAAAAAAAAAAAAAAAAAAAATCTATGAACTAAAACCATCTGATACATATGAATAATAAGCATTACGGTGACTTTGGTTATAAAAATGAAACCACATAAAATATACAATCGAAAAAGATAGATTTGGTATCTACTTGAAAAGGTAGATACCAGAGTTATTAAAGATTGAAATAGCCAATCTAGGACATACATTGGAATGTAGATTAATTTGGATGCCAACAACAGTGGCAAAAGTTATTAAGATCTGAAAGCGTTAGCACAGAATTGAAATATTTTTAAGAAATTTATTAGGTCCCATTTTTTTCGTGACTGACTCTTTTTTATTTATGAAAGAAAAAACTATCAGTAATATTAGATGGTTATGAGTTTATCTGAGAAGGGATGGTTATTTGGCAACGAACTAAATAATCGTTTAAATTGTAAAAATTAATACAATAAAAAAATACAAGTTAATAGCATTTTACACAGAAAATTTGCTATTAATATAAAATGTCAATAAGTTTTCAATCAGAAAGCTTACCTGTAGTAGATTTGATATGTCCGTCCTACCTGTCTACGTAAATCTGGACCCTAGAATGGAGCAAAATGTGGATTTTGAGAGATGATCTTTTAAGTATTCTAAAGGATTTCTGGTCTAATTTGGATTATTTTTGGGAAGATCGGCACATAAATTGATTTTGATCGATATTATAATATTTTAATTCATTGACGTAAATAAATTAAATTTAATTGAAGAAACCATGAAAACGTACCATAAACCAGTATATGGACATTTTAGTTATTTATCTCACATTTATTTACATCAACATTAATGAAGACAATAAAATAAAATTTTTTGGTTTAATGGAAATAAAATATTTCATTTTAGTATTTTATATACAAAACGAACCGTAATTAAATTATTAGTTATTAGTGGTTTCCAGTATCAAGAGATCTTTAAAATTTTAATTCATTTAACACTTTTAACAATGTCAAGAATGGAGGAATATAAAAAAATAGTTTGCTTTCGACATGAACCTTTTAATACATTAATTTGATTAGTATTTTTTATATTTTTTTTCGATATTTTATTTGAAAATATAATAAAGCATTGATAAGTGAAAATAAATCGAGGTAATTTTTTTGTGATAAGAAAAAAAACAGAAATAAGTATCATTCGACCAAACAATTTGCACATTCCTCCATATTATAAATATTATCAGGACACTAAAAATATCCGTATGAGTTTATCAATTATTTTCAGTATAAGTTGTTTATAATCCTCCAATATTACAAATATTTGTTAATTTATTTTAAAACAAATTTAATCATTTCGACTTTTAGTTAAAATTATGCTCTAATTAAAAGATTTTTAAACACTTTTAAAATATTCTTGCTTAAAGACATACAGTCCCGAGCAAAACTATTGGCACAGTAAGTGTATTTGTATTTATTCCCAGTTTTTGGTCGTTTAAATTTTTTCACACAAATAAAAAATGAGTTTGGAGTTACCTTCACCAATGTAGTACATAACGCAAATATGTTTTTAATGTTTTTTTTTTTTTTTTTTTTTTTTTTTTTTTTAATTTTATACTATATTTATGAAATTTTTCAGTATTTACTGGCCAACCTGTTTTTTATAACTTCATCCAAACCAGTTGTCATTAAATTAATTCAATTTCTTATAACTTCCCCCGATTTTTATCAATTCTTCCTTGAAGGTCTTTTGCAGATCAAATTTATTTGAAATAGGTCGCTTCATGACTCGTTTGTCCAGTTCTTTCCATAAATGCTATATTGGAATTAGGTCAAGAGACTATGAATGGTGCGATAGTTCATAAGCCACTTTGTAAATTAACCACATTATTGACTGAATGATTTGAATTGTTGTCCTGTTGGAATGTGAAATTTGTTTGTACATTTAACTTTGCTGTTTTTTATATAATGCAGCTCCACATCATTACATTTCCTTTGCCGTATTTAACAGTAGCAGAAAGATTTTCTTATATTATTTGTTAGGCTTTCTAAACACGTTAGTTGTGCTACCATTTTTAAAATATTAATTAAATTTGCTTTCATGGGAGAAAAACAGCTCATTTCGAAAAAACCTATTACATTTCGAAATGAGCTGTTTTTCTCCCATGAAAGCAAATTTAATTAATATTGTAAAAATGGTGGCAAAACTAACGTGTTTAGAAAGCCTAACACATAATATAAGAAAACTTTTAAACTCTTGCGAATACTCTAAATGCTTAATTTGGTTTATTGAAGTGATTAGTGTTTAGCTTTAAGTCCTCCGATTCTATCTGGGCTTGGTTGGCAAGTTTTTCTGTTTTGGGTTCATTACTGGAGGATTAGGAGCCCAAAACAAGATTTCTGAAATTTAAAAAGTATTGAACATGCAAGACTGAGTGTGCCAATACTTTTGTCCGGCAAATTAATGACTGATTTCAACGAAATATTTAATTTAAAGTATGTTTTGTGTATTTATCAAAATAAGTGTTTGTATTACTTAAACCATTTAAGGTTGAACATGGTATTAAGGATATCTTCTTCTAAAATTTGGTTATAAAGGCAGAAAAGTTAAGATAAAATATCAAATGATCGCTGTGCTAATAGTTTTGTTCGGGACTGTATTATATGCTGTTAAACTCTACTTAATGTTCGTAAATAAACCCTTTTGCAAAATTAAATTGTGCTCTAAAAATAAATATCTTATTATTTTCTTAATCAGTTTCTTTAAGGCATAATTTTAAGTACATTCTTATTTTATTTTTTGGTTAACCAGAACAGTAAAGTTAGAAACATTAAATTTTATCTAGAATCCGTACAAAAATAAATGTTAAATAAAGTGGAAGAAGCAAAAATATAAATTTTTTGGATGATTTTTAGATGTGAAAAGAAAAAAAGAATAATTTTGAAAATAAACTAAAACAAAATTTGTTGTAAAAAGTTTGTTTTATTATTTTATGCTCCATTTTGTTTTTCGTAAAAAACACCATTGTAGATATTTGTCGATGAAAAATTAAATAAAATTTTTCGGCCAATGTTCGGTACATATATATGCATATTTTTAATCTATGGATGTGTGAAGGACAGAAATAAATTTGTGCATAAACTTTCTTTTCATTTTAAAGCATTTTTTTTTTTTTTCATTTGTAGCTTTTTAAAAATTTGACATGCATTAGGAGGACTGACTTAAGTAAACCATGACAAAGGGAACAACGTATGCCATATATTCAAAGAAAAATGTAAGGAGTTAGATGGAAAAATTATTATCAAACATATGTGTTAATAAAACCGAAATTACTTAATTTGTAGTTCTATTATTTCAGTTTACAAAAGGAACATTTTTTAGTTTTAATCACTAGTAATGAGAATTTGAACATTATTCGAAGACCCTTTCTTTAACTTAACTTAACGTTTTTATTGTTCTTTCAGACACTTTGGTCGAATAAGTTATCTATCTTAGTTTAAAACTGGCCACACCTGTAGATATATTTTTGTTTTTCAATATTATTTTATAAAAATGTAATTATCGGTATATAAAAGCCCGTTGATAACAAGTCTGCCAGAACATACGTCTCTTCATCCATTATGTAGCAAAAATATTTTTTGGAAATCTTGACTTTATATCCCGTGCTCTGCCCTTTTAATATTGAACAGCGTTCCTGACAGGAACTTTTTGAGCGCTGTGTATTTCTAAAACTACATTAATTAACACAAACAGTGTGTGTTAATAATTATCGATCTCGCTTCTTAGTTGTAATCATACGAAAGTCATAATTACAAAATTTCTTATATTTCCGAACATAAATGTGGACAATTTTTAACTTTAAGAAACTCTCTTTTAATTCGGTTTCATTTGAATTTTTACTATACGGCAAACTACAGACCGCTATTAAGATCATTCCAAAGGAAACCAGTGGTAACTCTTTCCATATATCATCATATATGTATATGTACAAGTGATAATATTATACATTGTACAGAGTACACAGATTTAAGCTTTAGTTTGTGTACATTTCCCTTTTACGACTTTTATACACCAGAGTTTATGCTGTCGTCTATCACATCCGTCGGAAATGTTTGTTTGTACTTTTCTTACTTTTAGTGGTGAATACATTAATATAACGTATTTGATAACTAGTATAGTTAGACTAGTTGTGTGTGAGCGTTTGGATAAGGATAAACTTTCAATTTTTCAAAATAGTTTCTTTTGTAGTTTTTACGCAAGAGATTGTTTTAATGTGTCAATTCCACAATGTGACACTGTTGAGACTAAAACTTTTGCACATAATTTTTTATTTAAAGACTTTTACTTGTAGTTTTGCCTAAGGAGATTTAAATTTATTAAAAGCTTTAAAAAAATCATATTTAATATGATAGCACTTTTAAGGAATATTGTGAAAGATCATGTATTAATCAAGTAAAAAAAGTTATAATCGCTCAAGGCCGACTATGAAATATTCTACACCATATTGTTTATTATAAACAGTCCTTGCGAAAAGCGATGGAATAACCTATGTATGAATTGTGTTTTTATGTTTCAGCTAAGTAGTTTGATATTTGTGAGAGATTATTGCATTTTAAAGCATTTTCTGTGGGTTTCCAGGTTGAATTTTTTATATTCTAAGCAATTGTACACAATTGTATTCATGCACCATTGAATTTGGCTCGTTATTTCGTTAAAATCATTTTGTATTTAGAAATTCTATGGGGTAAAATCCCAAACCGGGAGAGACATTCGTGCAAGGCATATATGATAAAATGGAAAGATCATAACCTCTTCCTGTAAGCGAAAATATTTTACCAAATTTCATTAGATTATTTTCAAAAGTCAATCATTTGTTACAACGGACAATATAGATAGCGAAAATCACATTAAGAGATGATTACAAAAAAGTCTGCACCATTTAAAAGGTTCCATAATGTGTCCACTTTTAATACCCTACACTACCGTAGGCATTTGGGTTGCTATGCGTTTCTGTTGATGATTGTAACATACAATATAATTTTAAGTATATAGTTTGGCATAGAATAGTTTTCTGGGTCGATTTAACGATGTCTGTTCATCCGGCTGGCTAGAACGAACCCTATTGAAATTGGTTTCAATAGGGTTATAACATCATAAAAATGCTAAATATAAAGCAATTTTAACGAAATTCGGCAAACAGAAGCGTTATTGATGATGTTCTTAAAAGATGTGCCATCATATCACATTGGAGGGTATAAATTTCACATATACGTAGGCATTGTAATAATTTTTGGCCAAATTAGGATATATATAAGTAAAAATCCATAATTTTAAATCTCTCTTATAATCCCCTAGAAAAATTAATTTTAAAACGCATAAATTTCACATTAATATTAGCGTCACCTAAATACTGTATGTTCATTAATTTTTCGTAACTGCTTTTTTATGGTGTAGGGTATTACATAGTCGGGTTTGACCGACTATAACATTTTTAGACTAATTTAGTATCCTGTTACTATGGTAAAAAAGCCCTAGAGTGGTACAAAAACAATAAACTGTTCAGAGCTAAGGCCAGTGAAGGAATATTGGGCTCCTGTTAAAAGTGAATTGAAGAGTTTAAAAAATGTGTCCTAAAGTGTGGAAGATTTTCAGTGGAGATGGAGAACCTGTTCGAGCAAAGTGACAGAATTTACTTTTCGATCTCAGTCCTTAATAATTTTTTAACGAAAGCTGTCCAATAACTTGAAATTGAAATATTATAATGTTTAATATTATTTTTCGCGTATTTTTGGAAAAATACCTTATATTGTATCTATAATGAAATTTAGACTGATAAATTCTTTAAATTGGGTACATATGTTAAAACAGATGGAAAAATAATTGTATCAAATTTTAATAGAATATGTTTCTCAATTTTCAGCGATGTAAGAATAAATCTTACAAGATGAGCTTAACAAGTATACAGAAAAGAATCCTATATGCATATCAACATATAACTGTATATTTAAAAGTTCAAATAAAAACATATTGAAAATAATTTATTTAATATTATCTTATTTTGCATAGTAATGATAAATAATACATCATTCTTTTTATTGATAAAAAATATGTCGCTGTCTAACAAAATAAAATGAAAATACGTAAAATTATGTCACTTCCATAATGTATATGATTTTGAAATATTTGTTGATAAATATGTATGCAAATTTATTATGTGTCAAGAATATATATGTTATAATATAACTAATATATCAGAACATTATTTTATGAATTTGCATTAATTTAAGTACTTTTATCTCGAACGCAATTTATTTTTAACTAATACAGTTTATCATCCACATAAAAATCTGATATAAAAATATTAAATTAAAAAATTCCTTCTATATATATAAAAGTGAATAAATGAAATGAAAATCGATTTTGCTGAAATTCCCTAATGTTGCCCGATTTTAAAATTCCGATAGGTTCAGGCGGAGTGGCACCCCTATACAAAGCTAATGTTAATTGTAGAATATCCAGAGAACTATAGCAGCGACAGTTCAATAATTTGGTCCTAATAAGTTTCTCAAGTTTCTGGTTTACTGAAAAAAAATATACGTCGGATAGAACCTGGGGAAGGAGTACTCCCAAGTATTGATTATCAAGTTTCTAAGGAGCTATAGCAACTAGTCTGATAGGACAATGATACTTTTGCCGATTGAATCCATACATTTAGCTCCAATTTTTCTGCAAAACAATTTTTCGTTGGAAAATACAAATACATACACATACCAATTATTAATTATTGATAATCTATAGATTATCATCTAGAGTTTTCAAATTTCATAGGAATATTTTAGAACAGACAGGGTCAGGAAAAGTGACCGTTGCATAAAATTTTTTGATACACATCATGATTTGTGAAACGGGTAAAAGCTAGTAATTTTTAATATTTAATTAAGAAAATAAAAAATTCAAAACAAAATCCATAAAAAGTCTAATATACTGAGGGCATTAGTCAACTTAACTTCTATTCAAAATCTTCTTCCAGGAGTATTATAAAACTACTAATTATTAAAATATATAAAAATGGACCCTAACGTGTATTTCCTTGACAGCAATTAATGTAATGAGTTAAATAATATTGGTACATATATGACTTTAGTTCCTTATAAATACACTTCCCGAAGAAAAGTTTTTTTTTCACATCTGAGTACAACATTACTTTTTCTATTTTCCTAGTTTATGTACCATTGCGAAGAAAATGAGCCATTGTTTATAAAATCTATTCCATTATTTATGACGTGCTGAAAACAATTTTAGGATATACGATTTTACCCCTACCCAATATTCATAAGTATTTGTATATTTACAATTTTATATATTTCATAAATTTGTGAAAACAACAGAATAATTATTATTCAAAACAATTTATTTTTATTGAATAATGAAATAATTTTTATAACATCAAAATATTTGCAGCCATAACAAACTTCGTTATTGCATGTGTAAAAATATGTAGAATTATGATACCTTTTCAAATATTTTAAAAATAATATGGCTGTTATTAACATCCATTTTAAGTTAAATACTTATCACCACAAGTGATGATGAGGGCGTATTAAAGTGTCAAGGGAGTGAGATCAAAAAATTCTTAACATTCGTTTTTCATTGAAATTTTTAACCCAAATATTTTTTTTGTCTTTTTTGACATTATTATGTTTAATGTCAAAGAAGTGAAATTAATGTTTATCTGATTAAAGTAGATGACCAAAAAAAGTGTGCACTAAAATTATTATATATTTTCAACGAAACCAAAAAGCTGGCCAAGCATTCAAAGGTCTTCCGTCAAGCTATTTCCAATGTTATTAGATACTAATGAGAGAACTTGCCCGTTGTTAGAAAACCTGGTTGAGATAGTAAAAATGGTTCCCATGATGTTTCCAAAGCAAACAAATAAACAGTATTTTCAAAAGAGCTACCAACACATCCCGTAGGAAAGCAGCCTGGTTAGCTCAATATTCGTACTATTTCGTAATGCTAATGCAGGTTTAAAAACAAAAGTTTCCTGTCGCTACTAAAGATTTAGAGGAAGAGCGTAAATAAAAATCAAGTTTTTCTTAATATTATTGCTGCAGAATTGATTATGAAATGTTTATCCTGGTTGATTTTCACAATTTCCTGGTCAAAAATAAAGGTTGATGCTCCAGAGAATGTTGAAAAATTTTACTGCTTTAAGGCAGTAAGTATATATTATGAAAGGTTTTTTGCATGACAAACTATATGCATTTGTAGCAAAACAAGTTAAATATTTGTTTCCTGTTCGGGAAAAATGGCATAATGCCTTATAAGAACGTTACTGGAAGGGTTTACAAAAAAGGTACAAAATGTCATCACTGATTAAATATATATTTTTTGTAAAATTTAATATAACAATTTCAATTAAATAAAGAAAAATAAAAGCAATAAGTGATTTCCTTTTTATTAACATATATGTATTGTCAGATTTTTCGATCTTAGACCCTATTTCCAATTTAAGAAAAAAAAAACAAACCAAAAGTTGAATTTAACTTCAAAAAGTTATCAGATAAATCGCTTCTATAAACTGACATAAGAGACACACTATCCTATTTTTTAGTTTAAGAGGTATTCCATGTATTTCACAACTTAATAAACTATGGTATGGGTTTTCGACCAGCAATTCGACCCCTATTTGGGTTAAGGATTTTGATATTAAACAGTTATAAAACTGTACAAGTTTTCGGAATCTTCATTTTATCAATATTAACGCTGTCTAATTTAAATTGTTATGTGAGTCTATGGAGAAATCTTCAGTGTTGCGAACATTTTTTTGACAATATCAACCGACTGAATCCAGATAATATATGAAATTTGTCCAGAAATGAAAAAGGAGGACATTAATAAAATACAAATATTTGACAAGAAATATAAAATCAATTTTTATATCTAAATAAAAACTTTTTGTGTAAAGAGTTATTGAAACTATTAGTTGTTATATATTTTAGTTTTTGTTAATTTGAACTCGTATTATGTAAGCATTGCTGATACGAATTTTAAAACATTTTCAAAGTTCAGTTGGTTCAAGTGCTAAAGACCAACATCAAAATTTTACTTTGTGAGCCTAAAATTATGCCCATCTATTATTAATATGAACATATACAAGATAAAGCTAAACATACTGTATTTACTATCACGTGAGTAGTTCTTGACACTCTTTAATGAGTTTTTTATCCATCACTACCAGAAGTGATGAAAAGGGTATATTAGTTTTGTCATTGCATATGTAACGCTAAGAAGGAATTCATCTCAAACCCCATAATGACTAAATATATATTCTTGCATCGAATCAAATTCTAAGTTGATTTATATATGACCGTTAGTTTGACAGAGCTCAATATAATTAGGCCTGGTTATTTTTTTAGTCCTGAAAAGTTTCGTATTTAAAGCCAGCAAAATCAGTTCAGTTTATTTTAAGACTGATATTTGTGGCAACCAGTTAATTCAAGAGAAAAACTTTCATAAGATGGCAATTATAAATCGACATATTATTTTAAATCATGCCATAACGCAGATATATGTACTTTATTGCCATTCCAAAAATTGTCAAAATCTGTTCATTAGATTTTTCATCTGTTCATTAGATTTTTAACCGATTTTGACTCATCAAATGTTTCTGTGTTATATTTTAGAAAACTTGTATATATTGTATTCCTTTGTGAGTGTATGTGTGAATGTGTATGTACCAAACACATTGAATTCATTTCATACGTATTTGTGGTTGTTGAAGATTTGACATATCCGAATATAGCATTTTCACTTGTTTAACTATAATTCATGGTTTTGCCTTTAAAAATAATCTTTGTTATCTTTTAAACTTATATGACTTCTCTGGTTTGTGAATTTATAGTTGTATTTTCTATTAATTTTTTGGATGGAAAAAGAAATGCCTTTACAGATTCATGAATTCTTACAGTTAAGAGCAATAAATCAATCAGTCCTTGTAATTGTGTGACATAAATAAAAACATGAAATCAAAATATATGTAAAGCTAAAATTGAATAAGCTTGTAAATTTTATGCGGAACATTTGTTTCAAAGCAATAGTTAAACAAGTGAGGATGTTAATGTCGGTAAAACCCGACTATGTAATACTCTGCACTACAATGTTGGCTTTAAATAGTAGTTATGAAAATTTAATGAATGACACTCGTATAATTTAATTTCTTGATTTATTCTTTACTGTGCAATACATTATTGAGACACTAACATTCATGTGAAATTGATGCGTTTTAAAGTGAATTTTACTGAACTTATATTTATCGTAATTAGAGCTGTTATTATTACAATATTTAAGGTTTGTGTGGGACCTATGAAAAATAATGGATTGACTCTCGCATATTTAGAGTTATTGACAGAAAGTTAGAGATTGTAAATATCTATTGTTATCACCAACATGTTCATTGTTGAGTTTCTTTTATTTTGACAACATTTTTATTGAGATAATAAAATTATTTTTATTAAATGAAAAAAAGTTGTGGCCGTGTTTGAAGTATGTTTGACTGATCACAATTTCATTGTTAAATAGGTCTTATAACAAAGAACTATTTTATTAGGACAAAATATTTTTTCAGTTTACTGACAAATGATTATAAAGAAATATTTTTTTACACTTTTCTACAACTTGTGTTTACATTTTTACTTAATAACAAAAAATGCGAACAAACAAATTTTTTATTAAGTATTTTTGATTGGAAAAACAATATTTTTGTGGCGATAATAATATTTTGAGTGACAATAACAACTTTTGATGGCGATAACAATAACTATTGTTATCAATGCAAATTAACAAAACAATAAATTTTCAATAAATTTAGTAGCAACAATAATAACCAATTGTAATCAATGCAATATTAAAATAAATATTTTATTTATGCAAAATAAAAATAAATAAACTTTTATAACAATAACAATATTTTTTTAGAACAACGATATTTTTAGTGGTAAAAACTATTGTTATTTGCGAATAAACAAATTTTTTAAATATTTAATAACAACAATATGTTACTTCATGTTTATGGTTACCGCAAAAATATATTTTTTTTCTACGTGTGGTTACACGATCATAATGTGAATTGAAAGAAATCGTCTCGATCCACCATCTAAATTAGAACCGAAACCATAAATCCATAAAATTGTGACAATACCAATTTGTTTGGTAGTATCAGTATGTCGTTTTGTATATTGAGCTTTTTAAAAAATAGGACATGTCGATAACTGAAGATCTTATTGATGAAAAATGGTTTATTTGATGAGCGTTATCAATGAAAAAAGATCGAATATTCGAAAAAACAAGAGGACTTAATATTCCATTATTCAAAGTAGAAGATCTACTTTGGCGTGCAACCCTCATGTCACCGGAAGATGTAGGTTTCTAATTGGAAAGGTTTTTATAACCACGCCGTTGGATTTTTAGAATACTGATAAGTAAAGTATTTCAAACGAATACAATTTACATTATTACACTTCTTCATAGTTTTAAGTTTTACGAGTTCATTACATTTACATTACATAATTTGCTCACAAACACCATGTTTGTATAATTTATTAAAACAACTTTCAACCCCAAATTATTACTTTTCTATTACGTTCTAGTCCCATATAAGTAGAGACAGATGACAGCACACATACTTATATTTTAACTATATTAAATTAACATATAATCAAATGAAAAAGGGGACACAGTTTGCCATTTATTTTTATGTGCTAATTAAAGTCTTTTTTCAAAGCCATTTGACGTGTTCTTCTGATTTATACATATATGAACCCATTTTTTCTGCACAATAATGTGAATAATATTTGCAAATAATTTAAATTAAAACTATATTCCTTACACAGGAGAACAGATATGGGAAAATTTTCAGGAGCAATGAATCAAAAGTACAAAAGTGAAAATTGAGAAAATTTTAAGCATAATATAAAAAATGCACTAGAAAAAATTGTTGCTTAAATATTTATTTCCCTTGGAAGCGAAATACGTTTTAGCAGAGATACGAATAGGAGCCAAATATAAACTCCTTGTTTGTAATGCTTAGGCGTTTGTGCAGTTGAATATCGTTCGACTAGGAATCACGCCCTGCTTATTCGCAAAATGCAGGTCGTAGTTTTAAAGATATCTTAATCAATTTTATCACGTTGTATTACTTGGCCAAAGGAAGAAGGATGCCAATTGAAATTTGTTCTTATTAGTTCATCAATATATATTAATGAATATGTGTTTGTTTGCATGTTGGCTTGTTTGTTTTGGACTTATATACAGCTAAACTACTGAACCAATTTTGTTAAAATTTTCACAGAAACTTGATACCAACCACTTTATCACTTTTACTATATAAACTGTTGATAGGATCACGGGGAAAGGTGGCCTCTGTACAAAGAAAATGTTGATAATCGAATATCTGAAGAACATTTAAACCGAAAATTGATGGACAATAGCACCCATATAATATTCAATTCTGAATATTCCATTATTCCTACATATAAGCTGCTAGTGTATTCATAACCAATTTAAATAAGATAAATATGCCAAACATATTCCCATAGCTCCAATAAAAAATCCCTTAAAAATTTTTAAAACGTATAAATTTCATACAAATGTATATTCAGAAATCAGGGTCATTCTATAATTTTCGGAGATAGTGTTTCTTACTCGTTTTATATTGAAAACTTTAATTTTAAATATGTTTATATTCACTGATTTTTTGAACGTATCTGTTCTTAAGTCAAAATGAAAAAAAAAAATATTAATAAAAATTTGTTATTTTTGGATTAAAGTAACTATAATTCCCAGTGTTAAAATTAGAGATCTGTAAAAAGGGAGTATTGCAAATGGTATATACATGTATTAACACACACGTTAATGTGTGTCTATATGCAACTGAATGAGACGTAATTAATGATAAAGGTTAGAAATGTAGGTCAGTATAATTTTAAATAAAATTTAAATCTACAAGTTTATTTTGGAGCATAAAGAATAAAACATTTAAATAAAAGAAAGTAATGAATGAAACATATTACAAATTCATATTGGACAAGAGGAGATTTAATATAAAATCTGAATCATAATCACTTTAAATATAATTCACATGTTTAAAACGTAAGATATAAAATAAAATAAAAGAAATACTCCATTGAACTTTTATGAATTTTGCTTCATGTTTTATAACCTTAGAAAAATATGGAGAAATTTTTATGAATCCCAAAAACCATTATTTTTTAGCAATTGGAGAAAAACTTTTAAAAAAACTTACTGGGCACTGTATCAACACCTGTACTACAATTCTGCTTTATAATTATTTCCAAATTTGAATTAAAATTTTATTGGCTTCCTAGTAAAGTTTAATACTTAATTTTGAACGATATTACTCATACGCATTCATATCTTAATTATAATTTTGAATGAATTTGAATCAAGTTTTATAAAGAAGAACTTAATAGTGACATAACTTAAAGTATGAATTCCTAAAGTTTTAAAGTATACACATAAATTGATTAAATATAAAGTAAATAATTGTCTTCGTCATTAAAATTATTTATGTGGTACCTTTCGAATAGTAATATAGTTTCTATAGGTGTAGACAGAAATGAAACTTTTATTATAAAATGTATTTAAAAAAGTTGACACCTTTAGCTTTTAAACATATATACATATATTTAAACAAAAGAAAAATGATCTAATTTGATTTTGAACCATAAATCCAAATAAAATTTATAATGTTGAAGAGAAAAACTACTTTTTAAATTATTTAACTTTGTAAACATAATACGGAATTTTATGTTAATTATTTTGAAGGAATTAGGAATTCTCAGTATGTAAACAAATTGTGATATACGTAGAAATTTTAACTGCATATATTTTATGGGACTAAGAAAATGAAACTCTCAATCAAGAAGTACTTCAATATTCGTGACAAACATTTATTGTTATCAACAAAATGTAAATTATTAAATTACAACTATTTTGAGAATAACTTTTTTTGCAGCAATAAAATTATTGTCAATAAATTGAAAATACATAAACATTTTGGGAGTTTCAAGAAAACTGATTTAAATAAATTCCAAATATTACCAAATTTATTTAAATAACCACAAAGTTGTCAGCAGTATAATACGGCGATGTCTTTATTTCAGTTTAATTATGCTGAATGTTGGCGCCGTCTGTTTAAGTACTTGAAAAATAATTATCGAATAAAAGTATATAATAAAAAGATATATAAATATGAAGTATTTAATTTAGTGGAAATCTTAACATTCACAAGTTTAGTAATATAAAAATATATTCGCATTGAAACAAAATTAAAGTATAATAATTTTGTGTATCTTAAATAAAAAAATTATTTAATGAACATCAAAATGCAATGGAACGTAACCACATTTTGTTTTGAGACAACCATACCTTGTTTACCACAAATATATTTTTGTCTTACAACCATATTAATTTCATAAACATGGGAGTGTTAACGTTCACAACAATAATATGATACATAAAACCATATCTTGTGATGGTACGACTATAATGCGTAAATTTATTCCAAAATATTATGGTGAAACGACATCCATAATAGTTGATCATAATATGTTGCGTCTCAATTATGGTTACCAAAACCATAGGTGATATTATTTTTATTACAAAGAATTTTTATTCGCCATATTTATAGAACATTTATTTATATTTCATTATATAATAACTTAAATGATATTTTTTCTTACAAAAAAAAAAAAACAAGTAAGAAACATTTAATCACACATTGTTGACGATTTTGTACATTATTGTAGGGATTATATAGAAACACTAGAAGATATAAACTCTCCATCAAAAAGTTGTCATCTGTGACTTTCGGGAGCTTAGAATTTTAGTTATACTTTTATTGTCTAAATTTTACAGATACTGTTTTTGTATTAATACTTTTTAGAATTAGGAAGTGAAGTTAAAGTGACTTTTAGAATATTATCATTGTGGATACTTTTGGAAGCTTCGGCCATCTTCAAATAAACTTGTTTGCTTTCTATAGAATATATTAGCAAATAAGACAATTGATTCCTTAAAATTTCTTTTTAAGAAATTTTAGTGTTTCTACCCCATACCCGAAGAACCATAATTTCATAAAAAATATTTTACATTTAAATATGAAAAATATTTTTCGTGCCTTTTGTAAAATATAATTTTGTTCATATTTCATGCTTTTATTAAGCCTCAACCTTTGCCTTTAAAGTTTCTCTTTTTTCCAGACTGGTCATTTAATAAAATTTTTTGACTTTTTGGGGTCAAATGAAGCTAAAAATATAAACAAAAAACTTATTTGGGTTAAATTTAAATATATGTTATTTTTTGTGAGTAAATCCCATAACCAAAATCAATGACAAAACCTTCATTTAAAAACCTTAGGATTTATTTATATGGAATTAATTTGTCGACAAAAGCAAAACAGAAAAGTTTTCATTCAAAGATTTTAAGACAGGCTGTCAAAAGTATTTTTTGTTGATTTATTAAACTGTCTGACAGATTTGTGGGACTGAAAAAATGAAAAGTTAAATTTATACATAAAATATATAAATATTAAAAAGAATAAATAAAATTGGATACTGATTGCTTGAATTACGCTTAAATTCTTTATTACAAAATTTTTTTTCTTAAATTTTTGTTAATCTGGGTTGAATTTTCACCATTTTGCTTAACCCATATAAAATACCATGGAAATGCCAAATGTTGCCATCACAACTTTTAAGTAATACCGTTCGAGTTAGAATAACTTCTGATTTGAAAGTCGGACGGACAAATGTTCTACATGGCTTCTGAAAAAATGCAGATGGCAGTTTTACAGATATCTTGATGAAACTTGGCTCGAATCACCACTTTGACCCAAGGACGAAAGCAATTAATATTGGTTAAAGTGATGAGTCCATTATTTCGCATAGCTTTCATACAAATATTCCACCCAGAATTGAGTTTTAAGGTCATAAAAGTTCTTAATATTGTATTGTTATAAAAAGTATTTAACAAAAATTGTTTAAATGAGAAAAAAAAAACAAAAATTGATAAACGAAATTTTACCAGAATCGATTCACAATTTCTTCCAACTTCCGTATAATTTTGCAATATTTTGAAAAAAATCTGTGTTATATTATTGCGTTAATAATTAGAAAATAAAGTATTTTTGTTACAACATTTACATTTAACACTTTACGATTATAATACAAAAATGAGTCACCGTTTATACTTTGACAGGTTTTAATTTCCTGTTTTGTAAAACACTCCTTAAAAATGTTTCGACAGAAAAAAAATTATATTTAATAATTTATTTATTTTAAAGTTTTAGAAAATCTTTAAATATTGTGAAAAATACAGATTTAAAATATAACTTCACGTATCATGCAACACTGCTCATGTGACTAATTGTCTATTACTACGATTCAAACATCAAAGTATTCTTCTTTTTTATATACTTGCTTTCCAATAATCTATTAATAGAGATCGGTTGTGTATAATAAAATTGGGACTTTGACGTTTCTGTATACACAGTGTCTGTATACACAGGTTTCATATTCATACTAAAAATTGCAACTGTCTCAGCGGTTATTATTTTGTACTTCTAAGTTGTGTTATAAAGAGTTCCTCGTTGTTATTGTTCCAAAGATTCGTGAAAAGATATCCTGTATCCTCTTTTTAAAGTAAGTTTTCACTTTTTAGTATAATTTGATGGTAACTTAATTAGATAACATTTTCCACATTCCCCTTTTTCCACTTTATTTAAATTTTCCTTTTAACTTTTGCCATCACCTAAATGGTTTTCCTCTCTTGTAGCCTGAAGCAAATAGTATAGATTTCATGTTATAAAATTTTACCCTGACAGAATTTGAAAATTGAATAATTGTTTTTTTTACACTGACTTTTTCTAATTAAAGTCAACACCTTAATACACTTAGAGATGATCTTTAATGTAAATTCAACAGCTTAAAAATTATTGTTGAAAAAAGTGCGATTTATAACTATATCTGAGGAAAAAATCAATTTTTAATTCACTAATATAAATCCAGGTACCTTAAATAATTTTGATATTGTGGAAAACATCGAATTTTGTTATTTGTAAAATTTTTACATTTTACATTAAAAAAAGATTTATATAAAAGCAGAATCGTTAAAAATTTCACATTTATTGATTTCTGAAAAACTTAAAGAAATTTACCTAAATGTATTTTTCAAGGAATAATTAGGAAAAATGTTATAGCAACAAAAGGAAAATAATTAGATGTTATTTCTTTACAAGTATTTAACACGTAAACTGAACAGCTGACAGTCATTGACAGAGGTCAATTTGGGAAACTTTAAAATAAATTTTTTCTTTAATTACAGAAAAATATTCTCAAAAATTGTTGGATAATTTTTGTATTACTTTCTCAGTTATAGTGTTTTGTATAAATCGCCTTTTAATGTAGTAAATACAACAACATATCTTCAACTTTATGTCCCTTCTTTATTATTTATTATTTCAATATAGAACTTCATGACATTAGCTTAACAAAGTGAAAAAATTAAAATTATAAACGACAGAACAATACAAATTGGGAAATAACTCTATTAAAGAAATTTTAGAAAAAATGTAGTTGTTGGTTACTGTTTAAGCCCATTTCTATATTAAACAAAAAACACAACAAGTTCACCACTTAAAACTAAATATAAATGTATATTAACTCCATGTGTAAGGACAAGAACGAATCTTCTTAAACCCCATAAAGTATAAATATTCTTGCATCATATCATAATTAGAGTTAATTTAGCCAAGTCCTTCTGTCTGTCACAAAAATAATCCGAATTAAAAAATAAACAAACAAAGATGTTACAGTCCGTTATCTGAGTCAATCTGAAATTTAGAACAAAAATTTTGTTGACAATTTTGCAAAAAAAAGAAAATAATAATGATAATAATAATAATAATAAATAATTATTATCCATATCAGAATACATCACCTAAAGGAAAAATTCCAGTAATTAATTATAAAATAAAAGTCCTTAATAATATGTATTAATAATTTGGCCGATCTCAGTTCATAACTTGAAATAACTCCCATATAAGGCACCTTCCTGGAAAACTGTTTTGATCTTGTAAAACCAGTAAACAAAGACCCAATAAGATTGGGCTTAATTAATATGTAACTGTCTGGAATATATTATAAAGATCAACAATCATGGTCCATAATTTGCTACAGCTCCCATATAAGGCCCCTTCGCGAAAAACTGGTTTGAGCTTGTAAACCACTTAAAAAAATCTCAATTCTATTGAAATTCGATAAAATTACTTTTCATATTTTTTACAATTATAAACTAAACTAAAACTTATTTTTAATTAACCAAATTTAATATATTATTAATTTGACCAATCTTCGTCCCTTCCCGGAAAACAGTTCTGAGCTTATAAAACTAGTTAATAATGATCTATTACACCATCATATGTATATGAACATTTTTTATCTTTAGGCTTATTTTTCTAATTGTTTTGAATATGTATTTTTTTCATGGCGAATATAGGTCCGTATTATGCTATTGCCTTGTTCTAAAAAAAAAAAAAAACTTTAAAATCTGCCAGTAATTAATTATGTAATCAAAATGTTTTAACTTTGAAAGAACATAATTTTTAAAGTTTTTGTTACACTAAAATTCATAAAATCACACTTTTAGATTATTTCCGGTTACTCGAGTAGAAAACCCTAATTTCTTTGATACTCGAAATGTAAACTTTGCAGAAAAACCAAAACTGACGTAACCACAATAACCGGTTATAAAAAACAGGGCCAATAACTCTAGTTGGCATATTATCCTATTTCGTTATAGACAAGCAAAGGTTTTGTCAGAAAACATAAGTACATTGTATTCTCTACAATATTTTCATCAATACATTAATTTATTCCAAATATTGAAAATAAAAGAATCCGAAATGAAAGGAATTAAATATGAACAAAAGAATGATTTTGGTGAAAAGAAAATTAATTAATTTTAATATTAAACAATATAATTGTTTATACACAAACTGTACGTTATTATATATATTTGAATACAATAAACCAAAATTTAATTATACTTGATACACTTAAATTTTTATAATTTATGGTATATTAAATTTAAGCTCGGAGTGGAGGAATTGAAATTATTAATTGTGATAAATTAAACTAAGAAATTTAACACTACAAAAGAAAAAGGGGAATAATATTTGTTGAACATAAACAAGTAGTTAAATTCAGTCAAGCCCTGCACCATAAATTCATATGTGAGCTAGAAGAAATTGTGGACCGACCATCGTAAAATTTCGCACATTAAATGTTACATAACTTTGTTTTAATTTAATCAATTCATATTACAAACAAATTAATGGTAGCAAAATAACACGATATAAGTAATATATAATAAATAATGGAATTTAAATATCATCCCGATTACTGTCAAAAGCAACAGTTTCTATTGGCAACATGTAAGATGGACAGAATCACAGCTAGACATACCCCTATACGAAGCTCGTATTAATTATCGAATATCTAAAGAACTATTGAAGCGGGCCTACTAAGATTCCATCCCGGCAAAATGTAGAGCGTATAGAATTAGAGGGACAATTAGCCATCCAAAGCATATATTAGTTATTGGGTATATAAAGTAATATTGAAGTGAGAGTATTAAAGTTCCAATGAGAGCTAAACAATTTTTGGTAAGTATAAGGCAGATTGGACCATACAATTCTTATTTTAATTGCCAGATATCTATAGTTACAGAATTTTAAAGCATACGGCTAAAATGCTTAAATTTAGTCACAACCTTTTTCCTGTTAAAGAGTTTTTCTTGGGACAATTGATGGTAGGTTTAAAATCAAAATTTGCTATCATATAAAGCAAAAATTAAGAGCGCCCCTACATTAGTCAAGTACTATATATTGAATATCTAATATTGATATTGAATATCTATCTATTTCGTCTAGAGTTTTTTTCAAGAAATGGCTTTACTTGAAAAACTAAGATTGAATAGGTCCAGGGGCAAGGATCCCCTAGTGAAAGCCAAAATTACTGAATGAATATCCGAATAACTGTTATGGGAAAAAATTTAAGTCCAAATTTCCAGCGTATAAATAAATAAATGTTGTGTTTCTTTAAACAAAAAGATTATGTCCTCCACTTGGCATTTGAGTTCGGGGTGTCTTGTGTCTAAAGTCACATTATAATAAACCATTAACGTCTCTGCTTTTCTGCTCCTTCCTTTCCCCTCAATTCCTACATATAAAGATCGACTCACAATCACCTTTTGTACATTTTGAGAATATTTGAAAGAACGCAATTTTCAAACCTATTGAATTTGGTGATCATAAGTTCTGCCATAAAGAAGTCCGTCCGCAATAGCATTTTAAGCTCATAAAACTCACTGATATTAAGATATTTTAATAAAGTTCAAGTTTATATTTTATTATTTTAAAAATGCGGATATTAATTATAGCATTAATAACATTTTGCATTTATAATTCTTATCCCAAAAATGTTGAAATTGAATCAGTGTTCAATTTTATTTTCTCATAGTTTTAGTTTCTTCTATGGAGAGATAATAACGTTTTATGAAAGTATTATAAGCCGTTACTAAAAGATAAATATTTATTTTTAATTTTAAAATGAATTTATTTAATTAAATTCTACACGATTTCAAACCACAATAATTTTCATGAACATATTCTATTTCCATTTTAAATCTAAATAAGGATTTCGTCTACACAACCCTTTAACATTTAATAATATAATTTCCATGATATTCGCTATAATTACAGATAAGACACTTTAAACACACAAACAAACATAATTGTTTTTGCAAAAAATGTCTTAAAGGTAAATATAAACAGGAGTAAAAATTAAAAATAGAAAAAATATAATAAAAAATCAAACAAATGTACATCTATTAGAACGGGGAAAATTTTACAAATGTATAAAATATATTCCAGACATCTGACTGAAAAACAAAACACTAAATGTTGTAGTCAATGAATACGCCGTTATATTTCACATAATTTTATACAAACTTATTATGAGAAGCATCTTATTATATAATAATGAGCAAATAATATTTTCGTACCGTGACCAATATGCAATCTTTCTTAAAATTTAAAAAAAGATTTTACATTTGTGATACCTAAATATGAAATATATCTTAAAGATAATGGAATATATAATAAAATTCTTGAATTTAAAAATAAATTTGATACTTATACGAATTTGACTTCATATATAATATTGAAGTATCTCCCCAATTATGAATGATTAAACGATATGTTAACTTTGTTACTCCATATTAAGAACCAATAAAGAACAACCTTGAATTTCATAAAGTATATATATTCTCAGATCAAATAAAAATCCGAACCGATCACACTATGTCCGTTATGTTGGCTTACATCCAACCTTAATATCAAAGCTTTATGAATAGTTTAATTTGTCTTATTTTACAGAGTTTTCGGAAGAGTTAATCAAGGAAACTTTGGACTGTAATCTGTACCAATCGAAAAAATTTACGAAAATAACAAGTAAGAATTCTATATTCGGGTGTGACGAATCTAAAATAGGATCTACCAGTTACATTGTCTAAAAACTAATTATTCATAAATCAGCTTAAATACCCATTCTAGTTAAAAATCTTATATAAAATCTGCAGTGAAATTTGTTATTATATTCTTGAAATCACTCAAAAACATAATATTCTTATTAGATTTTGTTACCGTAAATAATAAATTTATCTACTTACATTATGACTTTGTATTAATTTCAATAGTTATTGTTTTCACCACTAAAAACATTGCAATTCCAATAAAAATATTGTTACTTTAATAAAAAGTTTGTTTCGTTACTGAAAATATTATTATCCCCACTTAATTATTGTTATCGCAACTAAACATATTGTTATTCCAATTATAATAATTTTCGAGAAAAGTTCTATAGCGATATTTTCAGAAATTATTTATATGTATCAGCAATTAAGTTTCATATACAAGAAAAGACGAAGCTATACAAAAGGTATTATAACTTTAGTTAGGTAATTGTTTTTACTAATGATTCTTTTTAATTTCTAAGATTATTTGGTATAAAAGTCTAAAGTAATAAAAGACAAAATGAAGTAAATTCTGTTACAAAGGTTTAAATACGAAATGCCAAATTTTTGCAAGAATCAAAATCGACGGAATAAAACATTTATTAAAATACGTTAATTGTTTAGGCGCTGCGACCCTAAGAAAAATAGCCTTGGAATCCATTGATATATAAATAAACATCTTAGTTAAGAAAAGTTTTCTTGCTCGACCGGCCTTCGCCCGGACTAAGAGACCTTCTTCTCTATGGTGTTTAGAATGTCGTCTTCATTAAAGTGCGTTTGACTTCCAAAAAATCCTTAAAAAATTGTTTTTTTAAACAGAGGAGAAATTGTTTAAGTCCGGCTAAGGGTCGGTTTAGGACATTGCCATTTTTCTTGCCGAAAATATATTTTTAATAGTTGGAGCAATCAATTCATAGCAAACATTATCCACTAAAGCTTTATAGGTGATCTTCGACTTCTCTTGGTGTAAATCAATAGACCGTAAATAGTATAACACTTAAAATTTTCAGTGAGAATCAGCATGAGAAGAAACGCAGGTAATAGAAAACCCCAGAATACTTTATATCATAACAGAATTTTTAACATACCAACTGAAATATTTGGTTTGCAAAATATCATCGAACTTTTACAAATTTCATGTAAATGTCATTCGAATGAAAAAATATTTAGAATGCAATATTGTTACAACAAATTCTAAATTCAGCCATCTGACACAAAAGTATCTTCCGAGAATTACTCTAAGTATAAGTTCTGCAAATAAAAATAACAGCAGCACATCTTAAATTTATGTAAGATATTAGTCAAATGATTTATTTTTGCTTTTCTTAGAATGGGACAATATTTTATTATACTAAAAACATTTTAGTACTTGTAGCTACATAACTGATATATAATTAATATTAAAATAAATTTGAAATTTTACTTGGATGTGTTGTTATTGCTTTTTTTTCTTACCCCAAATATTAATAATTCATGCAAATAATGTTATTTCATTGGAATTACGATGATCGAATAAATATACAAAACATTATTAACATTTTTTAAAGATTTAACCCTTCTGATTTTTTACTTAATTTGAAAAAGAAATACATTTTCATAAAATTACGGAAATATCTGATGCAAATATATGAAACAATGTAGCTTTTCAAGTAAAGTAAGTTAACGATGGGACAGTGAACCATCCCAAATTATGTTATGGACAATTGTAGACAAAATATAAAATACAAGTTTGTTAAGAGATTTCATTTAGTGAAATAAAAGAGGGTACCAAAAATAATATAGACAAATTACGTTTAATTGCCATCTTAACGGAGGGGAAATCGTATACATTAATATAAATATTTTAATTGTACACTCAAAAGAAATCGCTGAAAAATGTTATTTTTAAATAAAATCAAATAAAATAAGCCACAAAAATTAGAATTGAAGTGTATTTTTGAAAAATTACATCATAAGTAATCAGGCCGACTTTTTGTGAAGATGTTTAGGTACTTGATGAACAAAAAAAAAAAAAAAAATTTCATAAAATGTTTGTTACTTCAAAAAAATATATATATATGAAAATATTTTTTCCAATTCCACATACAAGTGAACCAGAAATTTTTTAAACATTTTATTGAGAACAAAACTAACTCATTCTCAGCGTTACACACGGAATGAAGAAGTTAATATACCATCTTTACCACTTGTGGTGAGGGAGAGTATAAAATTTCAGTTAAGTCAGTTGAATAAATTTGGCTTTATACAAAATCTGACTTGAGACCTTGCAAAATTCAAAAAGTTGAAAATACCGTTTAAAGCGATAAATAGAACATGGCATCATACTTATTGAAGGTGTTACCAGGTTCATAAGAGAGAGAATCAAATGTTGAATTGAAAAAGCAACAACAATTTTGGATGCGAGATATCGTTTTTTATGACTAATTTTATGAAAAATTTTCTGTGTGGTCTAGGTTTTCAAGGTGATAAAGCTTAACTCCTTCCCTATTGTTGTGTCAAATTAAATTTAATTCTTTCCCTCTAAGCAGGTAAAAAATTAATATTAATCACAATATTTAGCTTTAAAAGTTAATAAAAATCAGTTAAAATACAAGATAAATGTACCGTAATATGTGTTAAATTTTGTGTTTTTTAAACGTATATTATTGTCGTTTTTCCATCTCTTTTGTATACAGTATCGTATGATTAATATGGTGTAGTGCATTGTTGTTTTGCATTATTATTAAGTATACGTACACAGTATTGGAATACAAAATATTTGAGGAATAAATGTTCATTTTTACGTATTAGATACAAGTTTTGCGAATTAAAATTAAATGTATGTTGGAGCTTCAATCAAATACGGACCGGTAAACCGAAAGTTTCTCACACATTTTAAATGATAAAAAATAATTCTTAATTTTCTCTGAATTATTGCAACAATCGGTTTACCCAAAAATTAGATGGATGCTAAAGCGTCCATTGCAAATATTATACAAATTTCATCAAAATAAATTGAACGAATTTTTTGGTTTTATACATATATGAGCTCTGCCAAATTATTTTCTGCGTTGGATAATTTTAAACATCCAAGTCAAATTCCATTGAGTTAAGATTTTCAGTTATATTTTCTTTGTCGAACCCATTCATTATATAATTTTAAACAACTATGTTAATGCAGACTTTTAACAGTAATCAAATCAAATTTTTAACAAAAATGATATAATAATTTTAACTTTTAATTGTTAAAAATGAAGTTAATAGTTCATGCGGATTATACATATTGTGAAAAAATGATGTCTCATATAAATGCCAAGATTTCAACGATTAAACCGATTAGAAAGTATACAAAATCTACCAGAATAATTCAATAAATTTCCAGAATAATTCAATAAATATTTCATCTGTTATCATTGAACGTCAAATTATAAAGAAAAAATCCATAAAACAGCTACTAATTCATTTTCAATAGGCTAAAATAAGCTGAAACAAATATACTACATTTCAATAAATATTTATATTAACAAATGCAACTGATCCCAATAGCTGTAAGAAGGTACTCTTAAAATTGCTGACCTATTTTTAATGGATAATCTAAAATAAATACAGGCATTATTGCTTGGATTATTTATATATAAATAAGAATAAGTATATTTCTGTATGCAATTAATTATTATGATACTAACAATAATATGAAATTTATAATTATTATTCTGGTGGGTTCTATGGGGGTTAAAAAAAATTATGGACTGACCCTGGTATAATTTCGTACAGTAACCTAAACTTATACATATCTAATTAACTAATATTCTTACTGTACCCACGTATGTGTGCGATTTATGAGTTTCAAAGTAATATTTGGAAGGGTGTACCTATGAGATATAATGAATCGACCCTCATATAATTTAGATCATTATTTTAAAATATCATAAAACCAATTTGTGAAAAAATTTCATCAAAATCGATTTATTTTTTTTAATTTTGTAAACTTTAATCACCATTCCGGATGAATAATGAACCCATAATCACTAATTTCAATAGGCAACGTCCTTGGGCAGAGATAATGGCACATGCCAAATTTCATTAAGATATCTTTAAAACTGCTACCTGTACTTTGCAAACAAACTTTATATGTACTGCAAGTCAGACGGACTGACATGGTTAAATTGACTGAGGACGTGATTCTGAGTCAACCGGTATACAGTGGTAACAGTGGTGGTAGGACTAACAATATTATTGTTTTTACTTAAAATTTTAGTCAATATTTAAATCAATGATGTTATTGCCTAAACTGCCTAGAGTAGCACTAGTAACGCTTTCAGGTTACAAAATTAATGTATTAACAAGAGACTTGCTTACTAACGAACCAAATGATTAGGATTTTTGGTAATAAACGCCAAATGACGAGTGTAGTAGAAAATGCAAAACAAAATATAGTAAAAAACATCACGCTAGGGAATTAGTAATTTTTGTCATGTTTTGTTGACTTCTTTCAGTCAACATTTTCTACAATTTACATTCTTGATATGAAAAAATGACTGTAAATATTAAACTGTGGAACACCAAACAATTTCACATTCGTTTATAAATTGAATTATTTCGTTGTTTATTGCTCGAGGTAAAAATTAGCATTTTATCAGAGAAAGACACTTCACTTGTGGTATATCAATATTTAACACGATGTTACCACATGTTTTGGATTAAGAAGAACAATGCAAAATAATTTTGTAACTGTAACAGTTTACTAGAGATCGGGCATAGATTTCTATAAAATACCAGCTGCATTTGGATTTATTCTACGATCAGTGATTTGGATGTATAAAATTCGATATGGTTTATGCTGCCTTAATACACCAGTAAACGTATGATTATTTTTTTAATGGTTTAAATAATTATACGCTAAAACTACAACTATGTTAAGAATGAATTTATTACTATAAATAATTGAAAGCAAGTAAGAATGTGACCTGCCAAATCTTAAACACCTTCCAATTAAGAAATACTTGAGACACAAAACCCTATTCCTGGATTGGATGATCATATGGAATCTATAGAAAAATGTGGACTGATTTTCATAAAATTCGCCACAAAAGCCAAGTTTAAAATTTGTATTGCCACATTTCTTTAAATACTCCAATATTTAACAGTTTTGCGGGTTTAAAAATGTTTCAGAATTAACTAAAATTTATAAAAGAATTATAGTCTAGTGAGGACCGAAATTCATAAAATTTGTATATTCAAGATAGTAAAGAATATAGTTCTGTAGAGTTGTAATAAAATAAGTCCAGATTTAAGTGTGTTTTAAACTCTAAAATCAATCTGGGATGTGGCTTATATTCGAGCAGTAACGAAATCGATATTAGTAAAATCGAAAACAAAAATCGTTATCCTATTTCAATGATTTTGTGTGGCAATAAATACTATTGCCACCCGAAATCATTGTGCATTGGGTAACTTATATTTAATCCAATTTCCTGAAAAATGTAGAAAAATTGAATTCAAACAATTCAAATTTCGTTGAATTCCAACAATTAATCTAGGCGTAAGAATATTTTCAATATACAGACGGACATATCTAGATCGAAATAAATTTTGATTTAATGCAAAAATATGTATACTTTATTTCATCTTAAATGAGTCTTAACATGACAGCAAATAATGTGTTATTTTGTAATAATAATTAATTTTATATTAGTAAGAAAAAATTTGCCGTATTTAGTTGTAAAAAAAACTCTATGAAAATAATTTTGTAGTACTAGATAACAGAGAGTAAGCTCTGAAGAGAAAGTTTGTGAAATAACATTTCATTAAAGATTTTCACTTCCGTTAATCGAAGACAATTTTGCAATATATTTAGTGAATGTTCTATTAATTAATTAAAATAAAACACGTTAGAATACTTCCACAATGCGAATATATTATATT
>PYHX02000413.1:71107225-71125176 GCA_004302925.2 Cochliomyia hominivorax | reverse complement strand
GCATGCATACATAGTGTACTCACATACATACATACATACATACATACATACATACATACATACATACATACATACATACATACATAAATACTGTAGCAAAATTTTATTCTAATTTTTCAACTTATAATTAAAAATTTTACAATAGAAATAGAGATTATCAAAGTTATCGATCTATACCATTTAAAATACAATGTTACAAATGACAAATTTCTTTTAAAGAAACCCATTTTGGAACTTTCTAGTACTTTTAAATGTTAACGCTACCGTGAGATTTTGCAGTCTTAACGATGACAAATGGAGCAATTTAAGTGGAAAAATACCTCTATAAAACTTTATAAAATACACATTTACTCAAAAATGTTTAACTAACTTTAATTTAGAAAAAAAGTGTGACGAAAAAGGAAAACGGAACTTTTAAAGTTAAAAAGTAATTTTCTATATTTTATTTTAAAGCGAACTTAAATACAAACAAATGTATTTAAAGTTCAATATAAAAGTAAAAGTTTTCGAACTATTACTCGCAGAGATAATATTTTGACTTTAAGTTCAAAATTGTGTTCGTACTTAAAGAATTTTAATTATACCCTACACCACCGTAGGTAGACTACGGCTGGCTGTCTTTGAAAACGTTGTGAACACTTTTCGTGTTGCAGTTTTTGAGATATCTCAATAAAATGTGATATATATTATTATGTTGGCCCTTGTTTGATACAATAATTCGGCGGCATCCTAAACAAATGTTCTCCAGGAATTAGGTTTTATGTTCATTAAAGTCCTAAATACAAAACCAATTTTAATAAAATTTGGAAAAAATCTTTTAGGATATGCTTATATGATGTGGCAAATTATACGAGGGTTAGTCCATTGCTTTTCAGAGATTCAATAGAAGCCTTTTACCAAATATCACTTTGAGGGGCACAAGTATACGTTGGTATTGTAATAATAACTAGTCAAATTAAAACAAGTATAAACAAAAATCGATGTGCAAAATTATACGAGGATTGGACCATAATTTCTTGTAGCTCTCATTTTCAGTATAAAATAGTATCTAAGATTCGACACGATCAAATATATAGCATTTTATGGGAGTAAAATGAAAATCTAGAAATTTAAATCTTTCTTTGTTAATAGTAATTATGTTCAATGTCAAAAGTTAAATATTTATCTGATTTAATATATGAAAATAGTGAAACTACTAAAACGAACCTCGATTATCCTTGAACATAATTCAACTATTCATCTTTTACTTAAAAATATGCATTTGCATCTACAAAATTTTCTCCTATAAACTTTGTCAATTTAAACTGTAACGAAATGAAATAAACAACCCAAAAACAAAAACTTTGAATTTCTAATTCCATTTCAGTTCAATGTTTCTTCTTTTGCTTTTTATACCCTCTACCACCACCAGTCGTTTGTACGATATACTACTTTTATCACTACGTTTGCAAAGCCAAGAAGATATAATTAAGGACTCAATTTATAATCTTAAAATCATAATCTGATTCCGTTTCTCTGTTCTTGATATGCCCACATCCAGTATAATTGGCAGAGCTCAATAAAATTTCGTCTGATTGTTAGGTAAGTCGTACATCTTTATAACTGATACAGCAAACCTCATTTAATATAACAACACATTATTGCGAACTGCATAATTTACACGATACGATACTAATGCAAGAGTCTTTAAAACGTAAATTTACCGCAAATTTCATAAAACTCTAGTATATAATGTTACATATCTCTGAAATTATAACAGCAAATTTCATGAAATTTGGTATTAACAAAAATTTTTGATAAAGCAAAGATTCGGCACAGTTGAATATAATTGCTTTTAGTTTCTTTATGCACAAATTTCCTTTATACGTGTAAAAATTCACAACTTAAGCCAAAATCTATCAAATCAAATTGTCAAACTGTATGCAAATATAAAAACATTTTTGGTTCTACCAAAATATGTTTTACAGAAGTGTATGAAAACCCAATGTGTTCATGAAACGATGAACTTGTATGTAAATGTAATAATTTTTACTGTATCTTTGCAGATTATATCAAGTACTGAAAGACGACGATATGCCTTTTAAATAAATATGTTTTTGATATTGACATAAATTCTATTTAATCTTACTTTATGAAATCTTTAGTGCATAAAAGATTGTCATTAAGAAACACTTTTCTTAACAATTCATCAGAGGTTATTCTTGTTTGAGGAAATAGTAATATGTATCAAACTATGAGAACAATTTTATAGTTTTATTAAAAAACTAAATATTAAAAATGGGTTTAGAATTCTGAATACTTATTTTAAAGCGTCAAAATGTATTATACTAACAATAAGTGCCGTGCGTCACATTTTTCAGAAATTCTTTAATACAATCGATAATAAACTGTAATAGCAATAATTTGACTGCAATTTTGGTTTGACAATGAAAACTTTTAACATTTTTAATTCACTCTTGAAACTTCTTGTCACTGTTTCGGTTAAAACAAGTAAAATGTTATAGTCGATCAAGCCCTCCTAAGTCATAACCTGCACCATAATGTTGGTTATAAACAGCAGTTTCGAGAAAATAATAAATGACCCTCGTATAACATTATTTTCTGATTATTCCTTATTGTGCAGAATATTATTGTGGCACTAACATTTATGTGAAATTACGAGCTTTAAAATGTATTTTTCTGGAGGGTGAAATAACACCTAGAAGCAATTTTGGACCGACCCTCGTATAATTTTGCATATCGATTTTTGCTTTTATTAATTTAATTTGACCAGTTATTATTATTGTTATATATTATATATTTGGAAGGAGCTTTACTCGGTTCAATGAGAGGTAATGCACCGACTCTCGCATAATTTGGCAAATCATTTAATATATTATATCACTTCGATAAAATTTCTTTATTTCTTTTTATTAGTTTAAAACCTCATCCCGGGAGGATAATTGTATGGAGATACCCGAAATATTTAACCGACCTTGTCTAATTTCCACAGGCTTCGTCTGCGGGCTACAATTATTATATGTACCTTATTCCATAGAGATATTCTTAATATTGTGAGATGTAGAGTGTTCACAAGGTTTATATGGACAGCCTGTACTGTATACTTAAAGATGAGTGAAAGAAAATCTTTTGTGAACGTTACAAACATCAGATTTTAATACCCCAACCACCTACGGTAGTGTATGGTTTGGGTCTTAAAAGCGTTTACTCCCTTACTCTAACTATCTTTCACAGAATATCTGAGTTTATTAAAAATAGAAAATGTCAGCTTTCAAGTTTACAACATATCGAAAATATGTGTCTGCTTATAGAATCATTAGATATTTGGCGTAAATGTTTAGTTTAACTATCTGGAAAAATATTCATATAGTTTTGAGGAAATTTATGTTATAGAGAACCATCTATATAATGTGTTTGTTCTGCAATAATACAAAAAGTTTACATATTCACACACATTTTATTGTGTCCACTATAATTTTAACTTTCAAATTTTATATCATCTTAGACGTTAAGACTTTTACTAGTAAACATTACGACACTTTTACGACAGTATAACGTTATTCTTACAAAACATTTTTATTTTTGTTTAATTTACACTTTTATTATATATTTTTATCCGGAAACTCTTTGAAAAAAAAGGTATTTTCAAAAATTTAATCTCTAGACAATATTTATTCTGAGTAAAGTTTAATGTTAAAAAAGTGATTTGTAAAAATTGATATAACATTGAAGTTGTTTTAATTCTCCCTTAATATACATAATATTACTTTTTCTTAATGACATTTTATAAAAAATATATATTTTTTGTAAAAAATAAATAAGTGATCTAAAAGTATAAAAAATGGTGAAGACTGCAGTCAAAGGGTTCAAAGTAAAAGAAGTTAAAATTAAAACAAACAAAATAAAGGACTCTTTGTCTAACCTGTTATCCTAAAAACACAATAAAAAATCTTTAATAGAATTAAAATTTAAGTAAATTTAGAAGAAAGTTTCAAAGATAAATAAATTCTTGTTAGAAAAGATTTTGTTCATATGAAAAGGTTACTATTTTCTGTTACCTTTTCATATGTCTTTTATAATTCATATATATGTTTATATAGAATAAGCCGGTTCAATAAATTTGTTTAATACTATCCTAGGAAATTAAGGATTTAGCGTGTTCAATTGCAGGATTTTTAATTTATTCTTTAATAATATCTTTTGGTTATCATAGATACTATTTTTGATGTAGTCATGATTTGAAGAAAGGATACTTAACAATGTAAGTGTATATAGAGTATATTACCAGAAAATTATCTACTATATCATTTTTCTCATAAGAACTGTCAGGCTGTCAAAAATTTTAAATTTTTACACAATAACAACAAAAATAACAACAATTGCTAATTATGGCATAGAATTTAAGTGAAGTTTTCAAGGAAAATGTGACAGTAAGAACTGTATTAAAATCCTTGAAAAGTTATATATAACACAAAATGTGAGATAACAAATGACAGCAGATGAAAATATGATCTACATCTATTAATAGCAAATACATAACTGTAGGACACCTACTTTGTCCTTAATTTTGTTTTCGTTTTTTTGTTATTTATATGTGAAATATAAGAAGAAAATAAAAACACTGAGCAAAAAATTTTGTGAATTTGTGGTTTGATATTATACTTTCACTATTTTTGTACTCCAATTTTTGTTCATTTTGTGAATGTGTTATTGTCATGAAAACTATTTTTTACAACAAAGGTTTTCTAACAGAACTTAGCATTTCTTTTCTAATGATTTTAAAGCTTTAAAAATAAGTTCGCAATGAAAATTTTAAATTCTGTTAATGTAGATTTCACCTTAATACCTGACTAACATTAAAATATTAAATTAATATTTTAATTATACCCTACACCAAATTTTTGCATAGAAAATATACCCACCTCCACTATAGAGATCGTTCGTCTCAGAATCAGTTCCCAATCATTAAAACCCGTTCATATAAAGCTTGCTTATCATATACAGCGTCACCGTTGAGATTTTTCAAAAAGTCGCTCAAACAGGGGAATTTTTGAAAATAAAGTCGCACCAAAAAGGTGATTTGTGGAACAAAATGCGCCATAGGTTAAATTTACCAAGAATTAACAACTTTGACTTTAACTTTTTCATTCAAAATTTATATATAATATTTATTGAAATGTCCTTAATTCATGAAGTTCTCTGCCAAAAATGCAAATTATAAAAAGGGAACAAAAAGAGAAAATCTGAAAAAGTACACAAAAGGTTACTCGCTGTTGAAAAAGTCGCAACTTGCGACTAAAGTCGAACCTACGGTAACACAGTTCATATAAAGCTTCAGTTGAAATTAAAGTTTTGTAAACATTATGACGAAATAATATAAAGATATTTAGTTTTCGAAAGTTTCAGTAAAGCCAATACCACCACAAGTAGTAAGGAAGATATTCTCTGTGTAACGCTAAGAAGGAATAACTTACGATCCCCAATTATTATTCCGTCCATTTTATTATTCCGTCAGTTCAAAATATTTTTGAAGTTTCCAATTTGAAATCAATAAAATTGGTTCAAAACATTAAAAGATATAGACCGATATGGTGTAGGCTCTAAATTCAAGAGAAAGTCATCCGTAAAATTATCAATTAAAAATCGTCGAACAAAAATTACAAAAATATAATAAAATTAATCTGATGATTCATTATGGTTTCTGTGTTTTATTTAAGATAAACATTCACATATTGTTTGCGTTTGTCAGTGTATATGTGGGTGTGTATGTACGTAATCATATTTATGAAATATAATGTACACCCATTTTTGGTGGAGCGTTTTTGAAGATTAGACATAGTCGAATCCAACATTCTTACCTCTTTCTAAATTTGTATTTTTCAGCAATTATTGTTGCCGGTGGAGGGTATATATAGGGAACAAATTTAATACAAATATTTTTAAAATTCAAACAAGTATTTTACATTGTTCTAAAATTTTTTCTAAATTGATGATGGCGGAGTGTATTAAAGACTTTGCAGGGAAAAACGCCGCATTCTTGCGTACTTTGAAATGTATGAAAAATGTTTTTTTGTCCTTTCTAGTATTTGTGTGTTATAATTAATTGCAGCTCTTCTTGACTGGTATGTCATATACCAGTATAACACAATAAATACCACACTCTTATTTTAAAGAATGTTGGCTTGTTTAAAGTCGAAAGGTAGTAATTGGTATTGACTTTAAACTTGTTTTAACGTTTTTAATTTGCTTTAATTATTAACTTTTTAATTTAACTTTTACTTTATTGAAAACCATCATGTGTCACAAACAGCCCAGATGGATTTTGAACGAAACAAATTTGTAATTATTTAAGTTGAACTAAATCAAATTTAATTATATTTTGTCAGTATTGAGCACAATTTTATTGAAAATATTAACAGACCTTTAATTAATATAAAACTTTTGGAAAAATTTTGTTGTAAATAAATTTTTCCATTAATACACATATTCCGAAATACAGTTATATTATTTTTATTTTTTATTCAAGTTTGAATATGGAGGAATATGTCAATATTTTTAATATATCGAATACTTGTTGTTAATAAAACACCTGATCCTAACTTTATTCGTTGAAATAAACTTCAGCAAATTTATAATTATTGACATTGGGATTTTATGTATATCTGGTAAATGTACATTAATTCATATTTATTATTAATATTTTTTTTTTCATTTTTCAAAAATATTTCCGTCGATTAATTTTTTAATTATTCATGGCGGCATCACAGATAATATTAGTAATTATTTAAGCTACAAGATAATTTATTATTATATAAAAATGGTGGTTCCACAACACAAGTGCATTTACTTTGCCATTCCATGTGAAGCGCTAAGAAATAATCATCAAAAGCCCCATATATTCTCGCATCAAATCAAATATGATCTGATATAGTTATGTCAGTCTGTTGTCTGTTAAAATTATTCTCATACCTAAAATAATTATGAGAATTAAATCTCACATTGTTTTTTGTTTTCCCGATCAGTTTCCTATTTAAAATAAGCAAAATCGGCTTCTTCTAGAATATGATTATAAGCTTATAAAAACTTGCATGTGGACTAATTCTATTGAAATTGTGTATAATAATTTTCCTAACTGTCCTAAATAAATGTAAAAAAAAGTTTTTGTTGCTTATAGGACTCTAAAGCAATTAATTTGACCAATCTCAGTCTGTATTTTTGTATAACTTCCATATAAAGGTCGTTTTCGGAAACGGTTTTGAGCTTTTTAAAACTCTTACATACAAACCAATCTCATTAAAATCTGCAAGATACTTTTTTGTAGCTGTAATGACTATATGTTACTAACATCGGCCCACATTTTACTATATCTCCAATTTTCTCCTTCCTGGAAAAGGGCTTTTAGCTGAATCTAATTTGACAATTATGGAGTCATATTTTGTTACAACTTTTTATCACTTTTATCACTTTATCACTTTATCACATTTCACTTTTCGAAATAAGATTAGGTTTTTAAATATTCAAAAATGGTTAAGAGGCCTTTAAATGTGGACTATAGTAACTAATTTTATGAAAATTATACATGAGATTCTACCGACTTCGATAGTAGAAATGTTGTATTAAACGTTTTTATTTTTATTCAAATTTGAAACACTAATAATTTGAATTTCAGTTCTATCACATGTTAAGTTAATAAAAAATAGAAAATAGTAAACACTTTCAATGAATAAAAATCTTAGAAGCCATTTAGACTGATAATGTAGCCAATTCCAATTATCTGATATAATAACTAATTCAATTTACACTAATACTTTCAAATATTTATTTATATTACGAATTATAAGTGACAACTTTCAAAAATATATCTTTCTAATATCATATTGTAAGTAGATGTTTCTAATGATAACTGTGTGCTAAGTAATGAGCTATAAAACTAAAGATAAGCAGATTAATACAATAGCATTTGCTTCTTGACTCATTAGTTTTTGCTGGGCAGCCCTTAATATTTTAATATTAAATCTTTATTCTTGTCCCAGATATCACAAAATTTTCTGCAAATGTTTTAAATGTATACGGTATTACAATTTTCTCTGAAGAGGAAACTAGTCGCCCTTGTCTATCAAACATTTTCTAATCTTTAGTATTTTGTTTTTTGGAATAAGTCGTTTAGACATAAATCATATTCATTTTTTGTAGTTTTTGAAGGTTGTTTTGAATATCGATCTTTAAGTGTTTCACATGGAATGGCCTTGTCAATATTACTGTCTTTAGTACTTGCAGTGTTTTGGGAAAAATGTTATGAAATATTAAAAAAGAAATCACAGTATATAAATAACTCGATATTCATCTCATTAAAACAATTATAAAATCGATAAATAATTTTATTTTGCAATAATTTTGATAGTTTATGGGTTTAACACGAGTTAACCTTACGAAGTTGTTTGTGTAAATTTAGAAGACAAATTATTAACTGGAAAGTAACTTGTATATATAATAATTTTAAGTTTTATAAAAGATAAATTTATGTGCAAATCACAAATCATATTTTTAATCTTACATCTTTTTTTTTGTATTAATTTATCAGATTTACATTGCTTTTATTATTTTATGTCATAATCTTAATAATATATAAAACGCATCACTGCACAGGGTAAAAGTCAAAGTTGATACATTTTATCTTATTACAAAGTGTCACATATACTGTGTTAGAGTTTAATATTTGTATTTAAAGTAGTTTGTGGACGATACACTGCAATGATTTTTCACATAAATAATAACATGAGAATGAATAAAATGCATTAAAAATCTTCATCCTTAAACAAGAGGTACTCTGTATTAGAAATATATTTTATATTACATAATTTTATGAATGCTTAGAAATGAATGCATTAGAAATTAATGCATATCATATAAATAAATGTATTACATTTGAAGAGACAATTTGTATTTCAATCCAGCAAAATAAAATGTTAGGAAAAAATTATAATGAAAATATATATATACGTTGTTTATTACTCCATTAATCACGAATTCACTATCTACCAAACTTTATAAATTATTTTTTAACTTTCAAAGTTTATGAACATAAGTGCTTATTGTTTTGTAAAATCTCTACACCATTAATTAGTAATGTGGTCATACCTTTGATATGGACTAATCGAAAATTTTTTCACATGAATTTTAAATTTAATTTACTTAAAAAATTTACAGTTAATTCATAATAAAAAAAGAATGATTAATTTTTTATGAAATAGCGTTTAATGAAAAATATAAGTAATTGTAAATCAATTGTGTATAACTACAGCTTAAGTACTTCCGACTTCCTTCTATCTAAGTTGGAATTATGCTTTCTAAATATTATTATTTCATATATTAAATATAGTTTGTTTTTATAGTTAAGGAAGTGATACACAAAAAAAATAAAAATAAATGTATCCACCCATTATCCTCACTCATTACGTCAAACAGAGTTGAACATTTAAATAAACACTAAAACTTAAACATAATTAATTATTTATAGTAAAATATTTTAAATAGTAAAAAAGGTTATGTTTTATTTGCCCCACATTTATCAAAAATATTGTGACCTCCGTCAAAATTTTTCCTTTAAAGATTGAAAAATAATCGATTAACCCACATTCACAATGATAAATAATTCACGAGACTGAAAACTTATTTTCTTATATTTGATATGTTTTTTTACTTTTGATTCTGTACTAATTAAATAGTGTTTTGGGGATGTCCCAGCTGTTTTTGTCAACAGTCGTTATGTGAAGTTTTCTATGAAACATAACAAATTTATTTACTTTTTCATGAAAACAAAAACAAAAGCGATAAATGGACAAACTATTTAATCAAGTATAAAAAATAATAACTTAAAAAATTAGAGCCGGTCAAGTTCGACTTGGAAATGTCATGTAGTTTGTTAGAAGTTGAACATTCAAAAACTTACTAAATTCAAAATTCGAATATTTTCTGTCATAATTTCTTGTCTTACTTTTTATAACATATAAAAATTGAATAATTAACTGTTATTAATTATTTTGGTATTACATTGAAATATATATCTTTTATTAAGTGAACCAGAAAAAATTTTATTACTCCAAAATATTAATAGAATAGTTGTAGGGAATATTTATCATATGATGTTATGTACAGCTGATATCTGTTTAAGTAATATGGCCATAAACCTGTGTATATATTAGTAAAATATCTGCGTCGATTTATCCACCTGTCTGTCAATCCGAAACTATAATATTGTACGATCCAATGAAATTTGGCCATATTGCTTGTTGTCCTTACCTTTTTCTATTTAATTTCAACTATAAAAAATTAACAAAAAGTAATTTGATACAAACAGAATTTAACATACAAGTTACAAAATATGAACCATTATCATAAAAAACGCTATAAAAATATGAACCAATTTTATTGAAAATCGTCACTTCATTCCCCGAAAAAAAGTTTTAAGCTTTCAGTACTTAAATTTTGATTTGTGAATTCCATCTAGTGAAGTGTAATAAAAACTTTTTTAATATTTCATAATTAACAGAATTAAAGTGTCATAATTTCGTTTAATTCGTATAACCCAAGAAAAAACTTCATTTTAAATGCAAATATTTCACATAAATGTTAGTCCCATGATATTGTAGTGCATAAACAGAAAAGAGGGTCATTCAAAAATATTGAAATTATTGAATATTTTTTTTTTGAAAATAATTTTGTTGCAATAATAAAAATTATTGTCAATCAATTAACAATTAAAATGTTGGTCGCAATATGTTTAGAAATATATTCAACATACCAACATTATTTTGTTAATGAAAGCTCTGATACAGCAAAACAATCCTTATTAACCCCAAAATTAAACAAATGAAGAATATTAAAAACAAAGAAATAAATATATAATGAACCACTACAAATATCATATATTTCGTTTAATAAAAAGCTTAACGTCTACAAGTTAAGTAATATATAAATATATTCGTGTCCTTTGCGTCCTAGAATAATCTACTTATTTAATAAAAATTTAAATGCAATGCGGCTTAATTACATTTTGTTGTGGGACAACCATATTTTTCTACCACAACCATTTTTTATATGGTTGTTCTACCACAACCATATTCTCCTACAGACATAATATGGTCAACAATATGGGTGTGACAATTAATGCTTAAGCAATCAATAAAGTGTTTTAATTCCAAATTTAAAACTTTAGATTGGAAATTATCGAAACATGTTTATTCTGTCCGATTGCACAACCGTTGCTGTATATAAATTCACAAAAAATCACTTTTCAGAGATATTTTGATTTACTTTGTGAACATTACTGGAGGCAACAAGAAACTAGAATATGCTTTACCTTTAAGTTGAAATGAATTTCTTTGAAACACAAACACAAGCGCAACAATATAAACTGAAATAATAAAAACAACGTTGAAAAATGAAGCAAATATAAAGGAACCACATTTTCTTTTGCATTTTTGCCTAAAGATGAATTTTCTGCATCTGTAAAGTAATATACAGACTCACTATGATTATAGAATTTCAAAATTTAAAGAAAAGACATATTCGCTGAAGTGATAAAGTGTTGCATTTATAACATGCATTTTTAGTGATATTTATTATACTTAAGCTTTAGTTTCATCATCACCATCATTATTCTCGCCATTAGAATCTGCGTTATATTAGTTTACCACTTAAGGAAAATTTATTTCAATGGTATAACTATTTAAGGTACTTCTCTTAGTACAGCGCATTATTTAAATTCTTGTTTATACTATTTGAATGGAATAATATGTGAATAACGTTACACGAAAAAAGGCATATGACTTTTATCCTATAAATAAATGAAAGATATTTATTTATTTACAGTAACTGTCAAATTTTTCTTTGATTAAAAATATCAATTCAGTTCAATTTATGTCATGTTGCACATTTTGATAACATATTTGCATAAATACATGAAAATATATATGACTCATCCGATGTAATTTCTTTTTAATTCGCAAAGAAACTTCAAGGCATGGTACAAATACCTACTTGTCTTAATTTCATACAGAATCCAGTCAATATTTTCGACTTTGTTTTTCAACCAAAAACAAGGTAAAACAGCCTGTACAATAATACAACAAAATTTCACATTTGTTCAAATATCTCATAAATGAAAATAAAATTATAAAAATTTTGCACATTTTAGACTTAACTTTTGTCTATTACTTCGATTTTGTGATTTTTGTAAGACGCTAAACCACTACTTGTTACAGTTATATTCCACTTAAAATAAGTTATTTTTTGTTGAACAATTTAGAAGAGATCACTATCCTCACATTAAGATTGTCTTAGATATCTGAATAGGAGTGATAATATTTTCAAGAGACACACAGATGGACTTACCTGAATCGACTTAGATTTTTATTTGTTGCAATAATATATATACACTATTCGGTTTTAGATAATTCCTCCTTAGTGTTACATGCGAAATAACCAAGTTAATTTACATTATCTATAACTTAAATCAGTGGGAGTATAAGAATGTTACTAAAAATAAATAAATATGAGAAAAGGGATATCATTTATAGTGAAAACCACTATAAATTCTTCAAATTCTTTTTGAAGATTTCGTATTTCCTGTGACAAAATAAAATATATTGATATTTATATTTGAATTTAGTAACAACTGAACAACAATCGTAGACACATTTTAAATAAGCGTGGAAAAAGGAATTATTATAACAAGTGTCAGTTTTTAGAAAAAAACGTAATTTAATAAAATAAAATATCTTCACGTAGTAACATATTGTATATCGAGAATAATAAAAAGATTTCATTTCAAATATATAAATTTAAAAGATATTTCTTCGTTTTCATACTTTTCGAAATTTTACACAATCAAAAAATTTCATACAGATTTTAAAAAATTTATTTGACCACATTTTGACCAGAAAATTTGAACTTTGATATAAAAGATGAATGTTAAGTGGAAAGAAATTTAATTTGTTCATTGTATTAAATTACAAAATTGATTTTTAAGGTTTTACTTTATATCTCTACTATCACAAGTGCGCTCATATTACTTGTGTTTGTGCCAGATGAAAATCAATTTAGACAATGGACAGAAAAAAAAAAAACGATTTAAAATAATTTTCAAATAATAATTTGTAATTTCACCCAACAAATTTATAACCAAATTTTTTCGATAATAACTTATAGCAAATAGTAATTCTTTCTCAGTAACAATCGCGACTTATTAATTAAATGGCGATTTGCGCACAATATTCACAATGGAGCTGTAAAAAAATAGAAATTAAGAAATTAAGAGTAAATTTTGAATGATTTTCAACAGTTTTATGACATATGAGAGCGTTCTGCTTTCGGCGAAAAAATTTTTTTGTTAAAAAGAGTGACTTCAATTATTTAATAACAGTTACTAATAACGTCATTCTTTCGTATTTGTACTCATATTCATAAGTACAGGGTTTAAAAAATAGATGAAGTAATGATGTGTTTGATTTTATTTTGAGTATGAACTTTTATAGAGACTCCCATTTGCAAAGAAAACAATGTCTACAGTCTTCTATATTGAACTCATTTTTTAATATTAATAAAAAACATTATTCTGTTTTATATGAAAGACTGCTACAACTGTTACTGTTTAAAAGAACAGTGAGGTTATTCCAAAATCACGGTATCGCTCATCTTTACCTATACCACATGGTTGGTTATAAATGACTGCTACGACAAATTTTTAAACGGCTGCAAAATTAAACGATTTAAAAATTTCTGTAGGGATACATAAAAGCTATAAAAACATTATGGATCGAACCTTGTATAATTTTTCAATCCAGTTTTATATTATGTAAAAGAAATACCACGTGTTAAATTTAATTAAAATATCTGAAAAACTGCAACCTGCACTTGCGAAAAATCTATTCTTGGAAGCTCGTCGGATGAACGGAAATGGTTAAATAGAATCGGAAGTGATTCTGAGTTGAACGGTATACTTAAAAGGCCTTTACAAACATCTTTTACGACATATATCCGAAAAGTTTAATATATACTAATATATATATACATTTCGTACACATAAATAAGCAATGGAATTTTTAAAGAAATAATTTTGTTGTTTGGAAATGTACACTAAATTTGGTAGTCAGATTTATGTTAGTTCTGCTATAGAAAGTTAGTAAATTTTATATAATTTTTATATAGACACATTTATGAAATTTCAAATTTCTCTCTATTCTAATTAGCACTTTATTTTTAAATAAAACAAATCAATGAAAGTTATGCTCTGCTATGTTTTTTTATTTTGATATTCGATACAAATTAAGTTATTGAAAAAAGCTTGAAAACTAAAATTTATGTGGTTGCTCCTTCTTTATAAATTATTTAATATTTTCCATCACCACAGTGGTGAAGAGGGTATATTAACTTTGTCATTACGTGTGCAGCACTAAGTGGAAGTCATTCACTATTGATTTTATGTATATTATTACATAAAAATCAGTAGTTCAACTTGTTATTTTCCCAAGAAATTTCTTATTTAAAATCTGAAAAAAACAGTTAAATATATATCTGAGACCATTATAAAATGTCAATTATAAATTCACTAATTGGAAAAAAATTTTGTCAGTTATAAATTTTTAACAGTTATATGTACCTCTTAACCATTCCAAAAATTATCAAAGTGGGTTTTGCAGAAAAAACTTATAGCCAAAGTAGGTGGTACACCACTGAATGTTCATATCCACCCTATAGAAATAGAAATGATCCTTGGGAAAGTAATTGGATTCAATTTGAAAAACTCCGCTTTTACAGTTCATCAAATATTTCAATAATTAATATTTGCTTTGTATGGGAGGATATTTTCCCTTGATCCTAACAGTCCTATATTATTATTATAAAGTTGGTTGTACACCACTCCATGGTCAAATCCACCTTGTAAAAAAGATCCTTGGAAAGTACTGAAACAAATTTGAATAATCCCGGTTTTACAGTTCATTAGATATTCGATAATTAATATTTGCTTGTATGGGAGTACCTTTCCCTTGATCCTCCCTATATTTTGATCAGTAGAACAAATTCTTGAGAAAGTGATTGGGGATTTGGGGTTGAAATTGCGATTCTACCCGTCCTACATTTTGTCCAGTAAAACAGTTCCTTGATAAAGTGATTAGACTTAATTCGAATTTGCCTTGTATGAGGGCTACCTCTTGCCCTGATCATATCCGTCTCACATTTTGCCTCCTAAAAAAGTATATTTAAAAAATTAGTGGAACCAAATTCGAAAATTCTCACTGCTATAATTGAAAAAGTAATTGAAGCCAAATTCAAGTATTTTCGCTGTTTTTTCTTTAGGTATTCGATAATCTATATTTGTTTTGTATGGGGCACCTCTTCCTCTGTCCTATGAAAGTTTTTATAGCCTTTGTTATTTTCTGTAAAAAATTTCAGCAAAATCGGTCCAGTAGTTTAGCTGTTTATAAGACCCAAACAAATAGACCAACATACAGATTAAGTTTTACATATGTAGATTTAAGAACAACCTCTTTATACGTTTGTAAGTTCGCAAATAAAAATTTTGGTTTTTGGTTAACGAAATATATCTCGAGTAGTTAATATTATATGTCCACCACGAAAAAAATGTTTATTTGTAATTCTCATTCATCTTTAGAATAAAACAAGTAAGAATGTTGTAAAATCGATATAGTAATGTTAAATAAATCCTGAAAAAATAAATCATGAAAGATATTTTTTTCCCAAATTTATTGCACTCGTGTTCTACTTATTCATTTACTACATTCATTAACTTTTAATTCTTTTTCTTCGCGAAAATGTCCATTCATAATACTGTTTCATAAGTTATAGACGTTAAATATGGTTTTATTGTAATGAATATTCCAAATACAACGTGTGAGTTCCATGTCTCGCAATCATGTCATCTAACCACATGAAGCTTTGAAACTTACACTGAAGTATTTCACACAAGTAAAATGTAAAATTAGAGCTACAAATTGATTCATATTGAGTAAATTTTCTTACACTTATACACACTTACCACAATTCCTTATTCTATGTTATTGTTAGTGTTATATGGAGATACTGTGATTTACACTTGCTCACACTATAAAGGGGAGAAAACATGTTGCAAATTTATCAACAAACAATTATAAGTGCGAAAGGCATAATCCGTTTAAAGAAGCCATTTGTTATTATATAGTGAATTCCTTGCTTGATGAAACTAAAAGAAGGAAGTACAATGTCGATTTTAAAATGAATGAACTATTAGAATGTGGCTTATCGTAAAAAAGAAGTTATTAAACTAAAATACTTTTACTAATTTAAAAAATAATAAAGCCCAATTATATTTAAATCGGTAGTCTAATATAGAAAGGGTTTTTAATTAATGTATTAATGGGAAACTGGAGTGTATCTCCCCGTAAATTTCATGAAATTAAGGACTATTTATTTAATTAAGGATATTTATTGAAAATGTCAAAGAAAAAGGTTTTAGATAGATAGGGGAATAGGGTATCCCACTTGCAAATTATTTTTAATATGTATTTCTCAGCACTCAGGGAATTCTCCTTTGCTTGATTTTTAAATACCACTTCGCGATTTGTGAAATTTTTCTCCGAGTCCTAGACGGAGGAGAATTTTTGTGCAGTAAAGCGCACCATCTAAAAAGTCAATATTGTAGAAAATTTATGTAACCACGTAGTTGGTTTTCAAACATATTTATATAAAAAAGTTTTACCTAAAACCTACAGGAGTAAATGAACCCAAATTCTATACCTCTTCATTTCAATTCTAATCTTATTTTTTCTCTAAATTTTCTAACCAAAAATGTTTAAATAACCAATAATTTCTAGGCCTTTTTAGCACAGACAAAAGCATTATTTTTATATTAAATCATTTTGACACATAAATGTCAAATATTTGCATTTTTCTTTGTATAGCAAATTAAGATATCTCTAGTGGTTAGAAGATTGGCTTTTAAAAGCGCCGCATATCAATTTGACACTTTTTATATTTGTGTAGAATTCAAAAAGGGTTTCGCAACCAAAAATGGAAGTTTAAAGAAAATATATATAATAAATTATACAGTTTGGATCAATAAAATAGCATTACAATTTTATGGTTTTAAATTTCAAAAATAAACAGTGTAAAAATAAGTAATAATGAAACTTATAAGCGGCTGAGTCGAACCCTAAATCCTCAATTTAAAATTAAATTTAGGAATGATCTATTTGTTAAACCAATTGAGGTCATTGATTTCGAAGTTCCTAACTTTTAATTCCCAAACAATTATTTTGAAAATATGTAATGATAATTTAACATACGTAACTATTTAAAAACTTTCTTTTTTATAGCTCGCGTATACGGTTCCACTTCGGGATAGAATTTTAAGCATAGAAAACCAGTTCCTATTTTCCTGAAAAGCACTTTGGCTTACAAAATGTATTTATATTGAGGTATTAAATGAAATATGGTTAGTTTCAGATTATCAGTCTATATTGTCTAAAATTCCTAGAAGAGGAACCAATTTGGCAACAAAGTAAGATTTCTTGATAAAACAATGTTTTTTAAATGTAATTGGTTTATGGTATATAAGAAAGGTACAGCTGAATAAATTATTCTTCCTTGTATATAATATAGATTGTTTGTAACGGGTAGGAAAAATAGCGCTACTCTCACTTTAAAGTACACCACTCAAGAATTATTTCCTGAGTCAATTTGACCATATCCGTTCGTAGGTCCGGCTGTCTATCCATGAAAAGCTTGTTCACAAAGTACAGGACGCAGTTTTGAATATATCTTAATGAAATTTTGTATGTAAAAAAATTAGTTGGCAATATTGAAATTGATTATGATCGGTCTATTTTTCATATAAGCCCAATAAAAATTGTTCTCCTTTTGGAAAGTTTGATGGCATAAAACTCCTAAGTTTT
>PYHX02000413.1:70923854-71107125 GCA_004302925.2 Cochliomyia hominivorax | reverse complement strand
AATCGACAAATTAGAATTAAGTAAAATAAGGTAAATCATCATAGTATCAAAAAATGTACCTTATTATTTCAAACAGCATCTAAAACGGTTTAGGAGAAAAAAATGTAACCAAAAATATAACTAATTTTATGACTAATTAAGGTTTATGTATTAGAAATACATTTATGCATGTGTTATGAGTGTATAAGTGATTTTATATATAGATGCACGAAACATAATTTATATTTCTTAGTCATGAATGTAGCATTCTTTCGTGTTTATGTTTTCGTAAATAATAATAACATTAATAAAAATAATTAATACATTTTAAATTATGATAGAATTTTTTTTGCGACATTTTATACAAATTATTTACAATAAAGATTTTAAAGATTTAAAGACTTTGCTAAATAAATTATTTGACAAGAGTTATCCGTCACGGTGCAACAAAATGACATTGAACATATCAAGAAAGGATTTTTGTTATTGATATAAAATTATTCATCTCACAAAATATCAATATATATTTACCTACTAATATTGAGTCTCGCTTAGAAACAACAATACACTATCGCTTTTTCTAATTTAAACGTAAATCCTTCAAATAGACTTGCAATTATTATTGCTTTTGAACAGCATCGCGTGCTAATTAGCAATATTTGCTTTTAATCTCAAACTCGGAATGCACATTGGTTACGAGAATATGATGACGACTTAGCGGCTTAGCAGCATTTGTTTTTTTTTTTTTTTTTCTTTTCGCATGAAAATTATTCTGAAAGGAACACGAATTTGGAATCAATGAGAAGGAGTGAGCTTTAAACGTAGAAATAACTAGAAAAATCCCAAAAATTAGTGTGTCATATGGGTCACAAGTTTGAAAATAAAAGTATTTTTTAATACGTTTGTTTTGATTATAATAAAAACCAAAAAGTTGGTTCATTATTTGGTTATAAATCCCATTTAAGTCGATATAAAATTTAGCTGAAGGGGATAGAAACGAAACTGATAATATGTTTTGATTTTTATTTATTTTACCAACTGTAACATTTTAGTTTTTGAGTTTGTTCTAATGGATGTCATGAGAACTTGTTTTTTACATATTGTGTAACTTCATGATTTTGAAACAGAACCTGCAGCTGTATGAAATTTATAAATATTCTAATAAAAAGAGGAAATGGATAATTGGTTTCATTTGTTCCCTACTTTTCCATCGTAAATTTTAAAATGATTTGTTGGTCTAAATCATAAAGTTTTTGTAACTTAATGAAATATTAAGCAGTGTCGTGAGCTGAAAAGGTGTATAGACTACGATGCAAGTGGTGAAGAGTGTTGCTTTTGAAAGTTTCAAGTTATATGCAGTAAAGAGTGGTATATTCGTTAAGTTAACATTTTACCAAACTCCTTTAAGCTATGTGCTCTCTGAGTATATTCGACTGTGCTAATCACTTTTACGGAGTCCATGAAGCTGGCGAACTGTTTTGAAATAACGATTAAGCTGGGGGAGAGGACGGGTTAGAACCATAGAAATTCCGTCGAATTCGATGTGGTATCTGCGTTGATAGCCTCCGCAAATTTATGGTTTGTCCGTGAATGATAGATTGTAGGTTTTTGCGAAGAACACTTTTGTTTCTCTTGCAGCAATGCGCAATAAATTGCAGGCAAAATGCTCGCGAACAATTCTTTTGATTGGATATTTTGACTTGTCCAAACATAATCGCAAATCTATTTTCCTTCTTCTTAGGGTTGAAAAGATATCGGACAGTTGACTCCAATGTTTATGTTGCAGTTGTTTAGAAAAACAAACCATTTCTTCCATTCGTACTCATTTATCAATATGCTGATTTCAGAGTGCAGCATAGCGATTCTTCGATTACGACCAAGTATAACCTGATACCGGGACGGTGGCCTGTTGGACAACTAGCTACTGATGCAATGTAGATATTGTAGAGCTCTAAGTCAACATAAAAAAATTGAAATTTTAGAATTCGAAATGTTAGGAGACGTGACAGAGGCAAGCTTTCAAGCAAAACATCTATTAAAATCATAAATTTTGTTCCTATTTATTAGGAAATTTATATACAAAGTTTTCATCATCTTTCTTATTCATCTTTATCTTAAAAAAAAATAAATGATAAGATGTACTGATGATGATAATTTAAACTTTTTCTCACATATAAGCTTCTAAAATGTTCCTATTATCCTGAAAATTTGTGCATTTCCGTTTTGTAGGTTTGCTTTTGTGTTTATATATATGCTTGTTATATATTCTATATTTAAGTGTATATAAGAAAGAAAAATTGCAATTTTGGAAAATATTATTGAAGTTTTGTAACACATTATCCAAAATGTTTCGATTATTAAATTTTTAGTATCAATGACTTGCGGAAAAAAACGTAGAAATATTTTATCATTTGCGGTTTAAATAATTTTTAAGTAAAAAATAAAAATACAGTAAAAAATTAATCTGCCATAGTCACAATATTCTTCCTATATATGATTGTAATCGCACAAATGAACTCTTTTTCATATTTCGAAGCGAAATCAGGATACACCAAAAGCAACAAATATGAACATTAATATGATTTGTTTAAAGCGTCCATTTCAAAAATATAATTGCATATTATAAGTCTGGTTTTGTTGTAAGGAATTGGAGTTTAGACACTAAAAATCACTAAATCGGTTCCCAGGGATTAAATCTGAAAATTTTCGGGATTAATTCAATACTTACAAAATAAATCACAAAATAATTCCAATCAATATTACTGAAGTTACTCATTTTCACAGTGGCGTCCATGTTTTAAATATACTTTTTGTGATATATTAATTTTATGTAACATACAATAATATTAATTTTATTACGCTTAAACTTCATAAACTTTTTACAACTTAAGACACTTTTATTGTGAACAATTGCGCCAACAAACTACTTAAGAACAGAATAGTAAAAATTCTCTGCAAATAACAATAAACTTTTGCTGAAAAAAATTTAATGATACAGAAAAACATAAATGATAGTAAATACGTTTTTATTTTGTGCTCATTTATAACTATATAAAGAATATTATACATATCTAAAAGCTTCTCCAAGACCTTGAGTTATTCACAGATATATGTTTAAGAAGTAATGAGTAGGATTTTTAAAATTAAAAAAAAAATGCTGAAACAGTTCTAAATTAAAAATTTTATAAATACTGTATACCGAACACTTTATATTTTATCTAATTATTATACACTTTACAGCCACAAAAGACGCATTTTGACCTTCGTGTGTAAAGCCAATATGGATTAATCTACCCAAAAAATACATTTTTATTTTATTTTCACAACAAAAAGCAACGAAATTGGATACACCGAAAAAAGTTGTAGGCTAGATTTTCTATAACATGTGAACCGTTGGACATATATATATATAAAATTCACATCTGATGGATAAGAGGCCTGTCATATATATTTGTCCAAATATTTCAATAACTTACGGTTGGGCTTAAGTGTGGAAGCAAAAAAATTTTAACTGATATTCGTATAAGATCGTTATGTATTACATTTTCTTTCTGTTTTAATACCTCTTTAAATGCCTACATTTTATTATTATTTTAAATTTACCAATCAATTGAGGTTACACGTATTGGGTATTTATTGATCGTTGGTATAACAAACAAATAGGCCATTTTTATAAATTCCACACAGATATGTGAATTTCAAATATCTTTTATACTTCCTTTTCCACCTTTTGTAAAAATGTAGATATTTTACATCAGTTAACAAAAGCGTTGCTTTCCTAAATGAACAGCTGGATATAATGCTTTGTAGCAATGGGTTCTATACTACATATTATGCTGACATTTTAAACAATTGTATTTCAAATAGAAATGGAGCCTAAAAACAAATCCAATGAACGCCTTCCTGACGTTTCACACGGAATGACAAAGTTAATACAACAACTATCACCACTTTTGGTGGTGGAACCGTTTTTTAATAAAAAAACTTGTTTTCTTATTATTTTTAGTCGATTTAATTTTGTGATTAGAACTGACTAACGGGTTTTTAATAAAAACCCAAAACCGTTTTATTTTAAATTACATTTTTCGGAAGAAACCGAAAACCAGTTTCTTAAAAATTTCGAAAAATCGATCACCCTAATAAGTATACTATTTCAACATTATGTAAAGGAATTTGTAAACATTACTTTACATAAATATCTACGTTTTTACTGAAGTTTTACCACATATTTAAATATGTTTATATATATTTCTAGAATTTTAATTCCAAACCCTTTTTTACACTTAACAACTTTATATTTATTTGCCCCTCTCTTTATTCAGAAAACACTTTCTAAATTACTTTTGAAACATGAGTAACAAGTAAATCTGAATAGAATCCAAAAATCTACATATATAATGTATTAAAAATGGTTTTTATTCTATTTACGTATACAAAGAAAAAACCATGGTGAAAATCATAAAAGGAAAATTGAAATTGGCATTACCTGGTTACAGAAATAAATCTAAAATCCTTTCAAAAGCAGGTGTGAAATTCAAGTGATAAAATTTATTGTTGTTAAGTTTCAATTTAATTTGCCATATTTTTACATTAATAAACTTATTGTAAAAATGTATCAGCAAATAAAATATTACACTTCCTATCTCTTATAAGATTGCTAATGTCGACTTATATAAATTCTTAAATAAATAAAATAGTTTATACCAAAAAAGTATTTGTTTACACTAAAAAATAATTCTTAAAAATTTCTAAATTTGAATACATAAAATGATGCAACAGAGAGAGTCTCTACAGCTCTGGAAATAACAAAATAAGTAATGGAAATATTGTTGCTTCCTGAAGTCACTTGTCCAAAAGCCATCCTATAATTCAGTTACAAATAGATGTAATAGTGAAAAACTTGTAAAACTTATTTTCTCGGTTTTAATTTAGTTTAATCGGTTTTCTGATCTTTTTTCGGTACGTTAAACCAATTCCAAGATATTTTAAATTCTTCAAATGTTTCTATTAATTGAGTTATCTCTTTAAAATTAAATGAAAACAAGCAAAAATTTTGGCTTATGAACGACCCTCGTTTAATAACATTTTTCTTATTTATGCTTATTTGTACAATAGATTATTATTTTACTTACAATTATGTAAATTTTTCCGTTCTATAGGGTTATTTTGGAGGGTTTTATGGAAATTAGAAAAAATTCTGTACCGACCCTCGTTTAATTTTGCACACCGGTTTAAGCATAAATATATCTAAATTTGATTAAATATTTTTACAATACCCGCCATTTTGTGCGATTTATGACTTTGAAAGTAATATTCGGAAGGGTGGTGGTACGGAACCAATAAGAAATAATGAAGCAATCCTTCTACAATTTAACACATCGCTTTAGAAGATAATAAGACTTACTTTTGCAAAATTTTGTTACAATTTTTTATATTTAAGAATATGTGGACTCAAAACCCCAATCTAGGGGGACATTTATATGGAGCCTATATGAATTAAAGGACCAATCATAAACAATTTCAATGCGCATCATTCTCAACTGCGACCTGTACTTGCGAACAAGCTTTGCATGGACATCCAGCCGAACGGACATACTTAATTGAAATTCAGGAAGTAATTCTGAGTCGAACGATATACTTGAAAGTGGTGGTAGGACTATTTTTTCTGCCCGTTACAAACATATTACCCACACAGCCTATACCCTACACCACGTAGGGTATAAACACAACTGAACGATTTTTGGAAGTTATTCCAATGACATAAAATATAATATTTCTAAGTATTAAATCTTGTATTGTTTGATATTCCTAGTGTAGCACCAACAAGGAGTCACCTAAGTCTAAATAGCAGAAAAAGTCACCACAGCAAATTTAGCTATAGCTGGCACATATTTGATCAGGAATTTATAAAGAAACTTTTACATATTTAAATAAGTGCATCCATGGTATTTATCGTTATTTTTGTTTTATTGATATTAAAGTAGTATACTCCAAAAGTTCAACCGAAATAAAAAGCGTTTTAAACTAATGTTTAAAAATTATTTATTTTTCTCTCCTAATAAAATTTCAGTAAATATTTTGTTTTTGGTTATTGAAGTAGTGAGATTAACTTTCTTTTTTAACTTTGTTTAAATTATTACTGAACAATATTGTTCACATTGAAATCATATTAAAGGTCATCTATAGGCAATATTTTTTATTTCAGTATATTCTCTGTATCTGTGTTAGTCATTGGTCCCTTGCAGCAAAATATATACCATTCATATTTCAATTAAGATTTCAAATACAAGTTCAAACAATGTTTGTTCCTTTCACTGGAGATCAAAAGGTAACTGGCAGCGCCATTGAATCATAATAAAAAATTACCATTTAATTTAGCGCTTAAAATGAAGTTGTTTAACTAAACATTTCTTTTGAATATTTACACACACATACAACAAACCAATATAATCAAAGGACGCAATGGGATAAAACAAATGTATATGATATGTACATGAATACCTCAAATACTTCGATTACGAAGGAAAATTAGGAAACTAAATTAAAGTATAACATGGACCAATTTAAGCGTAACATTGTTATGTACTTTTATATAATATATCTGTACATACGCACAGTTATGGAGGGTAATTCTGTTTATTGAATGAATCGTTTAAACTTCTTTAAACTTTATAATGACTGACTTCGAAAAATTCTTAACCCACGTATTATTTGAATTTTTTTGATAAAAATACATTTGTTGAACATGTTAGTTATTATGTCTAATGTCAATCAAATGAATATATTGTAAATCTGATTATGATGAGTGACCAGAAAAAAGTGCGTACTCAAATTATTAAATGTTTTCAAGAAAACCGAACTTGGTTCTTCAAAAGTAGGGCAATCATTCAAAGGTCTGTCGTCAAACTGTTCACTTCAATGTTATTAAACAGTACCGGGAGAACTTGTCCGGTGATAAAACATCTGACTCGGATAGAAAAAAAGTCTACATGATTTTTCTAAAGTCAAAATGATGAATGTATTTTCAAAAGGCTCAAAAAGTTCCTAACAGAAGGATTGCTAAAAATTAAGAGCATAACACAGCACGAATATTAAAGTTAAGTATTCTAAAAAAAATATCCTTGCTGAATTAAGGATGGCGAAGATATGATCGAAGGAATGTTGAAGAAAAATTTAGTTCTTCCTATGGCAAGTAATATGCAGTTGCGGCACAAAAAATGTGTTCAAAACTGTGGTAGATTTTAAACGGAGGTGAACTGGAGCAGAGTGACAGAAAGCTCTATAAAATTTTTAACGGAACGGTTTCCGAAAATTTTCATCAAGTTTAGTGGTTCCCTATTTATTAACATATATGTATTTTAAGATTTTTTCGATCTCAGTTCTTATATTTTTAATTATTATTTCCGTTATTGATTAATATATTGAATTTTTAATTATTTTGTGTTTAGTTAAGTGTAAAATCTAAAAAAATAAAATAAAATAATTTTTCATCAAAAATTATTGAAAATTTATTAAAGTTTATTGATGCATTAAAAATTTACATTAAAATACGCCACGTTGTTCAGTCTTATTACAAAATAAAAAAAAACAAATTTAATAAAATTTTTAATTTAAAAATTTCAAAATTATTACAATATAAATGAAAGGAAAAGTTTCAATAGGTACTGAAATGTGAATGACAATGACACAAGTTAAAATTTAAGAATAAATCTTTTCGACGTAATTACAAAAGTTTTCACCAAAGCGCTTATTCCAGTTTCATAATATTTTTCCTTATTTTTTATAATTTTTCATTACAATAGATTACAAAAACATAATATAAACGAGTAGTACTAATGACAAACATGCAAAAGTTCAAAAGTGCTTAGAAAGTGAAATAAACCACCGAACAAAATCTGAACAAAAAACTAAAATATACAATAATATTGAAGGTTGTATTGAACAGTAATCCCTAAAGAACATGCATTTAAATTCGTATCATTACTAAAACAAAAGAAGTTATAATTTTGATGAAAACAATATTTTTCAATATAAATTCAATATTTTAATATTGCACTATTTAACTCGACTCAGGATATGATTCTCAGCCGAACCGTATACTTAAAATTGTTGGCAGGGCCTTTTTCGCCCTGTACAAACATCTGCACAAACATATAACAGCCCCATCACCTATGGTGGTTAATGATTGAAATTGATAGATTATTAAATGCGTGTATAGCAATATGTATCAGCGTATAATTAAATTATTTATTTTACATTATATTTAAAGAATTTGCGATTTATATACAAAATATTTACAAAATAAAACATTTGTTATGTGAAGAGTCTTCTTTCATATATCATAATATTCTTCAAGGAATTAGTTGTTGTAAATTGAGGTTAAGTTTCTCTGTTGGTTATATAAACCAATAATCAAAGTGGCCAACATCAAACCAAAATTCCTATTTTATATAAACAATTCACAAAAAAGTTTCTTTCTTTATATACACATATCCTGACAACATTAGCAGAGAATATAAATAATTCACAATAGTGTTTCCAAATCCAAAAAAAAAAAAATGAACAAACACAAATTGTTTGTGTACGATTGAGATTTCGCTCTGAACCATAGTTGTAGAAAAATTTTTTCAAAAAACGTCAAATTTTAAGGTCAAATCTTCATATTTTCTTTTCGGAATTATAAAAACCTGAAAAATTACTTATAAATTTAGTTTTTGAATCTTTTATCCTCAAAAAGGTATTAATTATGAACAATTTTAAATAATTTTTGCACATTTTTGGACACCAATTTTGTACTTTTCATCCTATTTTTACAAGAGCCCAGGATTTCTCCACTGGCCTGTTTTGGTACAAATAACATATTATTGCTCTTGTATCACTTGCTTTCAATAGTTATAGGATGCCAAGTCAGGCCAACAGTAAGTAGATACATTATGAAGTATTAAATGGAACTGTAAATCAAATTCATTGTACACAAGATATAAGCTTCAGATCAGGTCCAAACAGAGAGCAACTTATTAATTTTGTGTTGGTATAAGTGATCTTCTCTTTAAAAAATAAGAAAATATTTACTTATTTGGACACAAAAACAATTTTAAGAAAATCACTTCAGCAGTGAAAATATTTTTAAATATCAAACAAACCAACTAAGTAACAAATATGTACTTTGGTTTATTTATAAGACATTCTTCTAATTAGACCAATTATTTTCATTGTTTAAATTTTATTTTTGAATTTTTCGTTTAATTTAGTGTAAAATCTTCAAAATGTAAAGAAAAACAAAATACGGTCCAAAATTATTGAAACATTAATGGCATCTACCTGCAAATTTGCTATTTAAATATTTGTTAATATTTGAGATTATATGAAGCACAAGGCTAAAAGTTGGCTTCAAAATACTCTACATCAAAATGAGGACTTTAAGTACGATATATGTATTGAAGGTAACATGAGTAAAATTTTACTTTTATTTGATATGAAATTAAAAAAGTAATTTATTTTATTTGGTAGATGTGTATAAGTTTCGATAGCAATGGTTGTTAAATTTACAATAACTTGTATTATTTTTTTAATATTTTTAATTACAAAGTTTATATCCATCAAAGTATTGACTGCTGTAGTGGAAAATGATAAATAACATTTAATTTTCTAGAGAAAAAAATGAAAAAATAAATTATATTTTTAATGAATACTTACATGAGATGTCCTTATAATTCAAATGACAATGACACAATTCTAAGTGGCAAAACCATTTCTTCAGACATAATCATAACTACAACAACTAAATATTCTTCCTTTTATAAATATAAAGAATTTTTATTACAACTGATTCAACATAAAAACATAACATAAACAAGTTTTTGTTAATGACAAATGATAAAAAAACCAAAAGCTCTTAGAATGTAAAAATAAACCAACCAAAAAATCCAGTAAAAAAATTGGAAAGTTTTTTATGAATATTCTAAAGCGAGTTCTATTGAAAAGTACACCAAATGAAAACACTTAAACGATATTTTTAATATTTTAACAAAACTATCCAGTTATGGAGGTTATTAACTATAGAAGAAGAAAAACATATAAACAATTACAAACAAAGCCGGAATGTATAGTTTGAAAAGTCCTCAAAAAAGACCAGCATTGTAGAATTGAAATAATTTTTATACTCTCTAAAAACTGCAATATGCAACAAAGGGTAAAGAAAACAAATAAGAATGCTATAGTCAGCCATGACGAATCTTCAGTACCCTCCACTACAAATGTCAGTAAAGTTAATACGTCATGTTTAATATGTAAACACTCACAAACGCATACGACAGGCTTTTCATAAATATAATCCAATAAAAGATTTTCGCTGAAAAATAGAGATTGCCTTAGATATCAGTATTAACCTATTAATCTAGTGAACCAAATTTCTTGGTTTTAAATAAAAAACTATACAAGACAGTAAACAATGCTCAGGCCAAATTCCATTGAACTTCATCTATTATTGTAGATGTAAGCGTGCCACCAACGGACGAATAGACAGATATACGACATAGCTTAATCGACTCAGGCTTTGATTTGATGCATGAATATATGTACATTATGGGCTTTAGATTTTTTCATCTAAGCGTTACACACGAAATGACAGAGTATAAAATCAAATCAATATGTCATAGTTTGTAAATATTCAAATATGAAATAAAAAACAAAGTTTAACAGTACAATAATAATTGATAGACTGTCGATGATATTATTCTTATACCCTTTAACACCACAAATGGTGATGATAATGTATACATGTTCTTGCATCAAATAAAAATGTTAGTAGATTTAGCTATGTCGTTCTGTCATTTTGACCGTCTGTCTGTTGGAAACGTGTCCGAATTCAGTGAAATTCCGCTACATTATTTTTAATTACTTGTAGTTTCCTATTGAAAACTAATTATATCGATTTATCCCAAAAAGTTTTTGAACGATGTTTAAGACAACCTCAAAATTCTGAAAAGAACTTTTTCAGCAAAGGGCAAGTGGATATTAACAATTGTCCAAAAAATCGTTCAAATCGGACAAATAGAAAAATATTATAGGCTTAAATATACATTATTTTGACACACCCACATTCTGTGTGTCGTATGGGTAGCAATTTTTAAGAGCATTTACTAAACTTTGTTAATATATACTTATTTTGATACAAACTAGATTGTGTTTTGGTCATTATTTGACCTACCTCCTTCATAACACCGCTTCCAGGAATATGGTTTATAGTTTATAAAACCCTTAAATATGGACCTCTGGAATTTGGCACCGATTTCCAAACTAACTTAAATATATGTTATTATCTTATTAATATCGGTTCATATTTTATCTAACTGTTTTGAATAAATGTTATTAATCTGACCAATTTCGATCAATATTTTGTTATAGCTGGCATGAAACGTCCCTTTCCGGAAAACTGGTTTGACATTATAAAACACTTAAATAAAGACCAGTCCATTGAAATTCGTCAAAATGACTTTTTTACTATCTTTAATATATAATACTAATTTGAACAATCTAGTTCCATATTTTTTTGTAGCTCCCACATAACAGTCCTTTCCAGAAAACAGTTTTGACCCCAATTCTTTAATAAATATTATTATTGCCATTATTTTGTTCAATCTGTCCATGTCATATAATGATCTTTCCCGTAAAACGGGTTTGAGCTCATAAAATTACATGAATATTAACCAATTTAAATTAATTCACTATCATTTTTCTAACTGTCTTAAATATGTTGTACTTTTTTTACTAATATTGTTTATATTTTGCTACAGTTGCCATTTAAGTCTCCTTCTCGAAAAAACTTTTTATACTTTTTATACTTTTAATCTTGTAATAATTCCATTGAAATTCGGCACAGTTATTATATTTACTGCTAATATATCGAATATCGGGCCATATTTTGTAATATTTAACGCCCGTTCGCACAAAATGGTTTAAATTTATCCACTATTTACATTGTCTTTATTATATATGAAACTTCTTTGCAAAGTATTTGGCCAAATGCTATTGCTCCTTAAAAATCCTACAAACCAATTCCATCGAAATTCAGACAATTAGATAATTTGATGATTTGCAAATCCTATGTAGATAACAACTATAATTCATCTTGTATTTTAGTAAAAAACTATTGATAAAGAATAATGAACTCCATGAAGAATATAAGCAGCATCTCTGTAGGATATAATATCTTACTTCGATAACGAGTGGTGTATCCTATATGATCAACAGAAATCAAAATTTATTCGACTTTTGTGAAATAATATGAAAAAGTTATAAATATACGTTTACTTTTTAAAAATAATAATAATAGAATATGCAATTGCCCGGCAACCCTGAACATTTCGAGATGTATCAATATATCAAATACATTAAGTTTTCAATTGGTTTTAACAACCTCAAGTATTCGGTTAAAAAACTGGAAAAAAATAATAAAAAATAAACTTTTTGACAAAATTTTTACAAAGAAACTGAAGGGTTGGCAATAAATTTATAATTTTATAATTTTAACAAAGATACATACATCTCTATATTTATTTTGACATTTTAAAACTACATGAACATAAACAATCCCTTTTCACTAGTTTGAAATTTTTATAGAATTTAGATCTGAAATTAAAATTTAAGTTCTATACAAACATAAGACTTTTATAAAATAGTAACGGAAATAAAAACACGAAATATATCTTTATACAATAAAAATTGTAAAAGAAAATAAAAAACCATACAATGTTGATGTTAAATTACAGACAATTAAAAAACAATACTTATTGGAGAAAGTAAAGAACTAATTATGATTTATTGTATAATTTAATTGAATTTTTATGAAAGAACATTCTTAAGAAAAAGATCCACTTAATAATTCCAAAAGTGATGCATTGAAAATGATGTAATAAACATTAAAATAAAATGACAAACGGAATATATATATCACAATTCCCGAACTTTAAAAAATTGTAAAAACTTTATCAACGAAATTTATTTTAAATAAAAAATCTATTTAACAACTATAATCCTCTCCATAAAAGTAGTTCGATAGAACTCCAAAAAATTTGTACATTAATTTTTCAAAATAGCAACTATTTTTATACCCTCCACCACCAAAATTGGTGAGGTTATATTAAGTTTGTCATTCCATGTCATTCAAATCTGATTAACAGGAAAAAAGTTATAGGCTATAATATGCAAAATTTTGATACATCCCAAACTCTTTGTGTCATATTTTTAAAATAATTTATTGAATTTCTCACATATACTTATTTTGATACAATAATAGATCCAAAGAAGTCATATTGTTCTGGGATTATTAATTTACCCAGCTCCCATATAAGGACCCTTCCCGGAATATGATTTAAAGCTTATAAAACTCTTAAATTTGAAATATATGTTATAAATTTTATTAACATCGGTTCATATTTTTATATAGCTCCCATATAAATGCCCATCCGGGAATATGATTTATAGCTTATAAAACTCTTAAATGTGAACCAATTCGTTCGAAATTTGACATAATTAATTTTCTAACTATTTTAAATATATGTTATAAATTTTATTAATATGGGTCCATATTTTGATATAGCTGCTATATAGGGCCCCATCCTGGAAAACGGGTTTGAGCTTATAAAACAATAAAATAAAGACTAATTCCATTGGAACTCGGTACAATGCACTTTTTTAATTATTTTTAATGTATATTTTTAATTAGAACAATTTCGGTCCATATTTTGATGTAGCTCCCGTATCAGGCCCCTCACCGAAAACAGTTTTCAGCTTATAAAACGAGTAAAAAAGACCAATTCTATTGAAATTCGTCACAATTATTTTGCTAACTGTTCTGAAGATATTATATTAATTTGCCCTATATCGTTCCAAATTTTCCTATAGATCCCTTATAACGGAATTTCCAGGAAAACGGGTTTGAGTTTATAAAACATTTAAATAAAGATCAATTCCATTATAATTTAACACAATGATTTTTATATATTAATCAAAGTATTTTATAAATATGAACAGTCTTGATCCAAAATTTGTTGTAGCTCCCATATAAGATCTCTTCCCGGAAAACAGTTTTGAGCTTATAACAAGCATATTATTTGTTTTTATACTCTCCACAATACAAGTGGTAGAGAGAGAATATTAACTTTGTCATTCTGTGTGTAACGCTAAAAATGATTTATTTTAGACCCCATAATGTGTATATTCTTGCAACAAATCAAAATCTCAGTCGATTGTCGTCAATCTCTCTGTCTGCTCACATCTACAAAAAAGTTATAGCCAAAATTATAACTAATTTGGTGACTCATTAAGTGTTTCTGTGTTACATACTATATACATTTGTGAGTGTATGTGTATCTATGGAACCTAACGTATTAATTTCACACGAGTTTGTGGTGGAGGGTATTGAAGATTCGGCATAGCCGTATATAGCATTTTTACTTTTTTTTTTTTGTTAATTTACGAAAAATAAGACTTTTTAAATAGTTTTGGATTAAAAATTTGTTCCATTTTTATTTGATTTTAATGTAACATTATTCCGATTTTCGTTATATATTTCGTAAAATTACTGTTGATGAATTTTTTTGACTAGCGCTATAATTCCTTTAGCCGTTGATGTAAAATTGCAAAAAAATTGTGTTTATAAATTAACAAAACCTTATATATTTGTTGAGGAAAACTGATACTAATTAAATTATAAACCAAAAATATACGAAACCAATTTTCAAAGATTTTCGGAATAATATGAGACTTTATTAAGGGTATCAAAAAACAATTTCCTTATGTTCTAAGAAAAAAATATTCAAAGATTTGTATTATCAGAATGCATTACATTAAAAATTCTTTTTGTAAGCATCAAGTCAGGTATATGTAAAAGATACAATTTTCAAGGTCGTAGATGGAAAAGATACAAATAATTTTAAATAAATTTTATTATTACAAATAAAAGTAAATGTTCCAAGAATGTTGCCCTCATTAATTTAATTTGCTGTAGGATCTAAAACTTTGCAATTTATTATATGGATTTTAAAGACAAATGTTTACTTTGCTAATTCCAGATTGTTTCCTATTTAAAACTGGTAAAATTCATTAATTAAAATTTTGAAACTTCGTTCGTTGTTCCTTAAATTCTTTGCAAATTTCAAAGTAATTAATGTGGACTATATTAAAATACTGCACAGTGTAGTAACACTTAGTAAATTGTATGAAACCAATATGTAATATACTGTATATAGTGATACATTAAATATTTAGTACTCCTATAAATTTAAAGTTAATTATTTTTTTTAACTTAAAATCTAACACATATGCAATTCTTATATTCCAAAAAATATATAAGTAGTTTAATCATGCATATGATTACCTCTCAGAGACATAAGCTGACAAAAAATATCATATTGTTTCATTGTTGCTGTTATCAGATGCTTATTTCTTGTATATCCGGATTATAATACAAAGTCTTTGTAACGTGATTTTTTAATATATCTACTCATTCATGCAACATTTTTTCATTTTTTTAAATTTTACTCTTTAAAGCCAATAAAAGCAAAAGTTGCTAAAGAATATTTTTTGTTTTGCACTATTTTTCGTTTTCAAAAAAAAAAATAATAATCTATGAACTAAAACCATCTGATACATATGAATAATAAGCATTACGGTGACTTTTGTTATGAAAATGAAACCACCTAAAATATACAATCGAAAAAGATAGATCTGGTATCTACTTGAAAAGGTAGATACCAGAGTTATCAAAGATTGAAATAGCCAATCTAGGACATACATTGGAATGTAGATTAATTTGGATGCCAACAACAGTGACAAAAGTTATTAAGATCTGAAAGCGTTAGCACAGAATTTAAATATTTTTAAGAAATTTATTAGGTCCCATCTTTTTCGTAACTGACTTATTTTTTTATTTTATGAAAGAAAAAACTATCAGTAATATTTAGATGGTTATGATTTTATATGAGAAAGAATGGTTATTTGGCAACGAACTAATGAAATAATCGTTTAAATTGTAAAAATTAATACAATAAAAAAGTTTATAGCATTTTACACAGAAAATTTGCTTTTAATATAAAATATCAATAAGTTTTCAATCAGAAAGCTTTCCGGAGTAGATTTGATATGTCCGTCCTACCTATCTACGTAAATCTGGTTATTAAAGTTGAGGTTCACATAAATCGTCAAATTATTATAAAGTTGACCCTAGAATGGAGCAAAATGTGGATCATCTCTCAAGATCTTTCAAGTATACTAAAGGATTTCTGGTTTAATTTGGATTATTTTTGGGAGGATCGGCACATAAATTCATTTTGATTGATATTATAATATTTTAATTCATTGACGTAAATAAATTTAATTTAATTGAAGAAACCATGAAAACGTACCATAAACCAGTATATGGACATTTTAGTTATTTATCTCACATTTATTTACATCAACATTAATGAGACAATAAAATAAAATTTTTTGGTTTAATGGAAATAAAATATTTCATTTAAGTATTTGATATACAAAACGAACCGTAATTAAATTATTAGATATTAGTAGTTTCCAGTATCAAGAGACCTTTAAATTTTTAACTCATTTAACACTTTTAACAAAGTCAAGAATGGAGGAATATAAAAAAGTTTGCTTTCGACATGAACCTTTTAATACATTAATTTGATTAGTATTTTTAATATTTTTTTCGATATTTTATTTCAAAGACAATAAAGCATTGATAGCTGCTGATAACTGAAAATAAATCGAGTTAATGTTTTTATGATAAGAAAAAAAACAGAAATAAGTATCATTCGACCAACAATTTGCACATTCCTCCATATTATAAATATTATCAGGACACTAAAAATATCCGTATGAGTTTATCAATTATTTTCAAATAAGTATTAGTTGTTTATAATCCTCCAATGTTACAAATATTTGTTAATTTATTTTAAAAGAAATTTAATTATTTCGACTTTTAGTTAAAATTATGCTCTAATTAAAAGATTTTTAAACACATTTACAATATTCTTGCTTAAAGACATACAGTCCCGAGCAGAACTATTGGCACAGTAAGTGCATTTTTATTTATTAGTTTTTGGTCGTTTAAATTTTTTCACACAAATAAAAAATGAGTTTGGAGTTACCTTCACCAATGTAGTACATAACGCAAATATGTTTTTAATTGTTGTTTTTTTTTTTAATTTAATTTAATTTTATACTATATTTATGAAAATTTTCAGCACTTACTGGCCAACCTGTTTTTTATAACTTCATCCAAACGAGGTGTCTTTAAATAAATAAAAACTTCCTCCCCGATTTTTATCCATCCTTTCTTTGAGGTCTTTTGCAGATCAGATTTATTTGAAATAGTCGCTTCATGACTCGTTTGTCTAGTTCTTTCAATAAATGCTATATTGGAATAAGCTCAAGAGACTATGGATAGTGCGATAGTTCATAAGCCACTTTGTAAATTAACCACATTATTGACTGAATGATTTGAATTGTTGTCCTGTTGGAATGTGAAATTTGTTTGTACATTTAACTTTGCTGTTTTTTATATAATGCAGCTCCACAGCATTACATTTCCTTTGCCGTATTTAACAGTAGCAGAAAGATTTTCTTATATTATTTGTTAGGCTTTCTAAACACGTTAGTTCTGCTACCATTTTAAAAAAATATTAATTAAATTTGCTTTCATGGGAGAAAAACATCTCATTCCGAAATGTATTAGGTTTACTTTTAAACACTTGCGCATACTCTAAATACTTAATTTGGTTAACTGGAGTGATTAGTGTTTAGCTTTAAGTCCTCCGATTCTATTCGAACTTTGGAAATTTGACTATACTTTAAAACTATTCAATACGCTTCTAATATTTATGAAACGAATTTGTGCCATTATTTGATCTATCTGGGCATATGACTTTTCTTGGTTGGCAAGTTTTTCTGTTTTTCTGTTCATTACTGGAGGATTAGGAGCCCAAAACAAGATTTCTGAAATTTAAAAAGTATTGAACATGCAAGACTGAATGTGCCAATACTTTTGTTCGGCAAATTAATGACTTATTTTCAACGAAATATTTAATTTAAAGTATGCATTGTGTATTTATCAAAATAAGTGTTTGTATTAGTCAAACCATTTATGGTTAAATACAGTATTAAGGATATTTTCTTCTAAAATTTAGTTATAATGGCAGAAAAGTTAAGATAAAATATCAAATGATCGCTGTACTAATAGTTTTGTTCGGGACTGTATTATATGTTGTTGAACTCTACTTAATGTTCGTAAATAAACCCTTTTGCAAAATTAAATTGTGCTCTAAAAATAAATATCTTATTATTTTCTTAATCAGTTTCTTTAAGGCATAATTTTTAGTTCATTCTTATTTTATTTTTTGGTTAACCAGAACAGTAAAGTTAGAAACATTAAATTTTATCTAGAATCCGTACAAAAATAAATTTTAAATAAAGTGGAAGAAGCAAAAATATAAATTTTTTGGATGATTTTTACAAAAATAAAACAAGTTAAAAGAAAAAAGATAAATTAATTTTGAAAATAAACTGTAACAAAATTTGTTGTAAAAAGTTTGTTTTATTATTTTATGCTCCATTTTGTTTTTTTGTAAAAAACACCATTGTAGATATTTGTCGATGGAAAATTAAATAAAATTTTTCGGCCAATGTTCGGTATGTATATATGCATGTTTGTAATCTATGGATGTGTGAAGCACAGAAATAAATTTGTGCATAAACTTTCTTTTCACTTTAAAGCATTTTTTTCATTTGTTTCCTTTTAAAAATTTGATATACATTAGGAGGACTGACTTAAGTAAACCATGACAAAGGGAACAACGTATGCCATATATTCAAAGAAAAATGTGAGGAGTTAGATCAAAAACTTCTTATCATACATATGTGTTAATAAAACCGAAATCACTTAATTTGTAGTTTTATTATTTCAGTTTACAAAAGGAACATTTTTTAGTTTTAATCACTAGTAATGAGAATTTGAACATTATTCGAAAACCCTTCCATTAACGTTTTTATTGTTCTTTCTGACACTTTGGTCGAATAAGTTATCTATCTTAGTTTAAAACTGACCACACCTGTAGATATATTTTTGTTTTTCAATATTATTTTATAAAAATTCCCTGATGTAATTATCGGTATATAAAAAGCCCGTTGATAACAAGTCTGCCAGAACATACGTCTCTTCATCCATTATGTAGCAAAAATATTTTTTGGAAATCTTGACTTTATATTCCGTGCTCTGCTTTTACCTTTTAATATTGAACAGCGTTCCTGACAGGAACTTTTTGAGCGCTGTGTATTTCTAAAACTGGATTTCTTAACACAATGTGTGTTAATAATTATCGATCTCGCTTCTTAGTTGTAATCATAAGAAAGTCATAATTACAATATTTCTTATATTTCCGAACATAAATGTGGACAATTTTTAACTTCAAGAATCTCTCTTTTGAATTTTAACTATACGGCAAACTACAGACCGCTATTAAGATCATTCCAAAGGAAACCAGTGGTAACTCTTTCCATATATCATCATATATGTATATGTACAAGTGATAATATTATACATTGTACAGAGTACACAGATTTAAGCTTTAGTTTGTGTACATTTCCCTTTTACGACTTTTATACACCAGAGTTTATGCTGTCGTCTATCATATCCGTCGGAAATGTTTGTTTGAACTTTTCTTACTTTTAGTGGTGAATACATTAATATAACGTATTTGATAACTAGTATAGTTAGACTAGTTGTGTGTGAGCGTTTGGATAAGGATAAACTTAAAATTTTTCAAAATAGTTTCTTTTGTAGATTTTACGCAAGAGATTGTTTTAATGTGTCAATTCCACAATGTGACACTGTTGAGACTAAAACTTTTGCATATAATTTTTTATTTTAAGACTTCTACTTGGAGTTTTGCCTAAGGAGATTTAAATTTATTAAAAGCTTTAAAAAATCATACTTAATATGATAACACTTCTAATATTGTAGAATATTGTGAAAAAAAACATGTATTAATCAAGTAAAAAAAGTTATAATCGCTCAAGGCCGACTACGAAATATCCTACATCATATTGCTTATTATAAAAAGTCCTTACGAAAAGCTCGATTTAACAATGTCCGTTCATCTGTCTGGCTGGGACGAATCCTATTGAAATTGGTTTCATCGGATTGAGGTTTTAACATCATAAAAGTCCTAAATATAAATCAATTTTAACGGAATTCGGCAAACAGAAGTGTTATTGATGATATTCTTAAAGGATCATATCACATTGGAGGGTATAAATTTCACATATACGTAGGCGTTGTAATAATTTTTGGCCAAATTAGGATAAATATAAGTAAAAATCCATAATTTTAAATCTCTCTTATAATCACCTAGAAAAAATCATTTTAAAACGCATAAATTTCACATATATATTAGCGTCACCTGGATACTGTACGTTCATTAATTTTTCGTAACTGCTTTACTATGGTGTAGGGTATTACATAGTCGGGTTTGACCGACTATAACATTTTTAGACTAATTTAGTATCCTGTTACTATGGTAAAAAAGCCCTAGAGTGGTACAAAAACAATAAACTGTTCAGAGCTAAGGCCAGTGAAGGAATATTGGGCTCCTGTTAAAAGTGAATTGAAGAGTTTAAAAAATGTGGAGATGGAGAACCTGTTCGAGCAAAGTGACAGAAATTACTTTTCGATCTCAGTCCTTAATAATTTTTTAACGAAAGCTGTCCAATAACTTGAAATTGAAACATTATAATATTTCAATATTATTTATTATTTTTTGCCTATTCTTGGAAAAATACCTTATATTGTATCTATAATGAAATTTAGACTGATAAATTCTTCAAATTGGGATGGAAAAATAATTGTATCAAATGTTGATAGAATATGTTTATCAATTTTCAGCGATGTAAGAATAAATCTTACAAGATGAGCTTAACAAGTATACAGAAAAGAATCCTATATGCATATCAACATATAACTGTATATTTAAAAGCTCAAATAAAACACACATTGAAAATTATTTATTTAATATTATCTTATTTTGCATAGTAATGATAAATAATACATCATTCTTTTTATTGATAAAAAATATGTCGCTTTCTAACAAAATAAAATGAAAATACGTAATATTATGTCACTTCCATATTGTCTATGATTTTGAAATATTCGTTGATAAATATGTATGCAAATTTATTATGTGTCAAGAATATATATGTTATAATATAACTAATATATCAGATCATTATTTTATGAATTTGCATTAATTTAAGTACTTTTATCTCGAACGCAATTTATTTTTAACTAATACAGTTTATCATCCACATAAAAATCTGATATAAAAATATTAAATTAAAAAATTCCTTCTATATATATAAAAGTGAATAAATTAAATGAAAATCGATTTTGCTGAAATTCCCTAATGTTGCCCGATTTTAAAATTCCGATAGGTTCAGGCGGAGTGGCACCCCTATACAAAGCTAATGTTAATTGTAGAATATCCAGAGAACTATAGCAGCGACAGTTCAATAATTTGGTCCTAATAAGTTTCTCAAGTTTCTGGTTTACTGAAAAAAAATATACGTCGGATAGAACCTGGGGAAGGAGTACTCCCAAGTATTGATTATCAAGTTTCTAAGGAGCTATAGCAACTAGTCTGATAGGACAATGATACTTTTGCCGATTGAATCCATACATTTAGCTCCAATTTTTCTGCAAAACAATTTTTCGTTGGAAAATACAAATACATACACATACCAATTATTAGTTATCGATAATCTATAGATTTTCATCTAGAGTTTTCAAATTTCATAGGAATATTTTAGAACAGACAGGGTCAGAGAGATTTGGAAAAGTGACCGATGCATAAAATTTTTTGATACTCATCATGATTTGTGAAACGGGTAAAAGCTAGTAATTTTTAATATTTAATTAAGAAAATAAAAAATTCAAAACAAAATCCATAAAAAGTCTAATATACTGAGGACATTAGTCAACTTAACTTTTATTCAAAATCTTCTTCCAGGAGTATTATTATAAAACTACTAATTATTAAAATATATAAAAATGGACACTAAGGTGTATTTCCTTGAGAGCAATTAATGTAATAAGTTTAATAATATTAGTTCATATATGACTTTAGTTCCTTATAAGTACACTTCCTGAAGAAATGTTTTTTTTCACATCTAAATACAAAATTATTTTTTGTATTTTCCTAGTTTATGTACCATTGCGAAGAAAATGAGCCATTGTTTAAGACAACTGAACCCTTATTTATAACGTGCTGTAAATAATTTTAGGATAAACAATTTTACTCCGACCCAATATCCATAAGAATTTGTGTACTTACAATTTTATATATTTCATAAATTTTTGAAAACAACAGAATAATTTTTATTCAAAACAATTTATTTTTATTGAATAATGAAATAATTTTTATAACATCAAAAATAATTGAAGCCATAACAAACTTCGTTATTGCATGTGTAAAAATATGTAGAATTATGAAACCTTTTCAAATATTTTAAAAATAATATGGCTGTTATTAACATCCATTTTAAGTTAAATACTTATCACCACAAGTGATGATGAGGGCGTATTAAAGTGTCAAGGGAGTGAGATCAAAAAATTCTTAACACTCGTTTTTCATTGAAATTTTTAACCCAAATATTTTTTTTTGTCTTTTTTGACATTATTATGTTTAATGTCAAACAAATGAATTTAATGTTTATCTTATTAAAGTAGATGACCAGAAAAAAGTGTGCACTAAAATGATTATAGATTTTCAACGAAACCAAAAAGCTGGCCAAGCATTCAAAGGTCTGCCGTTAAGCTATTTCCAATGTTATTAGATACTAATGAGAGAACTTGCCCGTTGTTAGAAAACCTGGTTGAGATAGTAAAAATGGTTCCCATGATGTTTCCAAAGCAAACAAATAAACAGTATTTTCAAAATCAACACATCCCGTAGGAAAGCAGCCTGGTTAGCTCAGTATTCGTACTATTTCGTAATGCTAATGCAGGTTTAAAAACAAAAATTTCCTGTCGCTACTAAAGATTTAGAGGAAGAGCGTAAATAAAAATCAAGTTTTTCTTAATATTATTGCTGCAGAATTGATGATGAAATGTTTATCCTGGTTGATTTTCACAATTTCCTGGTCAAAAATAAAGGTTGCTGCTGCTCCAGAGAATGTTGAAAAATTTTACTGCCTTAAAGCAGTAAATATATATTATGAAAGGTTTTTTGCATGACAAACTATATGCATTTGTAGCAAAACAAGTTAAATATTTGTTTCCTGTTCGGGAAAAATGGCATAATGCCTTATAAGAACGTTACTGGAAGGGTTTACAAAAAAGGTACAAAATGTCATCACTGATTAAATATATATTTTTTGTAAAATTTAATATAACAATTTCAATTAAATAAAGAAAAATAAAAGCAATAAGTGATTTCCTTTTTATTAACATATATGTTTGTCAGATTTTTCGATCTTAGACCCTATTTCCAATTTAAGAAAAAAAACTAAACAAAAGTTGAATTTAACTTCGAAAAGTTATCAGATAAATCGCTTCTATAAACTGACATAAGAGACACACTATCCTATTTTTTAGTTTAAGAGGTATAACTGATTCCATGTATTTCACAATTTAAAAAACTAAGGTAAGGATTTTGATATTAAACAGTTATAAAACTGTACAAGTTTTCGGAATCTTTGTTTTATCAATATTAACGCTGTCTAATTTAAAATTGTTATGTGAATCTATGGAGAAATCTTCAGTGTTGCGAACATTTTTTTGACAATGCTCCATATCAACTGACTGAATCCAAATAATATATGAAGTTTGTCCAGAAATGAAAATGGAGGACATTAATAAAATACAAATATTTGACAAGAAATATAAAATCAATTGTTATATCTAAATAATAAATTTTTGTGTAAAGAGTTATTTGAAACTATTCGTCGTTATATTTTTTAGTTTTTGTTAATTCTAACTCATATTATGTAAGCATTGCTGATACGAATGTTCAAAACATTTTCAAAGTTCAGTTGGTTCAAGTGCTAAAGACCAACATCAAAATTTTACTTTGTGAGCCTAAAATTTATGCCCATCTATTATTAATATGAACATATACAAGATAAAGCTAAACATACTGTATTTTACTATCACGTGAGTAGTTCTTGACACTCTTTAATGAGTTTTTTATCCATCACTACCAGAAGTGATGAAAAGGGTATATTAGTTTTGTCATTGCATATGTAACGCTAAGAAGGAATTCATCTCAAACCCCATAATGACTAAATATATATTCTTGCATCGAATCAAATTCTAAGTTGATTTATATATGACCGTTAGTTTGACAGAGCTCAATATAATTAGGCCTGGTTATTTTTTTAGTCCTGAAAAGTTTCGTATTTAAAGCCAGCAAAATCAGTTCAGTTTATTTTAAGACTGATATTTGTGGCAACCAGTTAATTCAAGAGAAAAACTTTCATAAGATGGCAATTATAAATCGACATATTATTTTAAAATCATGCCATAACGCAGATATATGTACTTTATTGCCATTCCAAAAATTGTCAAAATCTGTTCATTAGAAACAACATTTAACCGATTTTTGACTCATCAAATGTTTCTGTGTTATATTTTAGAAAACTTGTATATATTGTATTCCTTTGTGAGTGTATGTGTGAATGTGTATGTACCAAACACATTGAATTCACTTCATACGTATTTGCGGTTGTTGAAGATTTGACATATCCGAATATAGCATTTTCACTTGTTTAACTATAATTCATGGTTTTGCCTTTAAAAATAATCTTTGTTATCTTTTAAACTTATATGACTTCTCTGGTTTGTGAATTTATAGTTGTATTTTCTATTAATTTTTTGGATGGAAAAAGAAATGCCTTTACAGATTCATGAATTCTTACAGTTAAGAGCAATAAATCAATCAGTCCTTGTAATTGTGTGACATAAATAAAAACATGAAATCAAAATATATGTAAAGCTAAAATTGAATAAGCTTGTAAATTTTATGTGGAACATTTGTTTCAAAGCAATAGTTAAACAAGTCAGGATGTTATTGTCGGTGAAACTCGACTATGTAATACCCTGCATTACAATGTTGGCTTTAAATAGTAGTTACGAAAAATTAATGAATGACACTCGTATAATTTAATTTCTTGATGCGTTTTAAAGTGAATTTTACTGAACGGTTATATGAGATCTAATACAAATTATGAACGGACCCTCGTATAATTTTTTATATAGATATTCGCTTATATTTTTCGTAATTAGAGCTGTTATTATTACAATATTTAAGGTTTGTGTGGGACCTATGAAAAATAATGGATTGACTCTCTCATATTTAGAGTTTTTGACAGAAAGTTAGAGATTGTAAACATCTATTGTTATCACCAACATGTTCATTGTTGAGTTTCTTTTATTTTGACAACATTTTTATTGAGATAATAAAATTATTTTTATTAAATGAAAAAAAGTTGTGGTCGTGTTTGAAGTATGTTTGACTGATCACAATTTCATTGTTAAATAGGTCTTATAACAAAGAACTATTTTTATTAGGACAAAATATTATTTTCAGTTTACTGACTTTTTACAGCTTGTGTTTACATTTTTACTTAATAACAAAAAAATGCGAACAAACAAATTTTTTATTAAGTATTTTTGATTGGAAAAACAATATTTTTGTGGCGATAATAATATTTTGAGTTACAATAACAACTTTTGATGGCGATAACAATAACTATTGTTATCAATGCAAATTAACAAAACAATAAATTTACAATAAATTTAGTAGCAATAATAATAACAATTGTTATCAATGCAAAATAAAAATAAATATTTCTATTTATGCAAAATAAAAATAAATAAACTTTTATTTGCAATAACAATATTTTTTTCAGAACAGCGATATTTTTAGTGGTAAATACTATTGTTATTTGCGAATAAACAAATTTTTTAAATATTTAATAACAACAATATGTTACTTCATGTTTATGGTTACCGAAAAAATATTTTTTTTCTCTACGTGTGGTTACACGATCATAATATGAATTGAAAGAAATCGTCTCGATCCACCATCTAAATTAGAACCGAAACCATAAATCCATAAAGTCGTGACAATACCAATTTGTTTGGTAGTATCAGTATGTCGTTTTGTATATTGAGCTTTTTAAAAAATTGGACATGTCGATAACTCAAGATCTATATTTATGAAAAATGGTTTATTTGAAGAGCGTTATCAATGAAAAAAGATCGAAATTTCGAAAAAACAAGGGGACTTAATATTCCATTATTCAAAGTAGAAGATCTATTTTGGCGTGGAACCCTCATGCCATCGGAAGTTGTAGGTTTTTAATATGAAAGCTTTTTTATAATTATACCGTTGGATTTTTAAAATACTGATAAGTAAAGTATTTCAAGACGAACACAATTTATATTATTACACTTCTTCATAGTTTTAAGTTTTACGAGTTCATTACATTTACATTACATAATTTGCTCACAAACACCATGTTTGTATAATTTTATTAAAACAACTTTCAACCCCAAATTATTACTTTTCTATTACGTTCTAGTCCCATATAAGTAGAGACAGATGACAGCACACATACTTATTATTTTAACTATATTAAATTAACATATAATCAAATGAAAAAGGGGACACAGTTTGCCATTTATTTTTTATGTGCTAATTAATGTCTTTTTTTCAAAGCCATTTGACGTGTTCTTCTGATTTATACATATATGAACCCATTTTTTCTGCACAATAATGTGAATAATATTTGCAAATAATTTAAATAAAACTATATTCCTTACACAGGAGAACAGATATGGGAAAATTTTCAGGAGCAATGAATCAAAAGTACAAAAGTGAAAATTGAGAAAATTTTAAGCATAATATAAAAAATGCACTAGAAAAAATTGTTGCTTAAATATTTATTTTCCTTGGAAGCGAAATACGTTTTAGCAGAGATACGAATAGGAGCCAAATATAAACTCCTTGTTTGTAATGCTTAGGCGTTTGTGCAGTTGAATATCGTTCGACTAGGAATCACGCCCTGCTTATTCGCAAAATGCAGGTCGTAGTTTAAAGATATCTTAATCAATTTTATCACGTTGTATTACTTGGCCAAAGGAAGAAGGATGCCAATTGAAATTTGTTCTTATTAGTTCATCAATACATATTAATGAATATGTGTTTGTTTGCATGTTGGCTTGTTTGTTTTGGACTTATATACAGCTAAACTACTGAACCAATTTTGTTAAAATTTTCACAGAAACTTGATACCAACCACTTTATCACTTTTACTAGATAAATTGTTGATAGGATCAGCGGGAGAGGTGGCCTCTGTACAAAGAAAATGTTGATAATCGAATATCTAAAGAACATTTAAACCGAAAATTGATGGTCAATAGCACCCATATAATCTTCAATTCTGAATATTCCATTATTCCTACATATAAGCTGCTAGTGTATTCATATCTAATTTAAATAAGATAAATATGCCAAACATATTCCCATAGCTCCAATATAAAATCCCTTAAAAATGTTTAAAACGTATAAATTTCATACAAATGTATGTATATTCAGAAATCAGGGTCATTCTATAATTTTCGGAGATTGTGTTTCTTACTCATTTTATATTGAAAACTTTAATTTTAAATATGTTTATATTCACTGATTTTTTGAACGTATCTGTTCTTAAGTCAAAATGAAAAAAAAAAATAATAAAAAATTGTTATTTTTGGATTAATGTAAATATAATTCCCAGTGTTAAAATTAGAGATCCGTAAAAAGGGAGTATTAAATGGTATATAAATGCATATAGACACACATTAACGTGTATGTGTTATACACGTTAATGTGTGTCTATATGCAACTGAATGAGACGTAATTAATGATACAGGTTAGAAATGTAGTTCAGTATAATAAATAATTAAATTGCAAAAATAAGAGGTATAAATATATGTAACAAATTTATTCGTATTGAATTGCCTTAATGTTCAAAATTTTAAATGAAATTTTAATCTACAAATTTATTTTAGAGCATAAAGAGTAAAACATATAAATAAAAGAAAGTAATGAATGAAACATACTACAAATTCATATTGGACAAGAGGAGATTTAATATAAAATCTTAATATAAAATCTATTTCCAAATTTGAATTAAAATTTTATTGGCTTACTAGTAACGTTGAATACTTAATTTTGAACGATATTACTCATACGCATTCATATCTTAATTATGATATTGAGTGAAATTAATTCGAGTATGTCCTGTAGTTTAAAAAAAGATGAGAAATAATAACCGTTAAATATTATAAAGAATATTATAAAAAATTAGCTATATATTTACTAAAATGATCTGATATTTTTTAAGGTAATATAAATTCCGACAGTTTTAAAGTACACACATAAATTGTTTGAAGATAAAGTAAATAATTGTCTTTGTCATTAAAATTATTTATATGGTACCTTTCGAATAATAAATACCGTTGTATGGGAATATAGTTTCTATAGATATAGTCTGTGGACAGAAGTGAATTGAAACTTTTATTATAAAATGTATTTAAAAAAGTTGACACCTTTAGCTTTTAAACATATATACATATATAAAAAAAAGAAAAATGATCTAATTTGATTTTGAACCATAAATCCAAATAAAATTTATAATGTTGAAGAGAAAAAATACTTTTTAAATTATTTAACTTTGTAAACATAATACGGAATTTTAAGTTAATTATTTTGAAGGAATTAGGAATTCTCAGTATGTAAACAAATTGTGATATACGTAGAAATTTTAACTGCATATATTTTATGGGACCAAGAAAATGAAACTCTCAATCAAGAAGTACTTCAATATTCGTGGCAAACATTTATTGTTATCAACAAAATGTAAATTATTAAATTACATTTATTTTGAGAATAACATTTTTTGCAGCAGTAAAATTATTATCAATAAATTGAAAATAATATGTTGGTCGTAATTTGTTTCGAAATATGTTCAACTGATGAACATATCATTATTGATAAAAGTGAGTTACAACAAAACTTTAGACCCAAATATGATTAAATTTTTTTTCAAACATAAACATTTTGGGAATTTCAAGAAAACTTATTTAAATTGACCAAAATGTTGTCAATTTATTTAAATAACCACAAAGTTGTCAGCAGTTTAATACAATGATGTCTTTATTTCAGTTTATTGTGCTGAATCTTCACGCCGTTTGTGAGTCTGTGTGTGTAATTGAAAAATAATAACGAATAATAAAAAGATATATAAATATGAAATATGTAATTTAGTGAAAATCTTAACATTAACAAGTTTTGAAATATATATATATATATATATATATATATATATATATATATATATATATATATATATATATATATATATATATATATATATATATATATATATATATATATATATATATATATATATATATATATATATATATATATATATATATATATATATATATATATATATATATATATATATATATATATATATAAATATATTTGCATTGAAACAAAATTAAAGTCTAATATTTTTGTGTATCTTACATAAAAAAAATAATTTAATGTACATCAAAATGCCATGGAACATAACCACATTTTGTTCTACGACAACCATATCTTGTTTTACCACAAATATATTTTTGTCTCACAACCATATTATTTTCAAAAACATGGGAGTGTCTACATTCACAACAATAATATGATCCCTAGCAACCATATGGTACAACTATATTATGTTAATTAATTCCAAATTATTATGGAAGAGCGACATCCACAATAGTTGATCATAATATGTTGCCTCTCAATTATGGTTACCAAAACCATAGGTAATATTATTATTTAAAAGAATTTTTATACGATTAGCCATATTTATGGAACATTTATTTATATTTCATTATATAATGACTTAAATGGTATTTTTTTTTCTTACGAACAGAACAAGTAAGAAACATTTAATCACACATTGTTGACAATTTTGTACAATATTTTAGGGATTATATAGAAACACTAGAAGATATAAACTATCCATCAAAAAGTTGGCATCTGTGACTTTCGGGAGCTTAGAATTTTAGTTATACTTTTATTGGTCTAAATTTTACAAACACTGTTTTTGTATTAATACTTTTTAGAATTAGAAACTTTAAAGTGACTTTTAGAAATTATCATTGTGGATAATTGTGGAAGCTTCGACCATCTTCAAGTAAACTTTTTGCTTTTTATAAAATATATTAGCAAATAATTTGATTTATTCAAATTTCATTTTTTAAAGATTTTAATTTAATTTTAATGTTTCTATCCCATATCATTAATTTTAATAGGATACGACCGTGGAACCATAATTTCATAAAAAATACTTTACAATTTAATATGAAAAATATTTTTCGTGCCTTTTGTAAAATATAATTTTGTTCATATTTCATGCTTTTATTAAGCCTCAACCTTTGGCTTTAAAGTTTCTCTTTTTTCCAGACTGGTCATTTAATTAAATTTTTTGACTTTTTGGGGTCAAATGAAGCTAAAAAATATGAATAAAAAATTATTTGGGTTAAATTTAAATATGTGTTAATTTTTGTAAGTAAATTCCATAACCAAAATCAATGACAAAACCTTCCATTAAAATCCATGGGATTTATTTATATGGAATTAATTTGTCGACAAAAGCAAAACAGAAAAGTTTTCATTCAAAGATTTTAAGACAGTCTGTCAAAAGTATTTTTTGTTGATTTAATAAACGGTCTGAGAGATTTGTGGGACTGAAAGAATGAAAAGGTTAATTTATATATAAAATATATAAATATTAAAAAGAATAAACAAATATTGGATACTGATTGCTTAATTTACCCTTAAATTTTTTATCATAAAATTTTTTTCTTAAATTTTTGTTAATCTGGGTTGAATTTCCACCATTTTGCTTAACACATATAAAACACCATGGAAATGCCAAATGTTGTCATCATAACTTTTAAGTATACCATTCGACTTAGAATCAATTTCTGATTTGAAAGTCGGACGGACAAATGTTCTACATGGCTTCTGAAAAAATACAGATGGCAGTTTTACAGATTACTTGATGAAACTTGGATCGAATCACTTTGACCCAAGGACGGAAGCAATTAATATTGGTTAAAGTGATGAGTCCATTATTTCGCATAGCTTTCATACAAATATTCCACCCAGAATTGAGTTTTAAGGTAATAAAAGTTCTTAATATTGTATTGTTATAAAAAGTATTTTAACAAAAATTGTTTAAATGAGAAAAAAAAAAAAAAGAAACAAACGCAAAAATTGATAAACGAAATTTTACCAGAAACGATTCACAATTTCTTCCAACTTCCGTATAATTTTGCAATATTTTGAAAAAAATCTGTGTTTTATTATTGTGAACTAAACCTAACATTAAGAAAATAAAAGTATTTTTTGTTACAACATTTACATTTAACACTTTACGATTTATAATACAAAAATGAGTCACCGTTTAATACTTTGACAGGTTTTATTTCCTGTTTTGTAAAACACTCCTTAAAAATGTTTTGAAGAAAGAAAATTATATTTAATAAATTTATTTATTTTAAAGTTTTAGATAATCTTTTAATATTGTGAGAAATACAGATTTAAAATATAACCTCACGGTAACTCATGCAACAACTGCTTATGTGACGAATTTGTTCTATTACTACGATTCAAACATCAAAGTCTTCTTCTTTCTTATATACTTGCTTTCCCAATAATCTATTAATAGTTATCGGTTGTGTATAATAAAATTGGGACTTTGACGTTATTGCAAACTCAAGTGTCTATATACACAGATTTCATATCATACTAAAAATTGCAATCGCGCATATTTTTGTTGCCGCTCTTGCGATATTCTTTATCTAAATAATTTTTATCATCCACGTATTTTTCTTATAAATAATATGTCTCAGCGGTGATTATTTCGTATTTCTTAGTTGTGTTACAAAGAATTCCTCGTTGTTATTGTTCCAAAAATTCATGAAAAGATATCCTGTGTCCTCTTTTTAAAGTAAGTTTTCACTTTTTAGTTGAATTTGATGGTAACTTAATTAGATAATATTATAATAGAGTTATTTTCGTGACTTTTATTTCTGTAGAACGAGTTTCAAAGTTCAACCATTTCGGTTTTCAGATAGAAGGAAACAGATCATTGTATTTATATCGAAAATTCACTAACCGGAACAAGTGTGGTAGTGCAACTAAAAACTAAAATCCATGAAATCCATGGTCTTTATGGAAGAATTAATGAGTTTAAATAAAAAACTTTCTGAGGTCATATTAACTTTGTCATTTCATTTGTAACACCAAGAAGTAATCATTTAAGATCTCAAAGAGTTAAATATATATTTTTGCATCCTATCAAAATCCGAATCGATTTAGCTATGTCCGTCTTTCAATCTGTCTGCTGGAAACATTCTCACGTCTAGAATTATTAAATTTGGCTTGAGTTTTTATTACTCTCTAAAGCATTTTCTCTACTTAAAACCAGTTATAGCGGTTCGTTAACAAAATATTTATATAACGATATCTGTGACAACCCCACAATTCAAAAAAAAAAAAAAAAAATACTTGCTTAATTTTTTTAACAAAAGGTAACTGAATTTTAACAAAAATTTGAATAAATATACAAAATTTTGATATACCCCAAAATCAATAATTCGCGATTTTGAAGATAACCTTCTAGAATTCGTCGTATATATTTATTTTGATACAGTAAAAAACTTGAGCAAACAAGATTGTGCTTTCTTAGAATATGGTTTATAGCATCTAAAAATATTCAATTCTATTGAAATTTGGCAGAATACATTTTCAGTCTTAAATATATGTTATTAGTTGACCAGCATCGGCGTATATTTTGCAATAGTTCACCATATAAAGCCTTTCCCGGAAAACGGATTTGAGCTTACAAAAGTCCTTAATAATCCATGTTTATTTAATAAATTTGGCCAATCTCAGTTCATATTTTGAAATAACTCCCATATAAAGTTCCTTCCTGGAAAACTGTTTTGAGCTTGTAAAACCAATTAACAAAGATCCAATAAGATTGGGCTTAATTAATATGTAACTGACTGGAATACATTATTAAGTTCAACAATGTCGGTCCATACTTTGTTATAGCTCCCATATAAGGCCCCTTCGCGAAAAACTGGTTTGAGCTTGTAAACCACTTAAATAAATCTCAATTCTAATTAAATTCGATAAAATTATTTTTCATATTTTTTACAATTATAAAACTCTTTATTAAACTCCAATTCTACTGAAACTAAAACTTATTTTTAATTAACCAAATTTAATATATTATTAATTTGACCAATTTCAGTCCCTTCCCGGAAAATAGTTCTGAGCTTATAAAACTAGTATATGATGATCTATGACACCATCATATGTATATGAACATTCTTTTTAATCGTCAGGCTTATTTTTCTAATTGTCTTGAATATGTATTTTTTTCATGGCGAATATATTTCCATATTGTCCACATAAAAAAAGTGGATGAAATAAATAATCTAGTTATCTATATATTTATATATAATTTTGCTAAAACCAAAAAGTTTATACACGTTCCCCTTTTTCCACTTTATTTCAAATTTTCTTTTAACCTTTGCCATCACCTAAATGGTTTTCTTCTCTTGTAGCCTGAAGCAAATAGTATAGATTTCATGTTATAAAATTTTATACTGACATAGTTTGACAATTAAATAATTGTTCTTTTACACTGATTTTTTCTAATTAAAGTCAACACCTTAATACACTTAGAGATGCTCTTAAATGTAAATTCAACAGTTCAAAAATTATTTTTGAAAAAAGTGCAATTTTAAACTTTAAATCCGAGGAAAAAATCAATTTTCAATTCACTAATATAAATCCAACAATAATTCTGAATAAATAATTTTAATATTTTGGAAAACATCGAATTTTGTTATTTGTATTTCTTTACAAGTATTTAACACGTAAACTGAACAGACGACAGTCATTGACAGAGGTCAATTTGGGAAACTTTAAAATAAATTATTTTTTAATTACAGAAAAATGTTCTCAAAAATTTTTGGATATTTTTTTATTACTATCTCAGTTATAGTGTTTTGTATAAATCGCCTTTTAATGTAGTAAATACAACAACATATCAAGTACACTCTTGCATATGAGTTCTTATATTAAGTATACGTTCATCGTACTTATTAACACTTAAAACAAGTTAAAAGAGAATTAGAAATTTAATTATCAGTTCCAATTATTTTAGAACTAATTATATTAAAATAATACACAAATCTCAGGGCATTAAAATTTTACACATTATTGCCAATAAATTACTTTTTCTGAAATTAATTTTGTTATTGTATAGAAAGTTACATATTCCAACTTTAGTCGCAAAATGCAACTTGTTTAACTACGCTTGACTTTTTGTGTACCTTTTCAAATTTCAACTTTATGTCCCTTCTTTATTATTTATTATTTCAATATAGAACTTCATGACATTAGCTTAACAAATTGGGAAATAACTCTATTAAAAAAATTTTAGAAAAAATGTAGTTGTTGGTTACTGTTTAAGCCTATTTCTATATTAAACAGAAAACACAACGAGTTCACAATTTAAAACTATTTAAAAAGTGTTAATTTTTTGTAAATGAAACCTGTTGCAACTTTTGTTCCGCAAATCACCATTCAGGTGCGACTTTATATTTTCAAATCCCCTTTTTGTGTGAAAAGTATCAACGGTAACGCTGGGTTCATATCTAATGAATGAAATTGAAACAAATTTCATAAGTTATTCTTTTCTGGAATTACATTTTAACCTAAGTCAATACCTTTTATGCTCTTATTCAATACTTGTGATTGGAGATATTGCAAAACCTTACCATTGTCCAAATTTTCACTAGGAAATGTCTAAAGAGATATTTAAACTTTCACCCCAAACATTTTTCTATAAAAGATTTACGGTAGAAGTTAACAGATGTTTAGGGTATGTCGTAGACCCATGTAACATATATAGACCATTTTTCCATGAAACTCTGCTTAATTGGTGTTTCCAAAAGCCACAAATCATGCGTTTAAAACACAATAAATAGCATTTTTAAATTTTTAGTGAAATTGAATACTTTTCCAAATGTTGAAATTCATTGTATTTTATTTTTTAAGTAAGAAATAACATTCTATGGTTGATTGGTGGGCATTAGGGTAATTCTTCGACTTTTTTTGGAAACCAGTTAACCTATTTAGAGATAATAAGAAAAAAGTGTTTATTGCAAAAAGGGTATATTAACCTCCATGTGTAAGAACAAGAAGGAATCTTCTAAAACCCCATAAAGTATAAATATTCTTGCATCATATCATAATCTGAGTTGATTTTCCCAAAGCCTTCTGTCTATCACAATAATAATCCGAATTAAAATATTAACAAACAAAGATGTTATAGTCCGATTTCTGAGTCAATCTGAAATTTAGAACAAAAAATTTTTGGCAATTTTTCAAAAATAAATAATTATCATCCACAACAGAATACATCACCTAAAGGAAAAACTCCAGTAATTAATTATGTAATCAAAATGTTTTAACTTTGAAAGAACATAATTTTTAAAGTTTTTGTTACACTAAAATTCATAAAATCACACTTTTAGATTATTTCCGGTTACTCGAGTTGAAAACCCTAATTTCTTTGATACTCGAAATGTTAACTTTGCAGAAAAACCAAAACTGACGTAACCACAATAACCGGTTATTAAAAATAAGGCCAATCACTCTAGTGGGCATATTATCCTATTTCGTTATGGACAAACAAAGGTTTTGTCAGAAAACATAAGTACATTGTATTCTCTACAATATTTTCATCAATACATTAATTTATTCCAAATATTGAAAATAAAAGAATCCGAAATGAAAGGAATTAAATATGCACAAAAGAATGATTTTGGTGAAAAGAAAATTAATTAATTTTAATATTAAACAATATAATTGTTTATACACAAACTGCACGTTATTATATATATTTGAATACAATAAACCAAAATTTAATTATACTTGATACACTTAAATTTTTATAATTTATGGTATATTAAATTTAAGCTCGGAGTGGAGAGGAATTGAAATTATTAATTGTGAATAAAATTAAACTAAGAAATTTAACACTACAAAAGAAAAAGGGGGAAATATTATTTGTTGGACATAAACAAGTAATTAAATTTGGTCAAGCCCTGCACCATAAATTCATATGTGAGCTAGAAGAAATTGTGGACCGACCATCGCAAAATTTTCACACTTTAAATTTTGCATATCTTTGTTTTAACTTAATCAATTCATATTACAAACAAATTAATGGTAACAAAATAACACGATATAAGTAATATATAATAAATAATGGAATTTAAATATCATCCCGATTACTGTCAAAAGCAACAGTTTCTATTGGCAACATGTAAGATGGACAAAATCACAGCTAGACATACCCCTATACGAAGCTCGTATTAATTATCGAATATCTAAAGAACTATTGAAGCGGGCCTAATAAGATTCCATCTCGGCAAAATGTAGGGCCTATAGAATTAGAGGGACAATTATCCATCCAAAGCATATATTAGTTATTGGGTATATAAAGTAATATTGAAGTGAGAGTATTAAAGTTCCAATGAGAGCTAAACAATTTTTGGTAAGTATAAGGCAGATTGGACCATACAATTCTTATTTTAATTGCCAGATATCTATAGTTACAGAATTTTAAAGCATACGGCTAAAATGCTTAAATTTAGTCACAACCTTTTTCCTGTTAAAGAGTTTTGCTTGGGACAATTTATGGTAGGTTTAAAATTAAAATTTGCTATCATACAAAGGAAAAATAAAGAGCGCCCCTACATTAGTCAAGTACTAAGTATTGAATATCTGAAGAACTATTTCGTCTAGAGTTTTTTCATGAAATGGCTTTACTTGAAAAACTAAGATTGAATAGGTCCAGGGGCAAGGATCCCCCTAGTGAAAGCAAAAATTACTGAATGAATATCCGAATAACTGTTATGGGAAAAAATTTAAGTCCAAATTTCCAGCGTATGAATAAATAAACGTTGTGTTTCTTTAAACAAAAAGATTATGTCCTCCACTTGGCATTTGAGTTCGGGGTGTCTTGCGTCTAAAGTCACATTATAATAAACCATTAACGTCTCTGCTTTTCTGCTCCTTCCTTTCCCCTCAATTCCTACATATAAAGATCGACTCACAATCACCTTTTGTACATTTTGAGAACATTTGAAAGAACGCAATTTTCAAACCTATTGAATTTGGTGATCATAAGTTCTGCCATAAAGAAGTCCGTCCGCAATAGCATTTTAAGCTCATAAAACCCACTGATATTAAGATATTTTAATAAAGTTCAACTTTATATTTTATTATTTTAGAAATGCGAATATTAATTATAGCATTAATAACATTTTGCATCTATATTTCATATCCTAAAAACGTTGAAATTAAATCAGTGTTCAATTTTATTTTCTTCATAGTTTTATTTTCTTCTATGGAGAGATAATAACGTTTTATGAAAGTATTTAAAGTCTTTACTAAAAGATAAATATTTATTTTTCATTTTAGAAGAATGAGTTTAATGGGATTTTACACGATTTTAAACCACACTTTTATTCTTGAAGATATTTTATTTCCATTTTTAATCTTAACTAGGATTTCGTCGACACAACCCTTTGCAATTTAACAATATTATTTCCATGATTTTCATTATAATTACAGATAAGACACTTTAAACACACAAACAAACATATTTGCTTTTGCAAAAAAAAAAAATGCCTTAAAAGTAAATATAAACAGGAGTAAAAATTATAGAAAAAATATAATGAAATACAAACGGAGAAAATTTTACAAAAGTATAAAATCTTAAAAAAGAACTGAAAAACAAAACACTAATTATTTTAGTAAAAAATACGCCATTACATATCACATAATTTTATTACAAAACTTATTATGTGAGAAAATGGATAACATTTAATTTTTAAAAAAGAATTGGTCCTACCTTTATATTAGCGATACGAAATATACATTTAAAACATAGTTATAAACTTTATCTTAAAGTTAATGGAATATATAATAAAATTCTTGAATTTTAAAAATAAATTTGATATGTTTATGAATTTGGATACTTCATATATAAATATTGAAGTATCTCCCCAATTAGAAGTGATTCTGGCTTACATCCAGCCTTAATGTCAAAGTTTTATGAATAGTTTAATTTGTATTATTTTACTGAGTTTTCAGTAGAGTTAATAAAGAAAAATTATGGACTGTTATCTGTATTAATTGAAAAATTTTACGAAAATAACAAGTAAGAATACTTTATTCGGGTGTGACGAACACTAAATAGTATTCACTGGTTACATTATCAGAAAACTAATTATTCATCAGTCAGCTTAAATACCCATTCCGAGTAAAGATTTTATATAAAATCTACAGTGAAATATTGTAACATATTCTCGAAATCATGCAAAAATAGTGTTATTTTAATATGAAAATATTTAGATAAATGTCTAAGTGTCGATGAAATTGATCAGTATTTAAAAATCTTTTAAGCTTAAAACAATAATGCGGGAAGTAGGACCATGACGAAGTTATAGCAAAATAAGAGCCGAAACTTATCAAATTATATTAAAACTTAAAATACAATTATGCCAAATTTCAATAAATTTTGCAAGGTTTTTAAGTATAACGAAAGGAGTATAAACGAAAGGGATTATATTTACTATACAAGACAGTTAGAACAAAAATTGTGCTCAATTTTAAAAGAATTGATCTATATTTTAGAGTTTTACAACTTAAAACTGTTGTAAAACTCTAAAACAGTTAAAAGCAAACTATAACAAAATATGGACCAATATTGGGCTAACTAATGATACAAATTTAAGACAGAAAGGTAGATAACTGTACCAAATTTCAATGAAGTTGATATTTTTTCAAGAATTTTATAAGCTCAAAACTTATATGGAAGTGGTGTAAAATATGCAACGATTATACTATTTGGTTTGATGCAAGAATGTATAGTCCTTATGGAATCTTAGATGATTCATTCTTAGCGATACACACGAAATGATTAAGTTAATATACCTCAACACCATTTGTGGTAGTGGAAAGATTAGATATTTTATTACTAAGGTTTAGTATATTATCTCGCCTAAGTTTAGATATAGATATCACAAACGAACCTTCGATATCGATCGAATTGCTGTCACACGCATAGAATGAAATGTCTGCGATAACCGAGAACCAACATACTATTGTTATTAGATTATGTTATCGTAAATAATAAATTTATCTATTCACATTATGACTTTGTATTAATTTCAATAGTTATTGTTTCATCACTAAAAACATTGCAATTCCAATAAAAATATTGTTTCTGTAACAAAAAGTTTGTTATCGTTACTGAAAATATTATTATCCCCACCAAATTATTGTTATCGCAATTAAAAATATTGTTATTCTAAAGTTCTAAAGTGATATTTTTGAAGTCTGTGGTCAGGTGGGTAGTCTCAGAAATTATTTATATGTATCAGCAATTAAGTTTCAAATACAAGAAAAGACGAAGTTATACAAAAGATGTTATAATTTTAGTTAGGTAATTGTTTTTACTAATGATTCTTTTTAATTTCTAAGATTATTTGATATAAAAGTCTAAAGTAATAAAAGACAAAATGAAGTAAATTCTGTTACAAAAGTTTAAATACGAAATGCCAAATTTTTGCAAGAATCAAAATTTACGCAATAAAACATTTATTAAAATACGTTAATTGCTTAGGCACTGCGACTCTAAGAAAAATGGCCTTGGAATCCATTGATAAATAAATAAACATCTTCGTTAGGAAAAGTTTTCTTTCTCGACCGGCCTTCGCCCGGACTAAAGAACCTTCTTCTCTATAGTGTTAAGAATGCCAGCTACGTTAAAGTGCGCCTTCCACTTTAGAAATCCTTAACAAAGCTGTTTTTTTTAATTTCACAGAGGAGAAATTGCTTAAGTCCGGCTGAAGGTCGGTCACTTAGATATAGTTTTCTTAGCGAAGACGGAATTTTAATTACCACAATATTTGAGGTCTTTGGGCCTAACCTTAATTGGTAATTTTTCCAAATGTTGGGTGATATTTCATAAACAAATTGGGTAATATTTCATGATGAGTAATTGACACAAAATTTTTATACCCTCCACCACCACAAGTGGTGAGGGTATATTAAGTTTGTCATTCTGTATGTAACGCGAAGAAGGAATCATCTCAGACTAGAATAATTGACCGAATTCAATAAAACTTGGCCACATTGTTTGTTATTGTCCTAAGCAGTTTGCTATTTAAAACCAGCTATATCGGTTTATAAGCAAGGAAGTTATAGACCGATATCTGAAACAACCTCAAAATTTCAAAAATGAACTCTTATAATTTCTTCTAAAAATGTAATTGGACTTAAACAAAAAATTAATTTTAGCATACAATTACACGTGCTTCATCATCGTGCCAAAAATTATCAAAATCTGATTAACCGGAAAAAAGTTATAGGCTATAAAATATAAAATTTTGATACACCCCAAACTCTTTGTGTCATATGGACCGCAATTTTTAAGATAATTTGCTGAAATTTGTCACAACTAATTTTTAAACCATTCTTAATATATGTTATAAATTTTATTAACATTGGTCCATATTTTGATATAGCTCCCATATAACACCATTTCCCGGAATATGATTTATAGCTCATAAAACTCTTAAATTGGAACCAATTCTTTTGAAATTTGGCACAATTATTGTTTTAACTATTTTAAATATATACTATAAATTTTATTCACATGGGTCCGTATTTTGATATAGCTCCCATATAAGGACTTTCCCGGAATATGATTTATAGCTTATAAAACTTTTAAATTTGAACTAATTCTTTTGAAATTTGGCACAATTATTGCTTCAACTATTCTAAATATATATTGTGAATTTTATTAATATGGATCCATATTTTGATATAGCTCCCATATAAGGCCCCTTCCCGGAATTTGATTTATAGCTCATAAAACTCTTGAATTGGAACCAATTCTATTGAAATTTGGCACAAATAATTCTTTAAGCATTTTAAATATATACTATAAATTTTATTCACATGGGTCCGTATTTTGATATAGCTCCCATATAAGGCCCCTTCCCGGAATGTGATTTATAGCTCATAAAACTCTTAAATTTGAACCAATTCTTTTGAAATTTGGCACAATTATTGTTTTAACTATTTTAAATATATACTATAAATTTTATTTACATGGGTCCATATTTTGATATAGCTCCCATATAAGGCCCCTTCCCGGAATATGATTTATAGCTTATAACACTTTTAGATTTGAACCAATTCTATTGAAATTTGGCACAACTAATTTTCTAGCTATTTTAAATATATGTTGTAAACTTTATTAAAATGGGTCCATATTTTGATATAGCTCCCATATAAGTCCCCTTCCCGGAATATGATTTACAGCTTATAATACTTTTAGATTTGAACCAATTCTATTATATTGTGGGTCCATATTATGATATAGCTCCATTATAACGCCCCTTCCCGAGTAAATAAAGACCAATTCTACTGAAAGTCGACACAATTATTTTGCTAACTGTTCTGAAGATATTATATTAATTTGCCCTGTATCGGTCCAAATTTTCCTATAGCTCCCTTATAACGAGATTTTCCGGAAAACGGATTAGAGTTTATAAAACATTTAAATAAAGATCAATTCCATTAAAATTTAGCTAACTTTAATAAAAGTATATTATAAATATGAACAATCTTGGTCCAAACTTCGGGAAGGGGTCTTATATGGGAGCTACATATAAGACCCCTTCCCGGAAAATAGTTTTGAGCTTATAACAAGCATATTTTTTGTTTTTATACGCTCCACAGTACAAGTGGTAGAGAGAGAATATTAACTTTGTCATTCTATGTGTAACGCTTAGAATGAATTATTTCAGACCCCATAATGTATATATTCTTGCATCAAGTCAAAATCTCAATCGATTTTCGTCAATCTCTTTGTCTGCTCACATCCGCAAAAATTAACAGAGCTCAATGAAAATTGGTAGAAAAAAGGCAGTTAATTGAAAAATTTTATAGCTTAAATTGTAACTAATTTTATGACTAATTAAGTATTTCTGTGTTATATACATTTGTGAGTATATGTGTGTCTATGGAACCTTTCATATTGAAGCCATTTTACTTGCAGAAAATAAATTTTTATAGAAGGAGCGATCAATTCAAAGCAAATTGTAACTCACTAAAGCTTTATAGGTGATCTGTGACTTTCCTTGGTGTAAATCAATAAACCGTTAATAGTACTTAGGATAGAAAACAACTAAAATATTTGGTTTTGCAAAAAAATCATGGAACTTTTACAAATTTCATGTAAATGTCATTCGGATGATAAAATCATTTAGAATGTAATATTGTTACAATAAATTCTAAAATCAGACATCTCACACAAAAATACTTTCCGAAAATTACTCTAAGTATAAGTTCTAAAAAAAAATAACAGCGGCAGGGCTAGTTCTGTAAGTTATTAGTCAAATGATGTATTTCTGTTTCTTATTTTAGTACTTGTAGCTTCATAAATGATTTGTAATTAATATTAAAATAAATTTGAGATCTAAACTTGTTGCTATTGCTATTTTTCTTACCCCAAATATTAATAATTCATGCAAATAATTTTATTTCATTGGAATTACGATGATCGAATAAATATACAAAACATTATTAACATTTTTTAAAGATTTAACCCTTCTGATTTTTTACTTAATTTGAAAAAGTAATACATTTTCATAAAATTACGGAAATATCTGATGCAAATATATGAAACAATGTAGCTTTTCAAGTAAAGTAAGTTAACGATGGGACAGTGAACCATCCCAAATTATGTTATGGACAATAGTAGACAAAATATAAAATACAAGTTTGTTAAGAGATTTCATTTAGTGAAATAAAAGAGGGTACCAAAAATAATATAGACAAATTACGTTTAATTGCCATGTTAACGGAGGGAAAATCGTATACATTAATATAAATTTTTTAATTGTACACTCAAAAGAAATCGCTGAAAAATGTTCTTTTTAAATAAAATAAAATAAAATAAAATAAAATAAAATAAAATAAAATAAAATAAAATAAGCCACAAAAATTAGAAATGAAGTGTATTTTTGAAAAATTACATCATAAGTAATCAGGCCGATTTTTTGTGAAGATGTTTAGGTACTTGATGAACAAAAAAAAACTAATTTCATAAAATGTTTGTTACTTCAAAAAAAAAAAAAATATTTATATATGAAAATATTTTTCCCAATTCCACATACAAGTGAACCAGAAATTTTTTAAACATTCTATTGAGAACAAAACTAACTCATCCTCAGCGTTACACACGGAATGAAGAAGTTAATATACCATCTTTACCACTTGTGGTGAGGGAGAGTATAAAATTTCAGTTAAGTCAGTTGAATAAATTTGGCTTTATATTACAAAATCTGACTTGAGACCTTGCAAAATTCAAAAAGTTGAAAATACCGTTTAAAGCGATAAATAGAACATGGCATCATACTTATTGAAGGTGTTACCAGGTTCATAAGAGAGAGAATCAAATGTTGAATTGAAAAAGCAACAACAATTTTGGATGCGAGATATCGTGTTTTTATGACTAATTTTATGAAAAATTTTCTGTGTGGTCTAGCTTTTCAAGGTGACAAAGCTTAACTCCTTCCCTATTGTTGTGTCAAATTAAATGTAATTATTTCCCACTAAGCAGGTAAAAAATTAATATTAACCAAAATATTTAGCTTTAATAGTTAAGAAAAATCAGTTAAAATACAAGAGAAATGTACCGTAATATGTGTTAAATTTTGTGTTCTTTAAACGTATATTATTGTAGTTTTCCATCTACTTTGTATACAGTATCGTATGATTAATATGGTGTAGTGCATTGTTGTTTTGCATTATTATTAAGTATACGTACACAGTATTGGTATACAAAATATTTGAGGAATAAATGTTCATTTTACAATATTATCTTTTAATATTTCCATTTGGTGTACCACGTGCTTCCATTTCACATTAAGGCGCTCTTGTAAAATATATAGAATAAAAAAAAATAAAAATAAAAATAAAAAAAAAAATAAAATAATAATAATTTTTTTATGTGGCTGCAACTGATCAGTATAGTCCACATTCATGTGAAACAAAAAGTGATTGCAGCAGTATGCTTTAAATAATTATTGCAATTAATGGAATTTTGAAAGACAATATAATATCCAAGAAATTCTAGCTTAACCTTTACGTGGATAACCTAAACTAAAGTAAAATTAGAACATATTCACGTTATATGTTGCAAAATTTTTTCAGCATATCGTCAGAATTTTTAAAATATTGTTTAATTTCAAGATTACTTGTACACCTATGTTTGTAATAAGAGAAAGCATATTCTTATGCCAAATCCCCACACACATTCAAACAAGCATACATATATTACTACAAAATCAAAATTTCGTCTTACCACAATAAAGTTGAATGCAAACAGATATACTTCATTTAACACACAATTACAAACATAATATACACATTAGTAAAATGTGTCTGTGTATATTGAAATATGGTACACATGATCGCACATATTTCATATGTGGGTGTATATTAATTCCGTTTTTACTGACTTAATTGAATATTAGAGGAGCGAACAATTAAATTTTAATTATCTAAAAATAAAGCTAAAAACTTCATATTTAATCGTTTTTCTTGGCAAAAATTTAGAAATTATATTTTGATATTTAATTTATTTTAAACAAAATTAACCTAATAATATACAAAATTAATAAATATAAATCATAGTTAACTTTCAAGATACATAATTGTTCAAAACTTTTAGCAATTTTCAGTTAGTACTGATTTATATTAATAATAATATGAATATTAAGAATATTTTATTCGGCTGAGCTTAGTCTAATATACCCTTAAACTTTTACATATTAGATACAAGTTTTGCTAATTAAAATTATATACGGACCGGTAAACCGAAAGTTTCTCACATTTTAAATGATAAAAAATAATTCTTAATTTTCCCTGAATTATTGCAACAATGGGTTGTATTTACCCAAAAATTAAATGGATGCTAAAGCGTCCATTGCAAATATAATACAAATTTCATCTGAAAAAATTGAACGAATTTTTTGGTTTTATACATATATGAGCTCTGTCAAATAATTTTCTGTGTTGGATAACTTTAAACGAAAAAGTCAAATTCCATTGAGCAAAGATTTTCAGTTATATTTTCTTTGTCGAACCCATTCATTATATAATTTAAAACAATTGTGTTAACGCAGTAATTGTTTAACAGTAAACAAATCAAATTTTTAACAAAAAGGATGTAATAATTTTAACTTTGTTGTGAAATTGTTAAAAATTAAATTATTAGTGCATGCGGATTGTACATACTGTGAAAAAATTACATCTCATATTAATGCCAAGATTTCAACGATTAAACCGACTAGAAATCCATAAAACAGCTACTAATTCATTTTCAATAGGCTAAAATAAGCTGAAACAAATATACTACATTTCAATAAATATTTATATTAACAAATGCAACTGATCCCAATAGCTGTAAGAAGGTACTCTTAAAATTGCTGACCTATTTTTAATGGATAATCTAAAGTAAATACAGGCATTATTGCTTGGATTATTTATATATAAATAAGAATAAGTATATTTCTGTATGCAATTAATTATTATGATACTAACCATAATATGAAATTTATAATTATTATTCTGGTGGGTTCTATGGGGGTTAAAAAAAATTATGGACTGACCCTGGTATAATTTCGTACAGTAACCTAAACTTATACATATCTAAATTTAACTAAATATTCTTACTGTACCCACGTATGTGTGCGATTTATGAGTTTCAAAGTAATATTTGGAAGGGTGTACCTATGAGATATAATGAATCGACCCTCATATAATTTAGATCATTATTTTAAAATATCATAAAACCAATTTGTGAAAAAATTTCATCAAAATCGATTTATTTTTTTTAATTTTGTAAACTTTAATCACCATTCCGGATGAATAATGAACCCATAATCACTAATTTCAATAGGCAACGTCCTTGGGCAGAGATAATGGCACATGCCAAATTTCATTAAGATATCTTTAAAACTGCTACCTGTACTTTGCAAACAAACTTTATATGTACTGCAAGTCAGACGGACTGACATGGTTAAATTGACTGAGGACGTGATTCTGAGTCAACCGGTATACAGTGGTAACAGTGGTGGTAGGACTAACAATATTATTGTTTTTACTTAAAATTTTAGTCAATATTTAAATCAATGATGTTATTGCCTAAACTGCCTACAGTAGCACTAGTAACGCTTTCAGGTTACAAAATTAATGTATTAACAAGAGACTTGCTTACTAACGAACCAAATGATTAGGATTTTTGGTAATAAACGCCAAATGACGAGTGTAGTAGAAAATGCAAAACAAAATACAGTAAAAAACATCACGCTAGGGAATTAGTAATTTTTGTCATGTTTTGTTGACTTCTTTCAGTCAACATTTTCTACAATTTACATTCTTGATATGAAAAAATGACTGTAAATATTAAACTGTGGAACACCAAACAATTTCACATTCGTTTATAGATTGAATTATTTCGTTGTTTATTGCTCGAGGTAAAAATTAGCATTTTATCAGAGAAAGACACTTCACTTGTGGTATATCAATATTTAACACGATGTTACCACATGTTTTGGATTAAGAAGAACAATGCAAAATAATTTTGTAACTGTAACAGTTTACTAGAGATCGGGCATAGATTTCTATAAAATACCAGCTGCATTTGGATTTATTCTACGATCAGTGATTTGGATGTATAAAATTCGATATTTTTTTTTTTTTTTTATTTATTTATTTATTTATTTATTTATTTATTTTCAATTTATTATTTCATAATTATAACTTACAAACAAAAATATTTAACTACTTTTTCCCGCTAAGCCTTTGGCTTGTCAGCAGGTTATTAAAATTTAATTAATATATTTTTTAAAGTATAGTTCATTGCGAACTCATGAAAAAATTTTTTATAAGCTTTTTTCTGTTATATAGATTTTTCGTATTGATTATGCTTATGGGTAACTTATTTAATATTTTCGGTAATATGACAGTTAATTTGTTTTTCCCGTATTCATTGTTGAAACGGTCAATTTTGTATCTTCGTTGCACTCTACGTCTGGTGTTGTAATTGTGATCTATTTCCTCCAGAAAGTTAGTATTGTTGAAAAAGTCATTTGATATTGTTGTGAAGAATATACTGTTAATATTTAATATCTGCAACTCTTTTGCTATTTCTTCCGATCGGATGTTGTTGCGAATATGTTTCCTAACATTGCTTGTGTTTGCTGGTGCAGTATTTATTGATGTTGTAGGAATGTTGTAGTTATGCGTGCTCGTTTCTCGATTATCGATCATAGAGATGTTTGTTGGGTTAGATGTATTATTGCTTTGCATTGGCGTATTTGGGTTGTAAATTGCGTTTGTGTTTGAAATGTTGGTGTAATTATGGGAATTGGTAGAGATGTTTGAGGAGATAATGGTGTTTGCTGAGTTATAGATATCTCTGGATCTAGAGATTAGGTAGTTTTTCCAAAGTATTTTTAATATTTGGTTTTGAGATTTCTGAAGAGATTTGCAATATGAAGCATTCCCCCATGCCGTAATTCCATGTCTTATATACGCTTCTGTTAGTGAAAAATATGCTTGTCTGAGGACGCTATATGTTGAGCAATTACTTAGGTGATATAGCATGTACGCAGATTGTCACAATTTTTTTCTTACACTTTCCACGTGCGTCTTCCATTTAAAGTTGTTGTCGACATGTACGCCTAAGTATTTATAAGACTGTACGAGTTCTATATTCGTTGTGCATCTTTCGATGTGGTGTTGTTGATGGACTTGATGATGCAGACATGCAGAGCTATGAAATTTAATTTGTATATGATAATCAGCTAGATGTCTTGGCTTAATGTGCATAATTTTGGTTTTTGTTGAGTTTATTATTAACCCATTATCGTGGCACCACTTCGCTGCAATGTCTAACTGTTTTTGCATAATTTGTGTTGCAATTTGAACATTTTTATTGGCAACAATAATTGCGGTATCATCTGCATAGGCAAATGTTTCACTTTCCTTTAAGCATCTTATCAGATCATTTGCATAGATAATATATAGAATTGGTCCTAACTTTGATCCTTGAGGTACTCCATAATAGGATATTACTTTATCACTGATAACATTATCAACTTTAACCCTGTATGATCTTAATTCCAGGTAGCTTTGGATCCAATTTAGGGTATTTCCTCTAATTCCAATAATGTATAGAGTTTGTATCAGCTTTGTATGTGATAAAGTATCAAATGCTTTGCTGAAGTCAATATATGTTACTAAACAATGTTGATTGGTGCTTAGGCAAGAATTGATATGGTGTGAAAAATGTCCCAGTAATTTGTTTATACTCTTGCCTTTTTGGAAACCAAACTGGTTTTTGTTGATAATTTTGTATTTTTCTAGGTAAGCTGTTAATCTTCTAACTACAATTTCTTCTAAAATTTTCTCTATTACGGGAAGTATGGCTATGGGTCTATAATTATTATAATCTATATAGTTTCCACTTTTGTGTATAGGTCTTATGATGGAGGTTTTTAATAGATCTGGAACGAGAGATGTCTCTATGCTACGGTTAATTAATTTAGTCAACACCGGCGTGAGTATATTGGCATTATTTTTTAAATCTTTTGGCCTAATATTGTCTATTCCTGGACCTTTTCTTATATTCAATGTTTTCAGGATATTAGATATTTCACGTTCATTTGTTGGTAGTAAATATATTGAATTTTGTTGTGTAGGTACTCGTATTGGCAATGTTGTAATATTACATTTATGAATTATTTTATTGACGTTGTCATTAAAATTCTGAGCAAAGTTGTTTACGATGTTGTATCTAGATTCATTTTTGTAATTTTTCATTATAGTATTATCAATATTATTAGATTTTTTTCCTATTATTTCGTTTATAGTTTGCCAGGTTGCTCGCATATCACTTCTATATTCAATAAATTTTTGCCGATAATAGTTATTTTTTGCAAATATTATTTTTTGTTTAATTGGTTTCTAAATTTTTTATAGTTTAATTCATAATTTTTATTATTTTTATTGTTTATCCACATTTTAAAAAGTTTATCTCGCATATCACAAAATTTAATTAACTCTTCACTGATCCATGGATGTGAAGAACGTTTTTTATAAGATTTTGTTGTTTTATATGATTTATTATAAATTACATTAAATTTTTCAACTATTTGGTTAAACATATTATTTACACTTTGATTTGATTCTGTTATCGCACTCCAATTTTCTTCTTGTATTTTTTTATTTATTAAAAAGTTATTTAGTTTTGGCCCCTGATTATTATTGGTTGCCCTATCCATATTTTTTTCTTTTTCTTTTGTACAAAAAAATAAAGTGTAGTGATCTGATATGGTTGTTGTTATTACATTAGCATGTGAGAAAGCTTGTTCTCTGTTGTTTTTAATAAATAAATGATCAATGCATGTACTTATATTCTTATTTAAATCTTCACGTGTACTCTCATTTATCATGCATTGCATACCATTTGATAATAAATAATCTAGGTAAGTCGTTGTTGTTTTGTTACTTTTCTTTATGTCTATATTTATGTCCCCAACAATTATAACTTCTTGTTTTTTGTTTATTTTTGTTATTATTGTTTCTAGTTCGTTTATGAAATCATATACTTTTAGATGTGGCGGGCGGTAAATGGAGAGGATAGAGATGTTTTTATTATTTATGTTTATATCAATTTGTAATAATTCAAAAGATTTTGTATTCGAAGAGTTTCTTTGGTAAATAATATTCTCTTTTATAAAAACGGCTACACCACCACCTTTTCCATCTCTATTCAGGAAAATTGAATTAAAACCTTTTATATTATACAAATTGGTTTCACTATTATTTATATTAGTTTCTACAAGAATTATGAGTTTGATATTATTTATTATTTTGTTTATGCTAACCAAAAAAGATGCGAAATTTAAGCGTAGTGATCGTATGTTCAAAAAAATCAGTGACATGGGATAACTTAAAAAATTTGTATTTATTTCATTAAAGGAAGTTAATGTTTTTCTTTGAGAATTGTTCATTGTTTTAATTTGTTTTGATATAGAAAAAAATTAAATCTAAAATCAAATTAAATTATCGGTGTAATTAATTCAATATCTGCTGCGCTGTTGATTATGATAGATGGGCTATTTTCCTTTTTTCGAGCGAATATATTTCCATTGCTAACCCAAACGAATTTCCACTTAGCTTCATGAGCTTTTGTTTTGGCGATCCATAGTAATTGCCGGTTATTATATGTCAGCTGATCATTTACATAGATGTAATTGTTGCTACTATTATTATCATCACCACTGCTTATAATATTTGCTTTTATCCTATGATGCTCAATTTTGTTCATAAGCTCTATTTTTTTGGAAAGAGAAGAAAACTCAATTATCATTATCATCTTCTCTGATCACAACATTTTTTGATGCTCCAATTTTTTTAATTACATCGATTGCTGATATTTGTTTGTTTTCTACATTTTTTATTTCAATGTTATTGGTTATTATTTGTTGTTCGAGTTTGTTTATTCTTGATTCCATAGCTGTTATTTGTTTCTCTCTCTGTTTGTCTTTTTCGTTTAGTTCGTTTACTTGTACTGCTATTTTTGATATGGTGTTTGTTATTGTCGCTAAAGCTATTTGAATCTCTTCTTTTAGTTGTTGATTGGATGCATTTGTGGAGTTGGCATTACTTACAAGAAATTCTATTTGAGATTTCATATCAGATATACCATTCTCTACGGAACTTAGTTTTTTATTGACTGTTGAAAGAGACAAAGACTCTTTAAATTTTTTTGCTCTATCATTCTCTTCATTGCTATCATCTTCCCTTAATTGTTTCTGTTGATTGTTTTCGTCAAATACAACAGCTTGATACAATGTATTCGGTGATCTACTCCTCGGCTTGCACACATGACATCTCCAGTTAATTTTTTTCTCTCCGGTCATCGTAGAATATGTTGATTCTGATAAAGGAGAGCACGTAGAGAAATGATAATTAGACTGGCAATTGTAACACTTTACAAAAGTTGTTGATGTAATTTCTGTTTTACATTGGCTGCAGAGAACACTATTCATTTTTGTTTTTGTTTTTTTTTTCCGTTCTTCTTTTATTTACTTTGTAATTATTTTTTACTTTATATGTTCGTTTTAATAACTAAATTCTTAAATTCTCTTGCACAATATTTTATTTTTATCGGTATTGTTCTAAAATTTATACGTCTATATTTGTTTTATAGATTTAGCCTTTGTTTGATTATTTGTTCAATCATTAATTAAAATAAAAGTTATTTTATACTGAGTACTTCCAAAACACGACCGTTCACAATGAGAACTCGTTACCTCGTTAACTTAAATGATTAATGATTAATATGGTTTATGCTGCCTTAATACACCAGTAAACGTATGATTAATTTTTTTAATGGTTTAAATAATTATACGCTAAAACTACAACTATGTTAAGAATGAATTTATTACTATAAATAATTGAAAGCAAGTAAGAATGTGACCTGCCAAATCTTAAACACCTTCCAATTAAGAAATACTTGAGACACAAAACCCTATTCCTGGATTGGATGATCATATGGAATCTATAGAAAAATGTGGACTGATTTTCATAAAATTCGCCACAAAAGCCAAGTTTAAAATTTGTATTGCCACATTTCTTTAAATACTCCAATATTTAACAGTTTTGCGGGTTTAAAAATGTTTCAGAATTAACTAAAATTTATAAAAGAATTATAGTCTAGTGAGGATCGAAATTCATAAAATTTGTATATTCAAGATAGTAAAGAATATAGTTCTGTAGAGTTGTAATAAAATAAGTCCAGATTTAAGTGTGTTTTAAACTCTAAAATCAATCTGGGATGTGGCTTATATTCGAGCAGTAACGAAATCGATATTAGTAAAATCGAAAACAAAAATCGTTATCCTATTTCAATGATTTTGTATGGCAATAAATACTATTGCCACCCGAAATCATTGTGCATTTGGTAACTTCTATTTAATCCAATTTCCTGAAAAATGTAGAAAGGTTGAATTCAAACAATTCAAATTTCGTTGAATTCCAACAATTAATCTAGGCGTAAGAATATTTTCAATATACAGACAGACATATCTAGATCGAAATAAATTTTGATTTAATGCAAAAATATATATACTTTATTTCGTCTTAGATGAGTCTTAACATGACAGCAAATAATGTGTTATTTTGTGATAATAATTAATTTTATATTTGTAAGGAAAAATTTGCGTATTTAGTTGTAAAAAAAAACACTATGAAAATAATTTTGTAGTACTAGATAACAGAGAGTAAGCTCTCTTCAGAGCTTACACTCATCAGAAAGTTTGTGAAATATACATTTCATTAAGGATCTTCACTTCCGTTAATCGAAGACAATGTTGTAATATATTAAGTGAATGTTCTTTTAATTAATTAAAATAAAACACGTAAGAACACTTCCACAATACAAATATATTATATTTCATGCATACATAGTGTACTCACATCCATACATACAAAAATTTTATTCTAATTTTTCAACTTAAAATTAACAAACTTACAATACTTCTTCCCGTAAAAACAGAGATTATCAAATATGGCGAATTTCTTTTAAAGAAACCCATTTTGGAACTTTCTAGTACATTTATATGTTAATACTACCGTGAGATTTTGCAGTTTTAACGATGACAAATGGAGCAATTTAAGTGGAAAAATTGCTCTATAAAACTTTATAAAATACACATTTACTCAAAAATGTTTAATTAACTTTAATTTAGAAAAAAAGTGTGACGAAAAAGGAAAACGCCAGTTGCGTTAAAAAAAAAAGTTAAAAAGTAATTTTCTATAATTTATTTTAAAGCGAACTTGAATACAAACAAATGTATTTAAAGTTCAATATAAAAGTAAAAGTATTCAAACTATTACTCGCAGAGATACTATTTTGACTTTGTGTTCAAAATTGTGTTAGTACTTAAAGAATTTTAATTATACCCTACACCACCGTAGGTAGAGTGCGGGTGGCTGTCTTTGAAAACGTTGTGAACACTCTTCGTGTTGCAGTTTTTAAAATTTCTCGATAAAAAGTGATATATATTATTATGTTGGCCCTTGTTTGATACAATATTTCGGTTGTCTCCTAAACAAATTTTCTCCGGCAATGAGGCTTTATGTTCATTAAAGTCCTAAATACAAAACCAATTTTAATAAAATTTGGAAAAAATCTTTTAGGATATGCTAATATGGTGTGGCAAATTTGGACTCTTGTAGGGTCAAATATTTAAGTACCTTTCAAATAAATGTTATCCAGGAATGAGGTTTTTAGCTCCTAAATATAAAGTAATTTTAATGTAACTTGGCAAAAATTAGTTTTAGGATATTATAAAATGATATGGCTAATTATACGAGGGCTAGTCCATTGCTTTTCAGAGATTCCATAGAAGCCTTTTACCAAATATCACTTTGAGGGGCACAAGTATACGTTGGTATTGTAATAATAACTAGTCAAATTAAAACAAGTATAAACAAAAATCGATGTGCAAAATTATACAAGGATTGGCCCATAATTTCTTGTAGCTCTCATTTTCAGTGTAAAAAAGTATCTAAAATTCGACACGATCAAATATATAGCATTCTTATTTCTAAGTTTTTACATTCATATATATGGGAGTAAAATGAAAATCTAGAAATTTAAATCTTTCTTTGTTAATAGTAATTATGTTCAATGCCAAAAGTTAAATATTTATCTGATTGAATATATGAAAATAGTGAAACCACTAAAACAAACCTCGATTATCCTTGAACATAATTCAACTATTCATCTTTTAATACATATGTCTTTTACTTAAAAATATGCATTTGCATCTACAAAATTTTCTCTTATAAACTTTGTCAATTTAAGCTGTAACGAAATGAAATAAATATACCCAAAACAAAAACTTTGAATTTCTAATTCCATTTCAGTTCAATGTATCTTCTTTTGCTTTTTATACCCTCTACTTTTATCACTACGTTTGGAAAGCAAAGAAGATATAATTGAAGACTCAATTTATAATCTTCAAATCATAATCTGATTTCGTCTCTCTATTCTTGATATGCCCACATCCAGTTATAATTAGCAGAGCTCAATAAAATTTTGTCTGATTATTTGGTAAGTCGTACATCTTTATAACTGAAATAAAGGAAAAGCAACACATTATTGCGAACTGTATAATTTAAAAAGAAGGGAAATATGAAGCAATACTCCTCTTAAAAACGAAACTAATGCAAGAGTCTTTAAAACGTAAATTTACCGAAAATTTCATGAAACTCTAGACACGGCATGGTGGAGTAGTATATAATGTTGCATATCTCTGAAACTATAACAGCAAATTTCATGGAATTTGGTATTAACAAATTTTTTGATAAAGCAAAGATTCGGCACAGTTGAATATAATTGCTTTTAGTTTCCTTATGCACAAATTTCCTCTATACGTGTAAAATTTCACAATTTGAGATAAAATCTATCAAATCAAATTGTCAAACTGTATGCAAATATAAAAACATTTTTGGTTCTACCAAAATATGTTTTACAGAGGTGTATGAAAACCTAATATGTTCATGAAAAGATGAACTTGTATGTAAATGTAATAATTTTTACTGCACCTTTGTAGATTATGTCAAGTACTGAAGGACGAAGATATGCCTTTTAAATATGTTTTTTGATTTTTTTGTGAATAAAACAATGACACACATTGTTATTTTTTTATTTTTGTTTTTTAAATATTGACATAAATCCTATTTAATCTTACTTATTGCAATCTTTAGTGCATAAAAGATTGTCATTAAGAAACACTTTTCTAAAAAATTGAACAGGGATTTTTTTTGTTTAGGAAATAGTAATATGTATCAAACTATGAGAACAATTTTATAGTTTTATTAAAAAACTAAATATTAAAAATGGGTTTAGAGTTCTGAATACATATTTTAAAGCATCAAAATGTATTATATTAACAATAAGTGCCGTGCGTCACATTTTTCAGAAAATTTTTTGATACAATCGATAATAAACTGTAATAGCAATAATTTGACTGCAATTTTGGTTTGACAATGAAAATTTTAACATTTTTAATTCACTCTTGAAAACTTCTTGTCACTGTTTCGGTTAAAACAAGTAAAATGTTATAGTCGATCAAGCCCTCCTAAGTCATAACCTGCACCATAATGTTGGTTATAAACAGCAGTTTCGAGAAAATAATAAATGACCCTCGTATAACTTTATTTTCTGATTTATTCCTCATTGTGCAGAATACTATTGTGACACTAATATTTATGTGAAATGTACGAGTTTAAAATTTTTTTTCTGGGGGGATAAATGGTACCTAGAATCAATTTTGGACCGACTCTCGTATAATTTTGCATATCGATTTTTGCTTTTATTGATTTAATTTGCCCAGTTATTATTATTGTTATATATTATATATTTGGAAGGAGCTTTACCCGGTTCAATGAGAGGTAATGCACCGACTCTCGCATAATTTGGCAAATCATTTAATATATTATATCACTTCGATAAAATTTCTTTATTTCTTTTTATTAGTTTAAAACCTCATCCCGGGAGGATAATTGTATGGGAGATACCCGAAATATTTAACCGAACTTGGCTAATTTCCACAGGCTTCGTCTGCTGACCTTATTCCATAGAGATATTTCAAATATTGTGAGATGTAGAGTGTTCACAATGTTTATATGGACAGCCAGACAGGCTGATATCATTAAATCGACTCAGAAAATTATTCCGAGTCTTACTGTATACTTAAAGATGAGTGAAACTAAATTTTTTTGTGTACGTTACAAACATCAGATTTTAATACCCCAACCACCTACGGTAGTGTGTGGTTTGGGTCTTAAAAGCGTTTACTCCCTTACTCTAACTATCCTTCACCGAATATCTGAGTTTATTAAAAATAGAAAATGTCATCTTTCAAGTTTACAACATATCGAAAATATGTGTCTGCTTATAGAATCATTAGATATTTGGCGTAAATGTTTAGTTTAACTATCTGGAAAAATATTCATATAGTTTTGAGGAAATTTATGTTATAGAGAACCATCTATATAATGTGTTTGTTCTGCAATAATACAAAAAGTTTACATATTCACACACATTTTATTGTGTCCACTATAATTTTAACTTTCAAATTTTATATCATCTTAGACGTTAAGACTTTTACTAGTAAACATTACGACACTTTTACGACAGTATAACGTTATTCTTACAAAACATTTTTATTTTTGTTTAATTTAAACTTTTATTATATATTTTTATCCGAAAACTCTTTGAAAAAAAGGGTATTTTCAAAAATTTAATCTCTAGACAATATTTATTCTGAGTAAAGTTTAATGTTAAAAAAGTGATTGTAAATATTGATATAACATTGAAGTTATTTCAATTCTCCCTTAATATACATAATATTTACTTTTTCTTAATGATATTTTATAAAAAATATATATTTTCGTAAATAATAAATAAGTGATCTAAAATTATAAAAAATGGTGAAGATTGCAGTCAAAGGGTTCAAAGTAAAAGAAGTTAAAAATAAAACAAAACAAAATAAAGGACTCTTTGTCTAACCTGTTATCCTAAAAACACAATAAAAAATCTTTAATAGAATAAAAATTGAAGTAAATTTAGAAGAAAGTTTCAAAAGATAAATAAAATACTTGTTAGAAAGGATTTTGTTCATATGAAAAGGTTTCTATTACCTTTTCATATGTCCTTTAAAATTCACATATATGTTTATATAGAATAACTCGGTTCAATAAATTTGTTTAATACTCTTGTAGGAAATTTAATTATTTAGCGTGTTCAATTACAGGATTTTTAATTTATTCTTTAATAATATCTTTTAGTTATTATAGTTACTATTTTTGATGGAGTCATGATTTGAAGAAAGGATACTTAACAATGTAAGTGTATATAGAGTATATTACGAGATTATCTAATATATCATTTATCTCATAATAACTGTCAGGCTGTCCAAAAATGTAACATTTTTACACAATAACAACAAAAATAACAACAATTGCTAATTATGGCATAGAGTTTAAGTGAAGTTTTCAAGGAAAATGTGACAATAATTGAAAAATTATATATAACACAAAATGTGAGATAACAAATGACAGCAGATGAAAATATGATCTACATCTATTAATAGCAAATACATAGAGCATAGAGCATAAAATGTAGAGCATAATTTTTTATTCTCACCTTTGTCCTTAATTTTGTTTTCGTTTTGTTGTTATTTATATGTGAAATATAAGAAGAATATTAAAACACTGAGCAAAAAATTTGTGCATTTTGTGGTTTTGATATTATACTTTCACCATTTTTGTACTCCAATTTTTGTTTATTTTGTAAATGTGTTATTGTCATGAAAACTATTTTTTACAACAAACGTTTCCTAGTAGAACTTAGCATTTCTTTTCTAATAATTTTAATGCTTTAAAAATAAGTTCGCAATGAAAATTTATAATTCTATTATTGTGGATTTCAAATATTTAAGGAAATATTAAATTAATATTTTAATTATACCCTACACCAAATTTTGGCATAGAAAATATACCCACCTCCACTATAGAGTTCGTTCGTCTCAGAATCAGTTCCCAATCATTAAAACCCGTTCATATAAAGCTTGCTTTTCATATACAGCGTCACCGTTGAGATTTTTCAAAAAGTCGCTCAAAAAGGGGAATTTTTGAAAATAAAGTCGCACCAAAAAGGTGATTTGTGGAACAAAATGCGCCATTGGTTAAATTTACCAAGAACTAACAACTTTGACTTTAACTTTTTCATTCAAATGAATATAAAATTTATTGAAATGTCCTTAATTCATGAAGTTCTCTGCCAAAAATGCAAATTATAAAAAAGGAACAAAAAAGGGAAAATCTGAAAAAGTACACAAAAAGTTACTCGCAGTTGAAAAAGTCGCAACTTGCGACTAAAGTCGCACCAACGGTAACACTGTTCATATAAAGCTTAAATTGTATAAAGGTATTTAGTTTTCGAAAGTTTCAGTAAAGCCAATACAACTACAAATAGTAAGGACGATATTCCCTGTGTAATGACCCCATTATGTAAATTTATTATTCCGTCAGTTCAAAATATTTTTGAAGTTTCCAATTTGAAATCAATAAAATTGGTTAAATACATAAAAAGATATAGACCGATATGATGTAGGCTCTAAATTCAAGAGAAAGTCATCCGTAAAATTATCAATTAAAAATCGTCGAACAAAAATGACATTTTCCTGAAAAATTAAGCTTTATGAACATTATTACTTTTCCAAAAATACTCAAACAGAAGAAGTCTGTAGAAAAAAGTTAAAACCAAAAATATAATGAAATTAATCTGATGACTCATTAAGGTTTCTGTGTTTTATTTAAGATAAACATTCACATATTTTATGCGTTTGCCAGTGTACATGTGGGTGTGTATGTACGTAATCATATTTACGAAATATAATGTACTTACCCTACACACATATTTGGTAGAGCGATTTGAAGATTAGACATAGTCGAATCCAACATTCTTACCTCTTTCTAAATTTGTATTTTTCAGCAATTATTGTTGCAGATTTGATGATAAAAGACAATAAAATATTATTGTAATATTTATAGGTAACAATCGGTCAATATCTCTTAATATTCTAAACCAATTTAGCTAGTTTTTAATAGGAAACTTTTTGGGACCATATCACTTATACAGGCCAAATTTCATAAAGCTCTGTCAATTGTTGCAGATTTTGATTTGATGCAGGAATATATAACATTATAAGCTCTTAAATGATTCCATCTTAGCGTTATACACTGAATGACAAAGTTAATATACCATCTTAACCACTTGTGCCGAAGGGTATATATAGGGAAAAAATTTAATGAAAATATTTTTAACATTCAAACAAGTATTTTACATTTTTCTAAAATTTTTTCTAAATTGATGATGGCGGAAATGTATGAAAAATGTTTTTTTGTCTTTTTTTTGTATTTGTGTGTTATAATTAATTGCAGCTCTTCTTGACATGACATACCAGTATAACACAATAAATACCATACTCTTATTTAAAAGAATTTTGGCTTGTTAAAGTCGAAAGGTAGTAATTGGCATTGACTTTAAAATTGTTCAACGTTTTTTAATTTTTAACTTTCTAATTTAACTTTTGCTTTATTGAATCATGTGTCACAAACAGTCAGATGGATTTTGAACGAAACAAATTTGTAATTATTTAAGTTGAACTAAATCAAATTAATTATATTTTGTCAGTATTGACCAAAATTTTATTGAAAATATTAACAGACTTTAATTAATATAAAACTTTTGAAAAATTTTGTTGTAAAAAATTTTTCCATTAATACACATATTCCGAAATACAGTTATATTATCTTTATTTTTTATTCAAGTTTGAATATGGAGGAATATGTCAATATTTTTAATATATCGAATACTTGTTGTAATAAAACACCTGATCCTAACTTTATTCGTTGAAATAAACTTCAGAAAATTTATAATTATTGACATTGGGATTTTATGTATATCTGGTAAATGTACATTAATTCATACTTATTATTAATATTATTTTTCATTTTTCAAAAATATTTCCGTCGATTAATTTTTTAATTATTCATGGCGGCATCACAGATAATATTAGTAATTATTTAAGCTACAAGATAATTTATTATTATATAAAAATGGTGGTTCCACAACACAAGTGCATTTACTTTGCCATTCCATGTGAAGCGCTAAGAAATAATCATCAAAAGCCCCATATATTCTCGCATCAAATCAAAATATGATCTGATATAGTTATGTCAGTCTGTTGTCTGTTAAAATTATTCTCATACCTAAAATAATTATGAGAATTAAATCTCACATTGTTTTTTGTTTTCCCGATCAGTTTCCTATTTAAAATAAGCAAAATCGGCTTCTTCCTAGAATATGATTTTAAGCTTATAAAAACTTGCATGTGGACTAATTCTATTGAAATTGTGTAGAATAATTTTCCTAACTGTCCTAAATAAATGTAAAAAAAAGTTTTGTGCTTATAGGACTCTTAAAGCAAATAATTTGACCAATCTCAGTCTGTATTTTTGTATAACTTCCATATAAAGGCCGTTCTCGGAAATGGTTTTGAGCTTTTAAAACTCTTACATACAAACCAATCTCATTTAAAAATCTTCAAGATTACTTTTTTGTAGCTGTAATGACTATATGTTACTAACATCGGCCCACATTTTACTATATCTCCAATTTTCTCCTTCCTGGAAAAGGGCTTTTAGCTGAATCTAATTTGACAATTATGGAGTCATATTTTGTTACAACTTTTTTATCACTTTTATCACTTTATCACTTTATCACATTTCACTTTTCGAAATAAGATTAGGTTTTTAAATATTCAAAAATGGTTAAGAGGCCTTTAAATGTGGACTATAGTAACTAATTATATGAAAATTGTACATGAGATTCTACTGACTTCAATAGTAGAAATGTGTATTAAACGTTTTTAAATCCATTTATTTTAATCTAAATTTTGAAACACAAATAACTTTAATTTTAGTTCTTTCACGTGTTAAGGAAATTAAAAACGAAAAATAGTAAACTTTTTAAATGAATTAAAATGTTAGAAGCTATTTAGGGCCGATAATTTAGCCAAATCCAATTTTCCCAAAATAATAACTAATTCGAATTTAAACTAATACTTTCAAATATTTAGTTACATAATGAATTGTAAAATTAAAAATTCAAAATTACATATTTCTAATATCTTAATATAGGTAGTTGTTTTCAATGACAACTATGGGTTAAAGTAATGAGCTATAAAATAAAGTATAAGGAGATAAAGACAATAGTATTTGCTTCTTGACTCATTACCCGGAAACCATAGTTTTTGCTGGGCAACTTTCAATATTTTAATATTAAATCTTAATTCAAAATTTGCTGCAACTGTTTTCAAAGTATACGATATTACAATTTTCATCTGCAAGAGGAAACTAGTCGCCCTTGTCCTATCAAACCATTTTCTAATCTTTAGCATTTTGTTTTTTGAATAAGTCGTTTAGACATAAATCATATTCATTTTTTGTTAGTTTTTGAAGGTTGTTTTGAATATCGATCTTTAAGTGTTTCACATGGAATGGCCTTGTTAATATACTGTATTTAGTACCTGCAGTGGTTTTGGGAAAAATGTATAAAATATAAAAAAAGAAATCATAGTATATAAGTAACTCGATATCTATCTCATTAAAACAATTATAAAATCGATTAAATAAGTTTGATTTTTGCAATAATTTTAACAGCTTTTAAGTTTAACACGAGTTAACCCTAACGAAGTTGTTTATGTAAATTTAGTAGACGAATTGTTGAACTGGAAGTTACTTGTACATATAATAATTTTTATATTTTATAAAGTATAAATTTACATACAAATCACAAATCATATTTTTAATCTTACATCTTTTTTTTGTATAATTTATCAGATTTTATATTGCTTTTATTATTTTATGTCATAATCTTAATAATATATAAAACGCATCACTGCACAGGGTAAAAGTCAAAGTTGATACATTTTATCTTGTAACAAAGTGTCACATATACTCTGTTAGAGTTTAATATTTGTATTTTAAGTAGTTTGTGGACGATACACTGCAAATTATTTTTCACATAAATAATAACATGAGAATATAATAAAATGCATTAAAAATCTTCATCCTTAAACAAGAGGTACTCTGTATTAGAAATATCTTTTATATTACATAATTTATGAATGCATTAGAAATGAATGCATTATCATATAAATAAATGTATTATTTTTAAGAAGTCAATTTGTATTTCAATCCAGCAAAATAAAATGTTAGGAAAAATATAATGAAAATATAAGTATTAAACGTTGTTTATACCTCCATTAATCACGAGTTCACTATCTAACCAAACTTTATAAATTATTTTTTAACTTTCAAAGATTATGAACATAAGTGCTTTATTGTTTTGTAAAATCCCTACACCATTAATTAGTAATGTGGTCATACCTTTGATATGGACTAATCGAAAATTTTTCACATGAATTTTAAATTTAATTTACTTAAAAATATTACGGTTAATTTCATAATCAAAAGAATGATTCATTTTTTATGAAATAGCGTTTTATAGAAAATATAAGTAATTGTAAATCAATTGTGTATAACTACAGCTTAAGTACCTCCGACTTCCTTCTATCTAAGTTGGAATTATGCTTTCTAAATATTATTATTTCATATATAAATATAGTTTGCTTTTATGGTTAAAGACGTGATACACAACCGATTAACCCAAATTCACAATGATAAATAATTCACGAGACTGAAAACTTATTTTCTTGTATTTTGATATGTTTTTTATTCCCTCCACCACCACAAGTGGTGAGGGTATATTAAGTTTGTCATTCTGTATGTAACGCCAAGAAGGAATCATCTCAGACCCAACAATGCATCAAATCAAAAACTGAGTCGATTTAGCTATGTCCGTCTGTCCGTCTGTCTGTCTGTTGGAAACATTCTCACGCCTAGAATAATTGACCGAATTCAATAAAACTTGGCCACATTGTTTGTTATTGTCCTAAGCAGTTTGCTATTTAAAACCAGCTATATCGGTTTATAAGCAAGGAAGTTATAGACCGATATCTGAAACAACCTCAAAATTTCAAAAATGAACTCTTATAATTTCTTCTAAAAATGTAATTGGACTTAAACAAACAATTAATTTTAGCATACAATTACACGTGCTTCATCATCGTGCCAAAAATTATCAAAATCTGATTAACTGGAAAAAAGTTATAGGCTATAATATGCAAAATTTTGATACACCCCAAACTCTTTGTGTCATATGGACCGCAATTTTTAAGATAATTTACTGAAATTTGTCACAACTAATTTTTAAACCATTCTTAATATATGTTATAAATTTTATTAACATTGGTCCATATTTTGATATAGCTCCCATATAAGGCCCCTTCCCGGAATGTGATTTATAGCTCATAAAACTCTTAAATTGGAACCAATTCTATTGAAATGTGGCACAAATAATTGTTTAACTATTTTAAATATATACTATAAATTTTATTCACATGGGTCCGTATTTTGATATAGCTCCCATATAAGGCCCCTTCCCGGAATGTCCCTTCTCATAAAACTCTTAAATTTGAACCAATTCTTTTGAAATTTGGCACAACTAATTTCCTAGCTATTCTAAATATATGTTATAAATTATATTAAGATGGGTCCATATTTTGATATAGCTCCCATATAAGGACTTTCCCGGAATATGATTTATAGCTTATAAAACTTTTAAATTTGAAATAATTCTTTTGAAATTTAGCACAATTGATTTTCTAGCTATTTTAAATATATGTATTAAGTTTTATTTACATGGGTCCATATTTTGATATAGCTCCCATATATGGCCCCTTCCCGGAATATGATTTATAGATTATAACACTTTTAGATTTGAACCAATTCTATTGAAATTTGGCACAACTAATTTTCTAGCTATTTTAAATATATGTTGTAAACTTTATTAAAATGGGTCCATATTTTGATATAGCTCCCATATAAGGCCCCTTCCCGGAATATGATTTACAGCTTATAATACTTTTAGATTTGAACCAATTCTATTGTATTGTGGGTCCATATTATGATATAGCTCCATTATAACGCCCCTTCCCGAGTAAATAAAGACCAATTCTACTGAAAGTCGACACAATTATTTTGCTAACTGTTCTGAAGATATTATATTAATTTGCCCTGTATCGGTCCAAATTTTCCTATAGCTCCCTTATAACGGGATTTTCCGGAAAACGGATTAGAGTTTATAAAACATTTAAATAAAGATCAATTCCATTAAAATTTAGCACAATGATTTTTCTAACTATAATAAAAGTATATTATAAATATGAACAATCTTGGTCCAAACTTCGGGAAGGGGTCTTATATGGGAGCTACATATAAGACCCCTTCCCGGAAAATAGTTTTGAGCTTATAACAAGCATATTTTTTGTTTTTATACGCTCCACAGTACAAATGGTAGAGAGAGAATATTAACTTTGTCATTCTGTGTGTAACGCTAAGAATGAATTATTTCAGACCCCATAATGTATATATTCTTGCATCAAGTCAAAATCTCAATCGATTTTCGTCAATCTCTTTGTCTGCTCACATCCGCAAAAATTAACAGAGCTCAATGAAAATTGGTAGAAAAAAGGCAGTTAATAGAAAAATTTTATAGCTTAAATTGTAACTAATTTTATGACTAATTAAGTATTTCTGTGTTATATACATTTGTGAGTATATGTGTGTCTATGGAACCTAACGTATTAACTTTACACGAATTTGTGGTGGAGGGTATTTAAGATTCGGCATAGCCGAATATAGCATTCTTACTTGTTTTTATTTGATTCTGTACTAATTAAATAGTGTTTTGGGGATGTCCCAGCTGTTTTTGTCAACAGTCGTTGCGCAAAGTTTTCTATGACACTAACAAATTAATTTACTTTTTCACGAAAATAAAAACAAAGCGATAAATGGACAAAGCATTTAGTCAAGTATATAAAAATAATAACTTAAAAATTATAGCCGGTCAAGTTCGACTTTAAAACGTCATGTAGTTTGTTACAAGTAGAACATTCAAAATATATATATTTTTTATAAAGTGAACCTTAAGATGTAATTTGTCATTGACTTTTAATACCTAGAAAAATTTTATTACTCCAAAATATTAATAGAATAGTTGTGGGGAATACTTATCATATGATGTTATGTACAGCTAATATCTGTTTAAGTAATATGGCCATAAACCTGTGTATATATTAGTAAAATATCTGCGTCGATCGGAAACTATAATATTGTACGAATCCAATGAAATTTGGCCATATTGCTTGTTGTCTTTACCTATTTTCTATTTAATTTCAACTATAAAAAAATTAACAAAAAGTAATTTGATACAAACAGAATTTAACATACAAGTTACAAAATATGAACCATTATCATAAAAAACGCTATAAAAAATATGAACGAATCTTATTGAAAATCGTCACTTCTTTCCCCGAAAAAAAGTTTTAAGCTTTCAGCACTTAAATTTTGATTTGTGAATTCCATCTAGCGAAGTGTGATAAAAACTTTTTTAATATTTCATAGTTAACACTTTTAAAAATATTAAAGGGCCATTAATTTCGTTTAACTCGTATAACCCAAGAAAAACTTCATTTTAAAATGCAAATGTTAGTCTCGTGATATTGTAGTGCATAAAACAGAAAAGAAAATTTTCCGAGGGTCCTTCAAAAATATTTCAAATTATTGAATAAAATTTATTTTGAAAATAATTTTGTGGCAACAATAAAATTATTGTAAATAAATTAACAATTAAAATGTTGGTCGCAATATGTTTAGAAATATATTCAACATACCAAAATTTTTTTTGTTGATGAAAGCTCAGATACCTCAAAACAATTCTTATTAACACAAAATTTATTTTGATAATCATAACATTGTGCGCACTTGTTTACATTTCGGTTTTGAGTCAGCGTAAGCAAATGAAAAATAATAAATAAATAAAAATATATATTCACATAAATATTTTGTTCAATAAAAAGCTTATCGTCTACAAGTTTAGTAATATATATATATATATATATTCGCATGCTTTGCGTCCTAGAATAATCTACTAATTTAATAAAAATTAAAATACAATGCAGCTTAATTACATTTTGTTGTGGGGCAACCATATTTTGTTCTACCACAACCATATTTTATATGGTTGTTCCACCACAACCATATTCTCCTACAGCCATATTATGGTCAGCAATATTGGTGTGACAACTAATGCTTAAGCAATAAGTAAAGTGTTTTAATTCCAAATTTAAAACTTTAGATTGGAAATTATCCAAACATGTTTTATTCTGTCCGATTGCATTACCATTTATTGTATATTAATTTACCAAAATTCACTTTTCAAGATATTTTGATTTACTTTGTGAACATTACTGGAGGCAACAAGAAACTAGAATATGCTTTACCTTTAAGTTGAAATGAATTTCTTTGAAATACAAACACAAGCGCAACAATATAATACTAAAATAATAAAACAACGTTGAAAAATGAAGCAAATATAAAGGAACCACATTTTCTTTTGCATTTTTACCTAAAGATGAATTTTCTGCATCTGTAAAGTAATATACAGACACACTATGATTTTACATATTCGCTGAAGTGGTAAAGTGTTGCATTTATAACATGCATTTTAGAGATATTTATTATATTTAAGCTTTAGTTTCATCATCACCATCGTTATTCTCGCCATTAAAATCTGCGTTATATTAGTTTACCACTTAAGGAAAATTTATTTCAATTGTATAACTATTAAAGGTAATTCTCTTAATACAGCGCATTATTTAAATTCTTGTTTATATTATTTATTACACGAAAAGGGCATTGACTTTTATCCTATAAATAAATGAAAGATATTTATTTATTTACAGTAACTGTCAAATTTTTCTTTGATTAAAAATATCAATTCAGTTCAATTTATGTCATGTTGCACATTTTGATAAACATATTTGCATAAATATATGAAATAATATATGACTCATCCGATGTAATTTCTTTTTAATTCGCAAAGAAACTTCAAGGCATGGTACAAATACCTACTTGTCTTAATTTCATACAGAATCCAGTCAATATTTTCGACTTTGTTTTTCAACCAAAAAACAAGGTAAAACAGCCTGTTCAATAATACAACAAAATTTCACATTTGTTCAAATATCTCATAAAAGAAAATAAAATTATAAAAATTTTGCACATTTTAGACTTAAGTTTTGTCTATTACTTCGATTTTGATGATTTTTTGTAAGACGCTAAACCACTACTTGTTACAGTTATATTCCACTTAAAATCAGTTATTTTTTTTTTGTCGAACAATTTAGAAAAGATCACTATCCTCACATTAAGATTGTCTTAGATATCTATATAGGAGTGATAATATTTTCAAGAGACACACAGATGGACTTACCTGAATCGACTTAGATTTTTATTTGTTGCAATAATATATATACACTATTCGGTTTTAGATAATTCCTCCTTAGTGTTACATGTGAAATAACCAAGTTAATTTACATTATCTATAACTTAAATCAGTGGGAGTATAAGAATGTTACTAAAAATAAATAAATATGAGAAAAGGGATATCATTTATAGTGAAAACCACTATAAATTCTTCAAATTCTTTTTGAAGAATTTCGTATTTCCTGTGACAAAATAAAATATATTGATATTTATATTTGAATTTAGTAACAACTGAACAACAATCGTAGACACATTTTAAATAAGCGTGGAAAAGGAATTATTATAACAAGTGTCAGTTTTTAGAATAAAACGTAATTTAATAAAATAAAATTTCCTCACATAGGAACATACTGTATATCGAGAATAATAAAAAGCCTTCATTTCAAATATATAAATTTAAAAGATATTTCTTCGTTTTCATACCTTTCGAAATTTTACACAATCAAAAATTTCATACAGATTTTAAAAAATTTATTGACCAGAAAATTTGAACTTTGATATAAGAGATGAATGTAAAGTGGAAAGAAATGTAATTTGTTCATTGTATTAAGTTACAAAATTGATTTTTAAAGGTTTTACTTTATATCCTCTACTATCACAAGTGCGCGCATATTACTTGTGTTTGTGCCAGATGAAAATCAATTTAGACAATGGACAGAAAAAAAAACGATTTAAAATAATTTTCAAATAATAATTTTGTAATTCCCACCACCAACAAATTCATAACCAAATTTTTTCGATAATAACTTATAGCAAATAATAATTTTTTTCTCAGTAACAATCTGCGACTTATTAATTAAATGGCGATATTCGCAGAATATTCACAATGGGCCGCAAAAAGTATAGAAAATTAAGAAATTAAGTGTAAATTTTGAATGATTTTCAACAGTTTTATGGCATGTGACCGCATTCTGCTTTCGGCAAAAAAATATATTTATTTTGGACATAAGTAGCAAAATAAACAAGTAAAAATGTATAGACAATCAAGTCCCTACACTGCAATAACCTACACTAGGAGTGAGCGACATTTTCACGATGTGATTTAATCACTATGATTGGTAAACCACTCATAACTAGAGTGACTTCAATTATTTAATAACAGTTACTTATAACGTCGTTCTTTCTTATTTGTACTCATATTCATAAATACAGGTGTTTAAAAAATAGATGAAGTAATGATTTGTTTGATTTTATTTCGAGGCAGCAAAATTGTTTAAAAATGGTCACTGAGTACAAATTTTAAACACTTGTTATTTTTGGTTGTAATGATAAAAAATTTCGGGACCTAAAATTATCCATTTTCTACTGTGTACAGTATGAATAGAGACTCCCATTTGCAAGGAAAACAATGTCTCCAGTCTTCTTATATTGAACTCATTTTTTAATATTAATAAAAAACATTATTGTTTTCATTTAAAAGACTGCTACCACGCTCATCTCTACCCTATACCACATGGTTGGTTATAAATGATTGCTACGACAAATTTATAAACGACCCTCGTTTTATTTGCTTTTCTTTTTTAAACGATTTAAAAAAAATTCTGTGGGGTTATATAGAAGCTATAAAAACATTATAGATCGAACATTGTATAATTTTGCAATCCAGTTTTATATTATATAAAAGAAATACCACGTGTTAAATTTAATTAAAATATCTGAAAAACTGCGACCTGTACTTTGCGAACAATCTATACTTGGAAAGCTCGCCGGATGAACGGAAATGGTTAAATAGAATCGGAAGTGATTCTGAGTCGAACGGTATACTTAAAAGGCCTTTACACACATCTTTTACGACATATATCCGAAAAGTTGTTTAATATACTAATATATATACATTCCTTACACATAATTAAGAAATGGAATTTTTAAAGAAATAATTTTGTTGTTTGGAAATGTACACTAAATTTGGTTGTCAGATTAACGTTAGTTCTGCTATAGAAAAATATACTAGTTTTATATAATTTTTTATATAAGAGATTTATGAAATTTTTAAATATCTCTCTTATTCTATTAGCACTAAATATTTTTAAATAAAACCAAATCATGAAAGTTATGCTCTGCTATGTTTTTTTATTTTGATATTCGATACAAATAAAGTTATTGACAAAAGCTTTGAAAACTTTATAAAATGATTTTAATATTTTCCATCACGATCGGTGGTGAAGAGGGTGTATTAGCTTTGTCATTACATGTGCAACACTAAGTGGAAGTCATTCACTATTGATTTTATGTATATTATTACATGAAACCAATAGTTATTTTCCCAAGAAATTTCAACTTGTTATTTTCCCAAGAAATTTCTTATTTAAAATCTGAACAGTTAAATATAGATCTGAGACCATTATAAAATGTCAATCATAAATTCACTAATTGAAAAAAGATTTTGTCAGTTATAAATTTTGACAGTTATATGTACCTCATAACCATTCCAAAAATTATCAAAGTGGGTTTTGCAGAAAAAAATTAATGCCAAACTAGGTGGTACATCACTGAATGCTCATATCCACCCTAAATTTTCGCCAGTCCTATATTATTATTATTATTATTATTATTATTATTATTATTATTATTATTATTATTATTATTATTATAATTATAATTATAATTATAATTATAATTATAATAATAATAATTATTATTATTATTATTATTATTATTATTATTATTATTATTATTATTATTATTATAAAGTTGGTGGTACACCACTCCATGGTCATATCCACCCTTGTAAAAAAGATCCTTGGGAAAGTAATTGAAACAAATTTGAATACTCCCGTTTTTACAGTTCATTAGATATTCGATAATTAATATTTGCTTGTATGGGAGTACCTTTCCCTTGATCCTCCCCAATATTTTGATCAGTAAAACAAATTCTTGAGAAAGTGATTGGGGATTTGGGGTTGAAATTACGAACTTTTGCCCTTATGGTTCTGTAGATATTCGATAATCAATATTTTCTTTGCATGGGGGTTAACTCGAGATCAATAGGTATTCTACCCGTCCTAAATTTTGCCCAGTAAAACAGTTACTTGATAAAGTGATTAGACTTAATTCGAATTTGCCTTGTATGTGGGCTACCTCTTCCCCTGATCATATCCGTCTCACATTTTGCCTCCTAAAAAAAATTAGTGGAACCAAATTCGAAAATTCTCACTGTTATAATTGAAAAAGTAATTGAAGCCAAATTTGAGTATTTTCGCAGTTTTTTTTCTTTAGATATTCGATAATCTATATTTGTTTTGTATGGGGCACATCTCCCTCTGGTCCTATTGAAAATTTATATAGCCTTTGTTGTTTTCTGTAAAAATTTCAGCAAAATCGGTCCAGTAGTTTAGCTGTCCATAAGACAGATAGACCAACACACATATAGATTTTTATATATATATAGATTTAAGAACAACCTCTTTATACGTTTGTAAGTCCGCAAATAAAAACTTTGGTTTTTGGTTAACGAAATATATCTCGAGTAGTTAATATTATATGTCCACCTCGAAAAAAACTCTTATTTATAATTCTCACTCATCTTTAGAATAAAACAAGTAAGAATGTTGTAAAATCGATTTAGTAATGTTAAATAAGATCCTGATAAATTGTTGCACCCTTACAAAAAAATAAATCATGAAACTTAGCTTTTTCCAAATTTATTGCACTCGTGTTCTACTTATTCATTTACTACATTCATCTACATTCATTAACTTTTAATTCTTTTTCTTCGCGAAAATGTCCATTCATAATACTGTTTCATAAGTTATATATGTTAAATATGGTTTTATTGTATGAATATTCCAAATACAACGTGTGAGTTTCATGTCTCGCAATCATGTCATCTAACCACATTAAACTTTTGAAAACTTACACTGAAGTATTTCACACAAGTAAAATGTAAAATTAGAGCTCCAAATTGATTCATATTGAGTAAATTTTCTTACACTTATACACACTTACTACAATTCCTTATTCTATGTTATTGTTAGTGTTATATAGAGATACTGTGATTTACACTTGCTCACACTATAAAGGGGAGAAAACATGTTGCAATTTATCAACAAACAATTATAAGTGCGAAGGGCATAATCTGCTCAAAGAAGTAATTTGTGAATAGTGAATTCCTTGCTTGATGAAACTAAAGGAAGGAAGTACAATGTCGATTTTGAAATGAATGAAGTATTAGAATGGGACTTATGGTAAAAAAAGAAGTTATTAAACTAAAATAATTTTACTACTTTAAAAATAACTTTGTGAGAGACTATATGATTTAAAGGATTTTTGCTTCTAAGGACATGTGATTGAAAATAACAATTAATATATACTTTTAATACCCTCCACCAGCAGAAGTGGTTATGAGGGCATATTAACTTCGTCATTCCGTATGTTAGGCCAAGAAGTTATTATCTAAGAACCGATAAAATATATACGTTATTGATCTATAACAAAATCTCAATTAATTTTTTAATTTTTTAATTAATTAATATATATATATATATATATATATATATATATATATATATATATATATATATATATATATATATATATATATATATATATATATATATATATATATATATAGATATATATATATATATATATATATATATATATATATATATATATATATATATATATATATATATATATATATATATATATATATATATATATATATATATATATATATATATATATATATATATATATATATTTTAAAATTTTTATTAAAAATTTAGAACGAACAGGGTCAGAGGGAAATGTAGCTTCTTTTCAAGACAAATATTAATAAAAGAATATCTGAAGAATTATTAGGTCGAAAATCGTTCAATTTAGGGAATTCTCCTTTGAATGATTTTTTAATACACTTCGCGATTTGTGAAAGTCTGAAAGTCAATATTGTAAAAAATTTATGTAACCACGTAGTTCGTTTTCATACATATTTATATAAAAAAACTTTACCTAAACCCTACAGGAGTAAATGAACCCAAACTCTATACCTTTTTATTTCAATTCTAATCTTATTTTCTTTCCTAATTTTTCTTACCAAAAATGTTTAAATAAAAGTATTTTGACTCCCACACGTAAATGTCAAATATTTGCATTTTTTCTTTGTATAGCAAAATGAAGATATCTCTAGTGGTTAGAAGAATTTGCTTTTAAAAGCGACGCATATCAATTTGACACTTTTTTATATATGTGTAGAATTCAAAAAGGGTTTCGCAACAAAAAATGGAAGTTTAAAGAAAACATTAGAAATTAGTGTATATATAAATAAATTATACAGTTTGGATCAATAAAATAGCATTACATATTTTATTGTTTTAAATTTTTAAAACATAAACAAGTGTAAAAATAAGTAATAATAAAACTTATAAGCGGCTGAGCCGAACCCTAAAATCCTCCATCACTTATACTATAAATTGGACAATTTAAAATTAAATTTAAGAATGATCTATTTGTTAAGCCAATTGAGGTCATTGATTTGGAAGTTCCTAAACTTTTGATTCCAAACAATTATTTGTGAAAGCAGCTTTATGTTAACATACGTAACTATTTTAAAAACTTTCTTTTTATAGCTCGCATATTCGGTCCCACTTCAGAATAGAATTTTAAGCATAGAAAACTGGTTCTTATTTTCGTGAGAAGGACTTTGGCTTACAAAATGCATTTATATTGAGGTATTTAAATGAAATATGGCTAATTTTTAGATTATCAGTCTATATTGTCTAAAATTCCTAGATGAGGACCCAATTTGGCACCAAAGTAAAATTTCTTGACAAAACAACCACCCTGTAAGTGGTTGTGGTATTATGCATTTGTGCAGATGTTTGTAACGGGTAGAAAAAATAGTGCTACTATCACTTTTAATTATGCCACTCAGAATTATTTCCTGAGTCGATTTAACCATATCCGTTCGTAGGTCCGGCTGTCTATCCATGAAAAGCTTGTTCACAAAGTACAAGACGCAGTTTTGAATATATCTTAATGAAATTTTGTATGTAAAAAATTCGTTTGGCAATATTGAAATTGATTATGATCAGTCTACTATTTCATATAAGCCCAAAAAAAATTTGTCTCCTTTTGTGGAGTTTGATGGTCATAAAACTCCTAAATATAATGTGATATTAAGTTTTATTTCTCATAGCTCCCATACAACACCTTTCCAAGTATCAATTTGAAGGACTTAAATTTCATATACATGTTGGTATTATAGTAAGAAATGGCCAAATTTTGACAAACATTAGCAAAAATCGATGTGCGAAATTTTACAAAGACGTTATGGTCTGCGAACAAATCCCACATATGTGTTAGTATCATGATAATATGCTGCACTTTTAAGCATAAATTTATATATTTATAAGAGAGACGTTCATTAATTTTTGGTAGTTATCATTTACAACTAACAATGTGGCGTACGGCATTGAATGTATTTTCTCCATTTCGGTATTGAGTCAACATGTGCCGTAGAAATGTTAGATAATACCAAAGAATGGTTTATATAATAAAGAAAAGTTTCAAACTGACTTTTATTTTTAAGCACAAGAAATAATTCTATTCTTAATTTAGGTTGATTTGTTTTCTTTTTAGGTTTCAAATTCACTCAAATTCAAATTAAAAGCACATAATGAAGGCTTTTAACACACGTAAATAAAATTTAATACTTGTGTTTATGTGTTGTTTTGGCAACATTTGTTGTCAATATAAACCATAATTGTTTTATATTTTTAATAATTTAAAAAAATATGAGCATTTCCAGCAGCAATCCCAAATTATGAATATTTAAAATAAATTTTTCATATAATTAAAAAAAATTGTATTTGTGAATTTTAAAAATGTAAATGCCAAAATCGCTTGTTATATAAACTTTTATATTTTTTGTTCCTTATTCTATTCAAGAAAATTATTTCTTCAGATTCGTTGGAAATATGAACAAAAGTTGTAAAAAAATATTAAGAATTATTATTATTTGGTTGATGTATATAACATATACAAAGGAAAATTATATACCCAAAGTTGCAAAAGCAAAAAAGAGTTGGTAGTAAAATAAATTTATAATGACCTATAGAATTTGCTCAAGATATAATGTTTTAAAGAACTTCTGAGGAAAATTGTATTCTATATTTAAAGCTGATATTAATAATTGAATATCTTTATAATTTTTTTCTGAATTAAATGAAAATTGAAAACTTTTAAATTAACAAAATTAAAAACTACAAAACAAAAGTATGAAATATTTCATTTTTTAGTAATGAGAATTGTTTATTGAACTAAATATAAATTGACAAATTTTATACAAAATCAAAAAGTCTTAATGCCAAATGAAATAAAATAAAGAAACATTTAATTTTTGGAATATCTAAATTATTACAATTTACAATTTAAGTGAAAAGGAAAAAAATAATAGAAGCTAAAGTTAAATATCTTTGCAATGCAAATGCCAATGACACAATTCAATGTGACAAAAACATTTCATAACAACATCTACCAGTTGTTTTATTCTTACAGTTATAAAAAACTATATGAACGAGTGATGTTAATGACAAAAGATACAATAACAAAAAAGCCCTTAGAAAGTGATATAAACCACCGAATAAATCCAGTACAAAGAACTAAAACTTGAGCTGTGTTGAACAGTAATCCCTATGAGAACACGTAATTGATATTTTTATTATGGTAAAAATTTCGTAATTTTTCATATTTAAAATTGTTTATTTTTGGACTGGATAAATACATCGACGTCAATATTTTTCTTTGATAAATATTTAAATTTTTAACAAAATTTAACAATATAACAAGGACCGGGATATAAATTAGAAAATATTATTTCAGATCTTGCAAAATTTTGACTGTTGAAAGTTTAAATGGTATTTAAAAAAATGGGCATGCTGGTACCCCACTTTTCACTCATAAACCTACGGTATTAGATCCATTATTAGATTCTCCAAGATTTATAATACTTAATCCTCTGTCGTGACTAAGTTAAAGTTAAATAAATAAATCCATCCTGCTGATTAAAAGTTACAGATTTATTAATTTTATAAAACAATAGAAATTTATAATGGAAATCGAAGTAAACAAATTGTTGTTTACTATTAAATTATATATCGTTTAAATCTATTCGAAAAGTGTTTAGTTTTGGTGAGTTAAGTTTGTGGCAACTTTTGTTTCACTACTTTTATGGGACCTTATGTAGGAAGTTTTCTTATACATGAGCTACAATCCAGTATGGATATACATTCGTCAAATTAGTTACAGATATTAAAGGAAATTGAGAAAACTCTTGCACTAAATTTTAATGAATTTGGTTCATATTAAAGTACTCGAAAAGAATAGGATTGGATACGGGAGTTAGGTAAACAAATTAGTCCCATCATAATTCAACTTTTGGAGTTTATTTCTATGACATAACTGTCTCTAAAATTAAGATTACTATGCCACGCAAAATTTGGAGTTCATAAATTGTAAATCATACATATGATTAGCTTTCAAAGAAAAAATTTTTTCCGCTTACTCATCACTTTATTGATGTCACTTTTTTCAAATTTCATTGATTAGGAATATAATGGAATGACTGTTCATTCATCATATACATATCAGGGATTATAACTTTTTCTTTCATATTAGACTTTCGCTTATTCATGTTATATTTTTAGTATTTTGATTTTTTTTCTTTTGATGTCAATAAAGAACAAAAGAAATGAGTTTTAATAAAAGTAAAATGAAACGTGATACTAAAAATTATGATTTAGCACTTTTTTTGGCTTTCGAAATAATAATCTGTGAATTTAAAATATTTGACACGTATTAACCGTAAGTATTGCCATAATTTTGACTATACATATGTTATATATACATTTTTTCGTAGATAATAGTCATGAATGTGTTATAGAAAATCTAAGAAAGTAGAATACATACTTCAATACGTATTCGTATCGAGAAAAACACATTTGTATGTAAACGGCAACAATATTCATATGCTTAGCATCAATTTGTGTATTGAAAAGTTTCAATAATATTAACACGCTTTCCTCTGTCGTCTGCAATAACCGAAGATTAACACTAATGTATGTGAACTATAAAAATAACAAATTTTAAGATAAAATAATAATAATAATAATAATAATAATAATAATAATAATAATAATAATAATAATAATAATAAAATAAAATGAAATGTTCTGAACTTTTTAGCACATCTATTGTGTATAAATATAAGGTTAAAAACTGCAACATATGGTTAGTCTGAATATATTGTCTGTTTTTAATGAAAGACATATGATCAATGTAATATCTGTACAACCTTAAATTTCCAAAAAAAAAATTCCTCTAAATTTTTAGCAAAAAATAACTAAGTTTACAAAGAGTTTATTCATACAAATCAGCAAAATCTATGTTTGATTCACCCCAAAAACAAACTCATAAATATGAACCAATTCTAATTGAATTCGGAACAGTCGCTACTCTAGCTGTTTGACCAATATCAAAAGAAAACAAATATCAAAAGAAAACAAATATTTTTTGGTATAAAATGTTTTATTTATTTATAAAGTTACTTAAGTCGACATTTAGAAATACTACATTTGGAAAAGACTTCAAAGAAGTAGGGTGTTTTATCTTATATATTACTTTTGTAATAGTCTTCGAAAACTTACAAATGTCTTCATTGCCAAATTAATTTTCATATTAGAACGAAATTCTACACCTCCTTGAGAAATAATTTTGATTTATTTCTGTAACCAGGAATTCATATTTCCAATTTCAAGTTTTGTTTTTAATTTATGATTTTCACCATGGTTTTTCTTGAATTTATATTGCATATATTAATAGAATAAAACAAAATAATAATAATAATAATAATAATAATAATAATAATAATAATAATAATAATAATATAAAATATATGTAGATCTTGTATTCCATTATTCATGTTTTAAAGGTAACAAAGAGAGGAACAAAAGAATGAAGTGGTAAGTAACTGTAATAAAGACTTTTCGAATTAAAATCTTATACAAATATTTGCATACTTTATTTTTATAAAGTGAATTCGGAACAGTCGCTACTCTAGCTGTTTGACCAATATCGGTCCATATTTTGCAATAGCTTTCATTTAAGGACCCTTTCTTTAAAATGGTTTTGAGCGTTAAAGAAAAAGAACGAATTCAATTGAAATTTGGCATAATTATTTTTCTTAATGTTCTAAATATATGGTTTTAATTTCGTGGTTATTGGTTTTATGCATGGATTAGGAACGGTGAATTGCATTTTTCAATATCACGCTTTATCATAAGATCGACTCTTTTAATATTCGAAACAAATTTCGAAATTCCTGTCTGTTGATCTACCACCATTCAAAAGACATTTTTTCAAAATATTATGCAATTTTTTTTAAGATGATCTGACAGGCTCCTTGAAAAGAAACTGTCCACCAGTTTATCTTAATAGTCTTAGTACCCTTCAAGATGAATTTATTACTTACCTCGATATTCTTTGGTTAGGCGATATTTCGCTAACATATAAAAGAGAAGAGAACATAATATGGTTCACAGCCTCTGATTAACTATACCTTGCGAAACCGGTATTAATATTGTATATTTAAGTTCTATGGAATTCAACCGCCGCTTCTTTGCATATTAGAAATGACAAGAAGAATTTGGAAAAGTATTCGGGAGATGTACACTATAGTTGCGACTTTCTCAACTGCTTGTGACTATTTGTGTACTTTTCAAATTTTCCCTTTTTCTTTTTCAGCATAAAACTTCACGAAATATCATTTATTTGGCATAAAAAGATCATATCACTAAATTATATATAAATTATGGATGAAAAATTTAAAGTCAAGAACGATAGAATCATAAATATTAATAAACGATTCTTCTGCGAAATTATAATGGAAATCGAAATGGTGATAAATTTAAGAAAAACCGAATTGTTGGTTAATATTCAAGATTATTTCAACATTAAACGGGAAAGAGTGCGAAGTCATAATTTAAAACTTTTCATTAAATATCAATTTTTGCTGAATTAAACCTATGGCGTCTTTTGTTCCGCAAATCATCTTTTACATGCGACTTTATTTTCATAAATCCTCTTTTTGTGCAACTTTTCAAAAAATCTCAACGGTAACGCTGATCCTAATGCGATTGCCCGAAGTCTTACAGATGTGCAAGCTGTGTGTGAGGGTGTGCTCTGCTGGAATTATTTAATATAAGAAATATGGGCAATGGAAAGGTGAAATAGGATCTTCTTAAATAAGAACATATAAGTTAAGTCATAAAAATTGAACATCTGTACCATTTTTACAAAAATGCTGTGTATAGTTAAAGCTTTTACATTGTTTTTAGCACTAAACTTTTCCAGATTTTCGTTAAAAAAATAAAAGTAAATATTCAGTTTAACTATTTTAGAGAAAATACAACGTTGTACGCAACACATATTTTTCAAAAAATTAAAAAAAAATTAAATCTTCACCACAGTGGAGGGTAAGTTAACCTTGTCATTTATATATTCTCTCATCAAATTAAAATCTAAGCCTATTTAGCTATGTCTTTCAGTCAGATCTTGACATGTTCACATCCAGAATCGGCAAAATCGGTTGAGTGTATTAGATATATACCAATATCTGAGGCAACCTTTAAGTTCAAGTGAAGAATTTTTTTTTTAAATTGTCAATTATAAGTCGATAAATTCGAATGACATTTTGCCACAATATTAAGTTATGTGAACTTTCCATTTCAAAAATGGTCAAAATCAATTCAGTTGAAACAACGTTATAGCTTCAAATACAACGAATTTTATGACTCTTTAAGTGTTTCGGTGTTGTAATTAAGAAAAACTTTTATATAATGTTTAAGTTTGTGAGTGTATGTGTGAATGTAATTGTACAAAACATAATACGTGTATTAGTACATAACTAATGATACAAATTTAGAGGCGGTGGTAAAACCAATCATCTTCTTAATCATATTTCGTTTTTTATTTTACCAATTGTATAATTTGGTCTATGTTAACATAGACTTGATTTTTGGTACTTTGGGGTATGTCTAAAAATAACCAATGATTTGGAATTTTATCCCATTCAATTTTGTTGACATTTAATTTTCTAACTATGATATGTATGTCTAATACTGAAAGACAATAAATAGTAATGATCTAATAAGTATCGTAGATTATGTAAAACTTAATAATAATAATACATTTTTATGCTCTAAACTGGCAAAAGCTTTTCCTAAATAAATTAAACTTTGAGTTTTTTTATTGAAGTTTTTTATGCAATTGTTGTAAATAAGTTGTAAAAATTATAAATTGAATAGAATTTTAATTAAATTTAATTCCAATCTTTTCTTTTCCCCATTAATATATGTATACCTAAATAGTTATGTGAACCCAAATAACTTTACAAGGTGTCAAGGATTAAGCTAAATCCATCTACATATTCGTTTGTTGGAAACATTTTCAAGTCCATAATGATCAAGAGATTCTAACGAAATTTGGCCTGAATATTTGTAATATTGCTCTTTTAATTGTTATTATAAAACCAGCAGTATACTGAAGGAACGTTCCCACGACTCGGCCAAAGATTGGCATTCCAGGGAAAGCTTTATCGATAGGTATTTTCTCCTAGAAAGGATAATCAGATACAGCTTAACTTCTGTAAAAACAACATTCAGTAGGTAAAGAGTAATAGACGGCAACCCAATTTGTTATTTATTTGCAATAAATAACATTGAAAAGAGTTTCACGTCTGACCTTTGAAAGCTTGGCCAATTTTTTGTAGGACGAAGTTGGGTTTTTTCAAATATTAAATACTTTTCAGGTCACGCATTTTAATCATATTAGCAATAAATTTATTTAACAAAACAATCGACATGTTATGTTAATTCGCTCAAATAAATATCATGGGTTATTTTCGATCTGAATCCCTATAAGATTAAATGAATTTTAAACGATCCATTAAATGAACAGAATTATCCTCCTTAGCTGTGTTTATATCAAGATACAATTGTATGTAACAATTTTATACTTTAATTGATCCATGTTTTATATTTAAATTTAGGAGTTTTAATTTTCCATCACAACCCAAGTATTCATACCTTATAAATTTGTTTTATTCCATTACGTTCTTTGATTATATTGCCCTTGATGTGGGAGTGTGCAAATATTCAAAAGAAATATTTAGTTAAACAATTTCACTTTGGACAGTAAATTAAATGGTAATTTTGTATTATATTTCTTCTTTGGTGTTGTCAGTTACCTTTTTGATCTCCACTTAAAGGAACAAATATTGATTAAATTTGTATTTGAAATTTTAATTGAAATATTAATGTTGCAAATACCCTTATAAGTATTTTGCTACAAGGGAGCAATGACTAACATTGATACAGAGAATATACAAAGTTTATAATAATGTGCACATACTAAATGTCTCATCGCTTCGATAGCCAAACAAATATTTACTGAGACTTCCCAGTAGGGAGAAACAAGTTATTTTTAAATATCTGTTTTAAACGTTTTTTAATTTAGTTATAATTATCGTAATGTACTTCCATTTTTATTTAGATATTATAAATAACGATATAAATTATTTATGAATCAAACAAACTACGGTATTTGGCAGTTTATGTAGAGGTCATGGTGGGAGGTATTTTTTATCTTATACTAATTTATGATTTTGTTATTATTTTCAATTAACTTTTTTGTTGTAACAAAATTTTACAGAAAGAATAAATAACAATAAGGAGAGACAATAAAACTACTGCAGTGTTTCCAAAATGAATTTTTTAAATAATTATGTAATTATTAAACATTTTTGTAGCAAATTTCACATAACCATTCTTGAGCTGTTTCCATTTTGAGAAGGGCATATTCCTAGCAGGCCTCAGTGAGTGAAAGTGGATCTATAAAATTGGGAATTTTTAAAAACAAAGACACCTAAAAGGTGATTTGTAGAACAAAAGTGGCAACAGTTTATTTTTAGCAAAATTTTTGAATAATTTTTATTATTTATTTATTATTTGACCTATTTTCCATTTAATATAGAAATATGATTCTATAGTTATAAATTTTTATTTTTTCATTAATTATTTATGTATAATTTATTGAAATTTTCATTATTTAGCCAAATTGATGAAATGTCATGAAGTTCTATGCCGCAAATGCAAATTATAAAAAAGGGAAAATTTAAAAAATACACAAAAAATCACACGCAGTTGAAAAGTCGCAATTTGCAGCTAAAATTGGCCTAACGATAACAGTGCACGCATATCCAACTAAATTGCAAGGAAACAGAAATCTTCAGGAATCACGGTTCAAATAATGATTATACATAATTTTTACTATTTCCATTACTTTTAATTCTTTTTCAGTTACTTCGTAAATTTGTTGCTCTTTCAGGATTCAAATTAAGAAATTTTTAAGTTTTGTTTTTGTTCTGAATTAATGAATTTTGAATTTACAAATTTTATTTCAAAAGAAACGTCAAGATGTGTACAAAATACACAAAAAGTGATTGATTTGAAATTAATTTTGAACATTACTTTTAGTCAGATTTTTTACCAAATGCAATACACAACCAAACAAATAAAAATAAGTTTTAAAAGAAAACAAATATTTTTTGGTATAAATTGTTTTATTTATTTATGAAGTTACTTAAGTCAACATTTAAGTTTTATCTTATATATTACTTTTGTAATAGTCTTCGAAAACTTACAAATGTATTCATTGCCAAATTAATTTTCATATTAGAACGAAATTCTACACCTCCTTGTGAAATAATTTTGATTTATTTCTATAACCAGGAATTCATATTTCCAGTTTCAACTTTTGTTTTTAATTTATGATTTTCACCATGGTTTTTCTTGAATTTACATTGCATATATTAATAGAATAAAACAAAATAATAATAATAATAATAATAATAATAATAATAATAATAATAATAATAATAATATATAATATATGTAGATCTTTTATTCCATTATTCATGTTTCAAAGGTAACAAAGAGAGGAACAAAAGAATGAAGTGGTTAGTAACTGTAATAAAGACTTTTCGAATTAAAATCTTATACAAATATTTGCATACTTTATTTCTATAAATAATAAATCTAATGAAATTCTTGAAAAGTTCGTAATGATAATAATTAATTTAGAAATCAAAATGCAAAAGGTCATGCACACATGTACATTGTTATAGTTCTAACAAGTGAAAAAGTTGTGATCGGTAAAGCTTTAGAGAGTAACACATTTTTATAATAATTAAAATAATAATATTAATAATAATTGAGCTTTGCTGCAAAAACGTTCTCCTCAGTCCAAGATTTCGAAAGAATTTTCTCAAATCAGAACGTGCATTAAAAAATTTTATACAATGAACATTTTGACAAATGCCCCTGACACTTTTCGTTCTAAAATGTTATTTAATATTCGCATTGCATCGGAACTAAATTAAAGGACCAGTAAAAAATCTTGGAAAAGTAATTGGAACCAATTTTATATTTACTTTATATGGGAGTATCTTTCCCCTTGATCCCACCCATCTACATTTTAATCAGTAAAACAAATTTTTGTGAAAGTGTTTGGGGTCGAATTTGAGAACTTTTGCTGCTATAATTTATTAGATATTCGATAATCAACAGTTTCTTTGTATGGGAGACACCTTTCTATGCATTTCCTATCCGCCATTTTTTCTGTCCAGTAAAACAGCTTTTAAATATTCGATTATCAAAATTTGCTTTCTTTGGGGGCTAATTCTACCCCTGATTCTATCCGCTTCAAATTTTGTTTTGTAAAATAATTTCTTGAAAAAGTTATTGGGACCAAATTTAAAAATTCTCAATGAAGTGGTTTTTTAGACATTCGATTATCAATATTTGTTTTGTATTGGGAGTAATTCTCTCGCTGATCCAATAAAAAATTTATAGTCTATATAATATTCTTTATGTATTTAAAAGAGCTAATTAATAGTCTTTATGTATTTAAAAGAGCTAATTTAATTAAATTTCCTACCTTTTCCTCGAGGAAAAAATAATTTTGGAATTAGTCTATTTGAAGACAAATTTACAGAAAACTTTTTAGTAAAAGTTTAAATGTACAGAAAACTTTTTAGTAAACTACAAACAACGTAATATTTTATGAGTTCATAGAATAAATAAAAAATATAAGACACGATATTCTATTAGAAATTTATGTATATGAATAGAAAATATAATAAATTTGTTTTCACATCAGTAGAATTTGGCAAAAATTTTTAATATTTATCTTATTATCTCTTAGAGTTATATTGGATAAAAATGCTTATATAAGCTAAAACCGAAATTATTTGAATAATTCGAAAATTTATTAAAGCTTTTGAAAAGTTTGTCTTCAGTATATATTTACATTTATTTAGTTTCTTTTTATTATCGCATTACAGCAAAAGTTTTAGTTTTTACGGGAGTTTTTACTATACATATTTAGAATCGCTAAATAAAGTGTAAGAACACTTAGTAGTTTTCTTACTACTAGAATTGAGTCAACAGTAAATGAGTGTCACGTAAAATTGCCTAAAGTTGAAAACAAGTTCATGATATATACAACGATTTTTTAAGCGCAAAAAAAAGTATTGGATGTATCATTTAAATAAATAAATAAATAAATAAATAAATAAATAAATAAATTAAAAAAGCATATTTAATATCAAAGAAATCATTATAAAAATACCTAATTTTCGAGATATTTCGAACCGCTTTGTTATGTAAGTACTATTTCGTGTATTATATGGGCAGGGGAGAAAAACTGAACTGGATATGACAGCTCGTCAGTACCCGAAAAAGAAAACATTTAAAAATTAAAATGAAGCGTTACAATTTAAAGTTTACCAATCATATGCAAAAAATGGCTATATAAACGATTATTAGCCAAGGTTATATCCATAAAACAATTTTCGACTTAAAAATTTTAAATATTTAAGTTAGTTACGAGACTTCGTAAAACCAACTTTTAATTTTTTTCAGACTTGATTTCAAAATTTCTGAACATTGATTCTTTCAAATTCGGCATTTCTATTGGTCCTTGATATTACTTTCATTCTCCTTCTTTATTATGATTATCACTGCTCTTCATTATGAACTGGCACATTTCATTCTAGTTGAAAAAAATAAAAATATTAATTTGTAGCAAAATGTTTTAGTGATGTTTATTACAAACAAAACAATTACAAATATGCTTGTTATTCGAGTACTATTTTTCAGAGTATTACTTTTAACCATCCGATTTTTATCAAACCATTATTTATGATGAAAAAATATTTTTATTTGCTATAGCATTGTTTTGAAAAATATAAGCAACTATATAAGCCATACATAAGGCGTATGATTGATATTATAAATTATTAATCATTCACCCATCTTTATGAGTATGAAATTTTTGTTAAGGGGATTTTTCACATTTCTAAGTATTTCTAAAACATATACCAAAGTAATAGAAACTTTTATTGTATCAAATATGTTAAACATTTTTAAAAATTTCACAAAACTTTTTAACAAAAAAAAAAAAAAAAAAAAAAAATGTTAAATTAAAAGCAAAATTAAAGAAGTATTATAACCTTGACAGAAGCATCCGTAGCGTTTAGGTAGTGAAATAACTTGTCAGGATATATATAATTTGTTACATTTAAAATAAGTCAAAGTGTTTTTGTCTTTAGAAATAATTATTTTTAACTTGTTATTGTTATTGTTGTTGTAAATCTACTGATGTTGTCAAGATGAGAACATCATGCAACAAACAGTGAAGCCTTCTAGAAACCCTTTTTATTAACATTGTAATTCTAAAATTATATGGTAGATGAATTAGCATTTCTGATTAATTTGAATAACGAGAAAAACATTTTATTAAAAGTTTAGGTTATGGATAAGACACAAGTATCAGCAATAAATATTAGCCCTTATATTTTAAAGCAAGTTATCAAAAAGTTACTTTTAAAATTTAAAAATACAATAATACAGAAGATACACTTCTAAGCATCTTTCTTATATCCATGTATACATAAAGAGCAGTAAAATGGTTGAAACATTTATAATATTTAACACCTTTTGCAATTGTGTCCTTAATTTTTCAACTATTTATATTAAAATGAATTTAAGCTAACAACTGAACAAATTTCACTGAAATTTTTGCAGAATGATTCCATGATATCCGAAAATAGTACATGAAATATATAGAGGTGAGGCATATCCCATATAAAAAATTGATTACTAAATATCGAAAGAAATAATACAGTAAGAGTTTTGAAGATCGGTACCATAAGCCTTCTAAAGAAACTGTTTTTCTGGGAAAAATATAGGAAGGAAAGGATCTGGAAGAAAGGTTCCTACCATATAAAGCCAATTTTAATTGTCGAATACATAAAGAACAATTAGAACGAAAGTTATGTTATTTGGTCTTAATCATTTTCTTAAGGAACTGTTTTACCTGAAAAAATGTTTGACTGATAGGGTCAAGGGATCTAAAGTAAGAGTTTCAAAATTCGGTCATGATTAATTTTCAGCGGATTCTTTTAATGGAAAAATAAGGAGGTTAGGACCAATACCAAGAATACAATGCCAATTTAATTATCAAATGTATAAAGAACAATAACCGCGAGAATTTAAAAATGTTTCCCAATCGCTTTCTCAAGGAACTGTTAAACTGGAAAAATTTTGGGTGTACAGAATTCCCGAATTGAGTCGCAATTATTATTGCATGAACAGTACCATAATAATATCAGTCCAAGAGTTTTTTGCCAGCAATTCTTCAAGAAAAGTTTGAAACTTAATTTTTATTATTATTTTTTTTTTAATTTAATTTTTAATTTTAATTTAACAGATTTTAGATAGTTTATATTCGCATTGCATGGAGACTACCTCCTTCCTTTGATCCTAACTGACCTTTATTTTGTCTGTTTTCCTTGAAAGGTAATTGGTTAAGACTCTCACTTTGATAGTTTTTTAGATATTCGATAATTAATATTTGCTTTTTTATTGTGGGCTATCTTTCCCCCTGACTCTCTTCGTTCTATATTTTGTCCAGTAAAACTGTTCCTTGGAAAAGTAATTGGGATGAAACCAAATTTGAAAATTCGTAAATCAATATTTGGTTTGTATGAGGGTACCCCTCCCTTGGTTCTATTCGTTATACATTTTTTCCAGTAAAACAGTTCCATGAAGAAATGATTGGAACCAATTTTAAAAACTCTCGCTGAAGTAGTTCTTTAGATTTTCTATAATGAATATAATATTTGCTTTGTATGGGGGGTACCACTCCTTTTGATCTCATCGATTGTTTTTAGAGCCTATATTACTTTTTGGATGTGTTTGTCTGATCTCATCAGCAAAATGAGAGTTTTTATACTTTTGTATTAACTATATAATCAGGTTTTGTTCAATTTGATTTTAACTTGATTAATAATAAAATTATTCAAATTTTTTAAACAGTAAAATAAATTTTAGTATCTGATTTCGAAATTAATAATATTTTTAATTTTTGGCGAATATTCCCAAATAGCTTAGTACATAAAATGGTCAAGAGAGACTATCCCCAGAAATAGTGGTTGAAGTTAATTAAATATATTCAATGCTGGCATATAATGACATACTATTTTTATTTGATCAAGCATTTTTAAAATATGCAGTAAATTTGTGCAAGTTCATTTCATTACGTAAATGCTGTAAATTAAAATAAATAACTAAAGTAAAAAAAAACTCGTTAAAATGAGTAAAATGATTGTTTAGTTTAATAAATTTTTACACAAGTAAAGAATGTACGAGTTAATTTACTATTGAATTTAATTTATCCATTTCCTTTCTAATTTCAATCGAACTATGCAAACAAACTCATTTCATTAAAAATTCCATTGATCGTTATTTTCAGAAAATTTTATAAGACCTTATTATTAATTATATTAGAAATATTTTGCGTATCAAAATCGGCAAGTGTAATTCATAGGGACATTTTTTACAAATTTTTAATAAATAACCACATAGAAATGGGACTTTTTTCATTATCGTATTTATTTTTAGAAAAATATTGTGTTTTTTTCATTTTAAAACGTTTACGCTTATCAACATAATGTGTTCATTAGAAGTGTTTTTTCCATATAATATATATTAGAAATTTGTATTTTATCAATAGTAATAAATAGCAATTTTAATGGAATTTTAATGCTAAATAATGTGTTTGTAATACTTTTGCATAAATTTTCTCCTTTTGTTATAAAATCTTTTTTTATGTAAAATCCATTTAATCCATAAATTTCACTACTCTTTTTTTTTTCTAATCAATCATTTTTCTTTCCATTTTTGGTTTCGTGATTTAAAATCTAATCAAAATGTTCGTTGTCTAAATGTTAAACAGACACAAACAATATTTCTGAAAGTACAAGTGAATGTAAATACTTTTCATCTGAAATCTGAAAATCAAATATTTGAAAATGTTTGTATGTCATTGTTATCCGTTTCAAAGTCGTTACTTATTTTCAGATAAAACAAAGAAGATTTTTCCACAGGAAGCAGAAAAGGGTTAAACGCCAGGGAATGTTGTAAATCACTCAGAAATAACAATTAAATTATTTGTTACGCACAAGAGGTTTCTGTAATTTTATCCATTATAGACATATACACTACATAAGTCATGATGAATTTCATTCGCAGAAATTTACTGAAAAACATATAAAGGTGTTATAGTCGGTCAAGCCCGACTATGTTATACCCTTCAATACAATTTGGTTATAAATGATAGATACGAAAATTTAATCAACGACCCTGTTATAAATTAATTTTCTGATTTATTCTTTACTCTTCAATACGTTATAGTGATATTAACATTCATGTAAAATTTATGAGTTTCAAAATAAATTTTTCAGCCGGTAGATTATATGGAAAGCAGAAAAAATTATGGACCGAACCTAGTCATTTCTCACATCGCTTTAAGCTTATATCTATCTTATAAGACCAATTATTATTACAATACAAATAAAAATGTGGGATTTCTGCCTTTAAAGCAGATATTTGGAAGTGGGCTTCTATATAACCTATGAGAAGTAATGTACCTATTCAGTAAGTTTCATCTCTTGGCCCAAAATATTAACATTTACTAAACTTAATCATGGTATCTCAAAAAGACATTTTAAGGAATTCTAATAAATTTATAGACATAACATTTTCATTAAATATTTCGGAAAAATTTTAGAGCTGTGTTTTGTAGAAATTAATATACTATCCAAACAGATCCCCATCGTAAAATTTTAGTATTATGATAATATTTGACTCAATAAACCCATTATTATACAAACTTACCATATTTTGGGAAAATGTAATCGAAAATTTTCTGACATAAATTTAAAAATACCTATGATTTTTTAAAGTACAAGTCGTAATAAAATCCTATGAGAATTACTCCATAAAATATTTGATCATTGAAAAATTGGCATGGAATTTGCAAACTGTTACATATTTATTGCCGTTAATGGTAACAATATAATAGGAAATAGAAATATCAATTCATAAATAAAGAGTGTAACAACTGAAATACAACTCAAATACATTAAAATAAGAAATTACAGTTTAATTTTTAAAAGGATTTTGACAGTGATCCCAAAACTTTAATATTTCAAAACTAATAATTAAAATGTATCTGTTATTGTCTGAAACTTGTAAACAGCTAAATAACAAAACAAACTTTGCTGAAATTAATATATCCGAAAGTAGTAGAGGTTTTAAAAACATCGGTAGGATCAGGGAAAAGATACACCCAATAAAAAGAAAATATAAGTTGCCAGATATCTGAGAAACAATTAAAGCGAAAGTTTTAAAATTTGTTCCCAATCACTTTCTCCAAAAAGGATCTATCGGCAATAGGATCAATTAGATCAGGGGAAAAGGTAACCCCCATTCTAAATATGTATTTTTTATTGAATATGTAAAGAACTATTGAAAAGAAAACAATAAAATTTCGTCACAACTACACTCAAAGTAGAAAATATATCTGCGGTAACCATAAACGATAATTAATATACTATTGTTATTACATGTTGTTACCGTAACTACAAAATTTGTTAATTAGAATTTTGATCTTGCATTAATATTAATAGTTATTGTTATCACCACTAAAAATATTGTTATTCCAATAAAAAATATTGTTATTGTAAAAAAGTTTGTTTATTCGCCTTGTTATTTTGCACTGATAACAATATTTATTGTTATCGCCACTACAAATATTGTTATCGTTACTAAAAATATTGTGATCGCAACTAAAATTTTTGTCATCGCCATTGAAAATTTTGGACTTCCAATAATAAATATTATTAGTTCAATAACAAATTTTGAATTATTTTGTTTTTGAATAAAAATATTTTCTTATGAAATATTTCATAACTTTTCTCATTTTATATTCATATACCATTGGAAAATATGTGAATATTATTTGAAATGTTTTTGTCATAAAATTTTATTTATTATAATTTCCTAATTTTAAAAATAATGAGAATATTATTTATAAATAATGAGAATATTATTTATAAATAATAAGAATATTATTTATAAATAATGAGAATATTATTTCAAGTTTGTACAATTTTCCATGTTTACATAAATTAAAAAAAATATTATTTTATATTCAGTTGTCAGTAAACTGAAAATAATATTTTGTCTTTATAACAATAGTTTTTTATAGCAGACTATTTAAACAAAATAAAATTGTGATCAATCAAACATATTTCCAGACATATTGCGATCACAATATTTTTCATTGAATAAAAATATTTGTATTACAGCAACTAAATTGTTATCGAAATAAAATGATTTCAACAATTAACATGTTGGTATTAACAATAAATGTTTGCCGCGAATATATTCATGTTGCGACGAACATATTGCGAAATAACGTTTTTATGAGAAATGTACTTTTCCAGGTAACCGTTTTACTGGTCAATATGTAGGGTAGATAGGGTCGAGGGGAAAATTGACCCTATTTAGTTTTTTCTCACTTTCTTAACGAACTGAGAAAATAGGGCAGATAGGACTTTGACAAGTTGTACCGTCCGTGCACCGCAAATATGAATTGGTGAATATCGTAAGAATTTCAACAGCTAGAATTTCTAAATTTAGTCCCAATCATTGCTCTGAAAAACAGTTTTATTTTATTTGAATCGAATATCTACTTCATTTATAGTCTCCAAATTTTATCACTTTCCCGTGAAACGAATTTAATGGAAAATACAAATATTTTTTTTAGATTTAGACCCTAATTCCTGAGACTAAAACGAATCAGAAATTTTGAGCAGTAAATAACTCCGTGTAACTGCTAGTTTAAATATAAATAAAATATAATTTTCAAAAAAGAAGTTTAATAACTCTGAGAGCTACAATGTAACTCTCTAGCATTTTACAATTATTAGTATGTTGTACTTAAAGTTGTATTGTGTTTAAAGTTGTATTTAAAGTTGAAATGAAAACCATATTATTTTATGTAATACAAACATATGTTAAACTTTTCACTATTTCTAATATCATTCTATTAATTTTAAGGTGAAAGTATTAATTTCTTTAGAATATTTATGAAACGAAATTAAACAGTTTTGAAAGCGTCGATATGACTTCCGCTAAGTCTTGAGGAAGAAACCGCTTACAAGGTCATTCTAAAATTATTACCTGCTAACATTAATTTTAATAAGCAGTGGAAAATTACAAGCCAAAAAATGAAACCGATTAAAATAAATTGTCGGCATAATAACAAAATTAATTACTATAGAGGAGAAGTACTTTGGCATCTATATAAATTCCAACAACATCTAATTGCACACTTTTACAATGATACCAAAACGGAAAATGTGTTTATATACAGAGAAACGCTTCTTATTACATTACGTGAAAAATATATTTTGTGTTATATAACATTCATCAAATCTGATATTTTATCTAATGTAAAAAAATATATTTCTCATTTCTTTTTCGTTGTTTTCATAAAATTATTTTCTTTTTTATTGTATTCATCATATTCCAATTGTTGCTGAGTTCCAACAATTACAATTTGTTTGCTTTATACTTTCCAAAGTGAAGAAAGTAAATACCACAGAGAGGTTTTGATGTGTGGTTATCACAAAGAATACGCAACAAAAAGCAGAGGAAGATTTGATATTTATTTTTTATAATTATTTTTTTAAGATTCTCTTTAATATTTTGATTTGTGATAAAATATAGATAAAATACCAAACGTCTCTAAAGCTCAGTGTAAAAAAATTTCTACGTTTTATAATTAAATCATTAAAATCGAAAAATATTTAAAAATAAACTTGTTGAATTACTATATATAATATATTTTAACGCAGGCACTTGTTACATTGGTTTTAAGTCCACTGCATTCTTTACTGTCATATTAGAAATCGTATTAAAGATTCTATTCTCATATATATTTATCCGAAAGTCCATAGAATTTTCATACTAAAAATAATTAATTATTTAAAAATTAATGACTATATAAAAAATTAAGTTAAATGACATTGTATCCATTACTCAACAAACTGCTTGAAGATAATTTTTTAAATTTAATTTAAATTATATGATACCATTATGTATTTACTATATAAAAATATAAACTAATTAATGGTCTATTGTATTTAGGTTTACCTCTTCACCATAATTTAACATCAGCTTTTTCTCAACAACAAACATCATTTTCTTTTCATGCTTCGTTTCTCTTAACACAACCACAAAATATCGCATATTTATATTGTTGTATTTTTATCATTAAATTGCAGGAATCGTGATTGGATGTTTTATCTAAGATTACGTTAAAACGTATGATCGAATAGATGGCTCTGGTCACATTGAATTTTCTGTATACTTAGAATATGAAATAATTCTAAAAATTATCTAAATATTGCGACCAGGCATTTGTCCACAAGTGTCTATTCGTTCAGATGGACATCGATAAATAATTACATTGTTAGTCGATCGGAATACTATTAAATGGTTTTTAGTCAATCACTCGAATCGAACAAACTTTAATATTGTAGGGTATTTTTCAGCAATAAATTATTATTTATTATTGTTACTTCGGTCAAAGTACTGCCGTAAGCTAATTATACTTCACTCATATAACTCATACGCATCTATGATCGTACTTAAACTGTTGATCGCTGTTAGATTTGTATATCCTCCACCACAACAAGTATTGAAAAGGATATATTTACTTTACCATTCTTGTATAAAGCTAAGAAGGAATCATCTTAGACCCCATAATGTATAATAATCTTGCATAAAATAAAAATCTAAGTCGATTTAGCTATGTCCGTTTCTCTGTCCGTCCGTCTGTCTGTCTGTGTGTCTGTTATTAGCACGCTCACATCTAAAGTATTTGACAGAGCTCAATGAAATTAAGTTTGAGTATTTGTTATAGTGTTGAAAACCAGAAAAGTCAGTTAAGTATAAGATATAGAATGATATCTGAGGCAGACTCTAAGTTCAAGCAAAAAACTTTAATGAAATTTTCAATTATAAATCCACAAATAAAAATGAAATTATTCCTTAAAATTTACTTCATAACCATTCCAATAATTATCAAAATTGGTTATGGCCAAAAATATAACTAATTCCTTGATTTATAAAAAGTTCTGTATTATATTTAAGAAACACTTGTATATATTATATACATCTATGTTTATGTATTTACGAAATATAACGTATTTTGTACAGATGCATCTGGTTTTTTGAAGGTTCGGCATAGCCGAATACAGCATTCTAAATTTTTTTCTAATAAATATTTATCACATCATCATTAAATTTGATAATCTCTTCATCTATTTAACAAATATTATCGACTCAAAATTGATTAAATTATTTAACTGTATTAACTGTACTTTGGAAAATATTTGATTTTACACATATCATTTTTTTAAATATCTACAATAGAGAGGAAATGCATCTGTGTGGATTTCGAAACAAAAAAAAATTATTTATATATTATTTTATAAACTCATTTTCATTTAAAGGTATTCCCAAAATTATAATATTTAATGTTGAAAATATCTATTGTTTTTTTATATCCTACGTTAACAGCATTTGTTTTTATGTTCTGTTAAATTTTTAATAAATTAAACAGTTAATACGTTGTAAGTATAACACTGTTGATGTAAATTTCATTGTAGTTATACATTTCCACCGGAAGAAATTTTTTAATTGAGAAATTCATTTATTACAGATGTCGTAGTTTAGTAGCCTTTTCTTAAAGCGATAGCGTTAGCTTTACTTATGTGTAAAACCTACCGAGCTCTTTTTAATTTTATATCGGTTAATATAACCTATATATATTCAAGTGATTCAAAATAGCCTTTAATTTATACTTCCAAGTAACTATAGTTTCTGAATTGCAACACATATACAAAGACAGTTTACACTTGGCAAATTTTAAAATGATCGGTCCACAAACGATCGTATCTCCCAAGCAGTATTTGCCAATAGATTATATATGACTTATATAATACTTACACAACTAGAAACAGAAAAGGCTACAAATTTTGCGTGGATCAGTCCATAACTTTCCCAAGCCACTTCGTAAATCACTTCAAGTGACGTAAATTTCGTAAGAGCGGATGTTTTACACAAATATAGATCTTAATTTAAAATATAATTTTTTATGTTTCATAATTTTTATTTCGAATAAAATTAATATATCATTTGAACGAAACACTAATTCAATGAAATTTTGGCATCTTAAGTTTAATAACATTTATTCATTCAAATTTTTCAATTTATAATTGAACATTTTATAAAAGTTCTTCCCTTGAATATAGAGTTTGTCCCAGATATCGATCTATATCTTATAAACCGATTTTGCTGATTTTAATAAGGAAACTTTTCAGGACTATAACACTACTCAGGCTTAATTTCATTGTGATTTGTCAATTATTGTGAATGTGAGTGTGTCAAAAACAGACTAACAGAGAGAAGGACAGACGGACAGATGGAATGCATCATAGCTAAATCGACTTAGATTTTTATTTGAGGCAACAATATTTATATAAATGTTGGGGCCTGACATGATTTTTTAACTTTAAGTTAAACACGGAATAACAAGTTAATATATCATCTTCACAACTTTTGTTGTTGGTGGTTATAAAAACTCCTTATTAAATATCTCTTAATTATTCATTTATCTACGTGTATTTATATGTGCACATACGAAAACAAAGCAAAACATAACGATTTATATATCCACATATGTGTCATCATATTTACCGGATGTTTAATGGATGTTATATAAGATTGCGAAAATAATTAAATATTTCTCTTTTAATATTTTCGTATTTGTAACTTTTTATTATTTCGTATTAAATGTATATCTAAGTAGCAAAATTTATATATATAATATTTCCGGATATTAGAAATAAAAGAAAAATCTTATGCTTTATTTAGCTCAAATAATTAACTTTACAAATGCAAAGATCTTTATATAGGAAATTTATATTTTCCACCATCACATGTAGTAGAAAAATCGCATTTATTTAGCTGTAGCTATCTGATTTAGTCGTAGCTATCTGTCTATATATTATATACATGTCTATAGGATTCAATGAAATTTTGGAAACGTTATTTACTGTAAAATTTTAGGGATAAACCACTGGAGAGTGGTACACTTCATATAAATGAAACTTTTGCAATTGTTGCAGAAATACGTCACATTGGTAATTAAAGCTTCTGTTTTTAAACAGTAATTTAAAATATTGATTTCAAGTTATAAAAAATTTATTTAAACCAGTCGTTGACTGGTTACATCATTCTGAATTACAATCGTGATTAATTTATTCCTTCCAAGCCTGGAGAGGCTACCATGATATATTGTTTATATTCCCGGGATCTTCATACAATCCTCACCATTTCATTTAGATACAGTATATATATAAATGAAACTTTTGCAATTGTTGCAGAAATACGTCACATTGGTAATTAAAGCTTCTGTTTTTAAACAGTAATTTAAAATATTGATTTCAAGTTATAAAAAATTTATTTAAACCAGTCGTTGACTGGTTACATCATTCTGAATTACAATCGTGATTAATTTATTCCTTCCAAGCCTGGAGAGGCTACCATGATATATTGTTTATATTCCCGGGATCTTCATACAATCCTCACCATTTCATTTAGATACAGTATATCGACCCCTAAAGCATTCGTGCGGACTGTGTGAGAGGCGATTGACGACCTCGAGATTTTGCCTTATATGCACAGCAATGTCTTCAAATATATTCAACTCTTCAACAGGAAGAAAGGAAAACTTCCCTTGCTTTCTCATAATTTCTGCAATTTTCGGAATAATCTTTCTCCAATTCCCCGGAAAGAAGCCGTGAGAATGGCAAAATATATGGATTTCTGCCACAATTTTTCTATATATAGATTATAAAAACATATATCCTTAAAGTTATAGATAAACCATCAAGTAAGACTCTCTTAAGCGAACAACAAAAATAGAATCATATTATATCAATTTATAGAAGCGAATTTGGTTAAATGTATAATAAAAATATATACAAAAATATATACCTTTCATTTTCAAATTGTCAGTTATAAATCGACAATATTAAGAAATAAGTACTTCATTACTGAAAAACAAATTAATTTTTGCATTATAATAAAATGACACACATTGGATCCAAAACGATGTTATAGGAAATGTTCTGCAGATGCATATGCAACTTTTGAAGTGGTTATTAATTACCTAATAACATACAAAATACTTGCGAGAAAGTTTTGAACGTCCCACGTATTTGGTTTTCTGATTTCTACTTAAGGATCCATATGGGAGCTATGGGATATTAAAGGCTGACTTATATAAATCGAATATAAATATATTTAATTTATAAATAATTCATACGATATTAGGAAGTATGTGTGGGGACTATCACAAATAATGACTCCTAGTATTTTTAGGTACATTATATAGGGCTTAAATATGCGCCATTCCGGGAGGTGTATTTGTATGGGGGCATGTTATAATAACTCTATCAACACCAATTTCAGTGGGCACCGTTAGTGGCGAAAAATAATATGTACCTAAATTCTAACTTTTAAAACTACAACCCTTTAATTAATTCATGGTTTATAAACGAATATGACCAGATGATTATCAATTAGGATAATTATTACAGTTAAAAATAATCCAAGTTGGGGAGACTTACAATTCTTAAAGCAAAATATTTTAAAATATCTAAATATATTTTTCGGAGAAATGTTATTGAAAATTTCATTAAATTTATTTGAGTCACTTTAAAATATTACTGGAACTTATAAGAAAATAGGAAAAAACTTTACGCAAATATTTGTGACCGGGAGTATAGTAGTAGCATTTATTGTTAATTACAGATATTAAATATCGTGCATATCTGTAGTCATCGCAATATTTTTAATAAAATTTCAAACACCTTAACTTTAGACAAATATATTTTTCTCACTTGTTTCGTTTTATGGTTAGAGAACAAATACATTTTAGTTTTATTGGAAATTATCAACTTGGTCAGGAAAATGCTTTATTAAACTTTAATAAGAATTTGTAGGAAAATTATACAACATTTTGCTTTTAATTATTTATTTTTTTATTAAAAAAATATTAGGTTTATTTAATGAAAATGAAAAGCCTCTAGTGATTTAAATGTATGCAGGTTAAACAAGTTAAAAAGTTTAAACATTCATCTATGTTGAGAAAAAATATAATACAAAATTAAATATAAATGATTAAAAATACATATGTTTTATAAAATAAATTAACTGATTTAAAATGAACAATATTCGTTATTGACAACTCAAAAAAAAAAAAAAAATAATAATAATAATAATAATAATAATAATAATAATAATAATAATAATAATAATAATAATGAGTCAATAATACTATTTAATATTATGTATGAATAACTAAAAAAAATTAATAATTATATCAATGTGTATATTTAAATAAAAATCTTAGGTACTCAGTTGAAACAACATATAATTAAATTATTTTATTCGAAATAACTAATTGAGTATTATAAATTTATTTTATTTAAAATAAATAAAAAACTACACATTATTTGTTTTGAATAATTATTTAAAAAAAGTGTAAAATACTATTTCCAACAAAACTTATTTAAAGCTATTTTAAATTTGTTTGTTATTTTATGTGTAATGCCAAGCTCATTTTTTCTTTTGCTACCAAAAAATAGAGATATTATAATACCGTTACAATTTCCACTATGTATACCAATCAGTTTTAGTAATTTTTTTCAACAAGCTTTGCTGTTTTCGAAATATGGATACGATGGAAAATAGTTTTTGTTGTTTCGGACGCGAGTCAAAAACAAATTTATTAACAAGCTTAGAATGCACCTTCTTCACTTGTAGTTATATTTTTTCAGTATTATTATGAAGTAAAAGTTTAATTTATCGAAACAGTCACGTGAGATTTGAGAAATGATTATAGTGTTGCGTTTTTTAATACTTAATAAAAAGCTACTAATTGGTGAATAAATTGTTAATTACCAATACATAAATTAATTTAAACCAATAAAATATATGTTAATTAATGTTTATCAGTTATTTCTCACTATAATTAAAAAATTTTCTATTCTATTAAATAATTTAAAATCATTTTTTTAAAGAAGGGATATATAATGTATATGCTTTCAACCTTTTGATTAAAATTAATGTAATTGCCCGAGCGTATGATTAATAAAAAATAATTTTTGTATTTAATATCACTCATACGTATATTATCTTCTTCCTTCCAAGCTAATAGCTAAATTTGTGAGTTTAATTTTTTTTTTTTTTTTTTTTTTTTTTACTTAGTTTTGTTGTTTATTTAATCTATAACTTTTTTCTATTGATCCGAAATTGATGATTCTTTTTGTGATGATTAAATATATACAGGTGTGCGATATGATAAAATAAATAGTTTTTGTTTAAAAATTTAGAAATGTTTTCATTCGGAATTTCAAGTTTGTCTCAATAACGATCTTAAACTTTTTTTGCTTTGGACCGATACAGCTGGTATTTAATTAATTCAATTTCTATTTCCCCTGGAATTTTAATACAATTAAAACTCTTAGAACTTAGAAAAATAACTATGTGAAAGTAAAACAACCTTTAATATTTCGCATAAAATCTTCGGTATATTATGAACTAAGAGCATTTTTTAAACATAAATTATATAAGATTCGTTTAATATTCTAATTTTAGGCAGTTTACCAGATCCATATTATTTCAGGATCTGAATTTTCATCGAAAATATTCCTATACACTATACGAAAAACAGACTAAAACCGAAATAATGTTGTATTCTTAAGTGACACCTCGATTAGAAAGTAATCTGTAGCTAATGAACTACCTAATTTAGAATACGAGGTGGTCTATTTTAGAAAACCTTTAATAGTTAATGTTCAAAAGATGCACTTAGTTCACAATGAGCAGAAGATATTAAAATGCTTAAATTTCAAACAAGAAATGGATTTTTTTTTATAAAATGAAAATTGTTAAATAATAAAAATAGAAAAATGTTCTTTAATTATATTACAAAAATTAATATTTTTTTAGTTAAAGCTGTTAAATTGAATAAAATTTCATTAAAAATTAACGAAAAATATGTTATGTAAACATATATTTAGTAAAATATCGGCAACTTATGATGAGTAAGTAAAATAACACACAAATTTATTCAATTCTAGATATTAAAATGAAGTTAATTTGAATACAATTTTTGTTAATTTAAAAATTATTTTCGTCAAATAATTGTTTGTATTTTCTTTGTCATACTATGAAATGTGACAAAGAAATTTTAAAAAGGGTAAGGCTAATATTCAACCTACATTTCTTCAATTCTAACCCCTTTTTCGTTATATTTACTTTATACTCTATACCCCTAACATTCTCAAATTGATTGCCAAATATATTTAAACACTATACAACCATAGATGGATTAAGGGATTCCATAGTATCCCTTTTAAAATATCACTCTAAAGGGCTGCAAATCATGTTAAGATAAATATTAACAAAATCGATATGACAAATTTTACGACAATTAGTCCATTATTTCCTCTGGCTTCTATATAGTGCTCAGAAAAATCGTCTTAAATTGCATAAATCCAACATAACTTTAAGTACTATAAGAATAGTAAGCATAAATTAGAAATAAATTGTATACAAAGCTTGGTCATTAATTTTGAAAGCTACCATTTATAGCCATCAATGTGGTGTATGGTTCGTACAATAATTCTTAAATATTCTTTGTTTTTAAATAAGATGTATTATGTAAAATATTAATTTTGTGGTTAACTATAATACAATATTGGCATTTAAAATCTTAATATGCCTTCAAGCAAAAAGGAAGACGAACAGAACAGCTTCAAATAAAATCATCTTATGACAACTTTTGATAATTTAGATTGTGGAAATGCCTTATTTCTTTATGCATATAAAAGTTATTCAATTATTTAAAAAATACAAATAAATATCACTTTCATCATATGTCAAATGAATATAAATATTGATTTGAAGAACATATTAATTATTAAGAACTTTAATGCCAAAGCATATTTTTTAAGAAATCGTATTCAAAAACACAATTTTAACATATAAACGAATTTTGGGTTTTTATGGCAACACCCCTATTTTTCTCTCTTTGTTTTCAGTAGTTTAAAATTTCGGATGTAAAATCAATTTTAATGAAAACATATTTTATTTTAAATTTTGTTCTTAGATAGAAATAAAAAAATCATCGATATGAAAAATGAATTAATACTCCAAAATATTTGACAGATATAAAAGGTGAAGCATTTTACTACATTAAAATATGCGAATTCATAATGAAGGATAATGACGGTCCATACTTAAAGGGACAATAAAAATATAGTCTTGAAATCAAGTCTGAAACAATAGAAAATAAAACTTAAAGTTGGTCTAACGGAAATTTTTATTTACTTTAAATATTAAAAAATTTCAAGTCAGAAATAGTTATTTTTATATAACATAAGTTAAGAAATTTTTTTTGTACGGCTGATAGTACTAAAACAACGAAAATAACAAAATATAAAATTATTTTAATTCAAATGCATTTAATGACTTTCTTTTCTATTATACGCACTTCACGTATTTTGACCAATAGTAAATAAATTTTATGCCACGGAATTTAAAAAAGTTTACTTTCTGAAGAAACTCCCTTCATTATTCTGAACGTGATCGTCGTTTATTTAAATTCTTAAGGAAAAATGAAGGGGTTTTTAGTCAATATGGAAAAATAAAAGTTTATTTTTTAACAGAATTTTATATTTTGGTAAAACTTCTTCATCATCATCTTAAAGATGAAAGTTTCTATGGGAATTTATTTCGCTTTTTATGATTTGGTTCTTAATATTTAAATGAATTTTGTTTTTTTTTTACAGAAAAGTTTGTTATTTATTTATTATTGAATAAGTATTTTTATATTCTCCACCACCACGAGTGGTGATGAGGTTATATTAACTATGTCACTCCGTGTATAATGCCAAGAAGTTATGACCAAAAAACCCCTAAAGTATAAATATTATTCCATTATACCAAAGTCTGAGTCGATTAAGCTATGTCCGATTGTCCGTAGAAAGAAAGAAATCTGGCCTGAGAATTTGCTATTTTTCTACACAGTTTTCTATTTAAAACCAGTATGAGTTCATTAATATAAAATTTATAAACCGTTATTTGATAGATCCCAAAAATTCCGTAAAGGCACTTTCTTTACTCCTTCATCAAAAAGTAACTGGATTTAAGCAAGAAATTAACTGCAACATAAAATTATACGTTATTTATCTTAGTGCAAAAAAATCATTAAAATTGGATTAATATTCGCTATATTATATATATTCTGAAATTCGCTATATATATTTTTGTTTTGATACAATAATAAACTTAAACAAATAAGACTGTGTTGTCGTCTCTTTTTATTTTTGCTTAGCTCCCACATAAAGTCCTTTCCAAAATATGGTTTATAGCTTCTAAAACTATTTAATATGAACCAATTCTATTGGCATTTGACAGAATTCATTTTCAAATTGTTTTGAATATACGTTACAAACTTTACCTCTTTCTGGAAATTGGGTTTGAACTTATAAAACTCTTTAATAAAACCCAATTCTATTTAATTTCGACACAATTATTTTTCTAACTATTTTAACATATATTTATAATTTGGTCAATCTCAGCTCATTTTTTGCTAAAGTCCCATCAAAATACCCTTCCCGGAAAAAATTTTAGCTTTTGTAAATAAAGATCGTATTGAAATTCGGCTCAAATAATTCCCTGTCTTGAATATATATTATTAGTTATATTAATGTCGGTACATATCCTATTATAGCTCCAATATAAGCCCCCTTTCCGGAAAACTCTTTAATAGACCCCAATTCTATTGAAATAAAAAACTCTCTTTAATTTACTGACTTTAGCATATTATAAATCTATCCGATCTAGGTCATATAAGACCCCTTCTCCAAAAACGGTTTAAGCTTATAAAACTTTTAGCAATAAAAAATTATCTATGATACAAATATATGTATATCAGGCAATGTTTTCTTAAATTGTCACGAATGTTTTTCTGACTGTCTTGAATATGTCTTACTTTAATGGTGAATATCGGTCCTTATTTTTATAGTTTCATTCCCGTAAAGAACGATAAACATGAAATAATTCTATTGAAAATCGTCACGACTATTTCTCTATAAATCTTAAATATATGTTACTTATTTGACTAATATCGGTACATATTTTGCTATTCCCTTCCCAGAAAAGGATTTTAACTTATTTAACTTATTTCACCGATATTTCAATTTAATAATAATTTTATAATTATTTATTGAAATAAATTAAAACTACCACACTTTTGGAAACCTTTTTTTGTACGATACCAATTCAGACAAAAGTCATATGAATTGATACAGCCCTTTTTGTAAATACTCCTCGATATTAATTTATAGAGCCTGTTGTAACAAATGATTGACTTTTTTGTTACAACGACATATTGCTTGTCATATGAAGATTTTTTTTTGAAAATTTAGACTGTCTCAGGGACCACAACATTTTCTCAATAATGCACCATCAACATAAAATTTGTTGATGGTGCATTATTGCTGAAAATTTGACATTAAATTAGAATATTTTTGAGAAAACTAAATTTCAATTGCCGTGCTCTGTTTTTGGCATCAAAATTTTAGCAGAATTTCTGTTAGAAAGCTTTGAGCCTTGTATTTATTGCACTAGTTTTATCCTTTCGTACCAAATAGTTCGAGCAATGAGCTTAGCGGGATGCTTTCCTACCGGAAATGCAGGGACCTCTTTTTTAAATGCTTACTATTTGTTGGCTTTAGAAACATCATTTGGACCATTCGTTCTACCTGGGACATATTTGGGTTTTGTTGAAAATATTTAATAATTTTTGTAAGCACTTTTTTATGGTCACTAATTTAAGTCATATAACAACATATTATTTGGTTTCTTATTAAATAGAAATTATTAAATTATTTTGTTGAAAGTTTTAGGTTTTGCGTTATGGACGTTTTGAAAATTTTATTCATATTTAATATTCTTAAATTATTCTATAATTAAATTTTGAATCCTGCACAAAACTTTACCTTTTAAGAGGAGTGTCATCACAAAACTTTTAAATGAAATTTATTCAACATGCCACGAATATGTGATACCTTATTAAGTATGTATTACAACAACATTTTCGCCTTAATATTATTTTATCAGGAAATGATAAAGAAAAATTTAAAAGAATTTAACATGCCATATAAAATGTTTGGTTTCATATTGAAAATATGTGATTATTTTTATTTAGTACAACTTTTTTATTATAAATTTGCATAAGATTCCCTAACACGGAAATATCTGTTTGAGAGAGTTAACTGTTGTGAAAAAGTTTTTATAATTAAAAGGAGTTAATACTTTTGTCATCATTTGAAAAAGTGGCATATTAATAAAGTTATCGCTATTAATTACCTTTTGAATTTCGCAATATATATTTTTTAGAATTTTGTGTAAAAGTTAATTTCTTGTACAATTATTTCATGTAAAGTTCAGTTACTTCAAGTGAAAATATTTTAAATTAAAGTAAAAATATGCTGAAAAAAGAATAAGATGTGTAAAATATTTTAGAAATCTACGCTTTAATTTTTAGTCCAAAAACTTAATACATATGAATTTACTTTGAGACAAGAACTCTTTTAACTAAAAAACCCATGAATGCTTTATCGGCAGAGCTATTAACATTATATAAAAAAACTTATTGATTTGAAGATACCGATTGAAAAAATAACATTAAGTTTTATCAGCTTAAAACTCCATTCCGGTACTCTGATTTCCTTTAGAAAATACTGCGAAATATCTTCTACTTTAAAACACTCACAGATGTAAAAGTTACTATTTCTGGATATTATTAAGTGATAAGTGCAAAGTTTTACAGGTAAATGTGGATAGATGAAGATAAAGTTTGTCACACATTGTAATGCTAAGCAAATTAAAGTCGTTTCTAAGAAAGAATTTTATATAAAAGTTGGTATAGGGGATAAATTGGTTAAATTCTATAGGATTATGTTCAAGATTTTGATTAGCACCATTTTCACAACTAAAACTCAATATTATTGGTTACTTTTAACAAATCAGGTGATTTTCAATGCATTGAATTATGAAGATCTCTGATACAGTTGGCAGAACTACAAGAATATTGTTGTGCGACCCAGAGGGATTTAGACTATGGGAATATTCTTAACTTAGAGAAATGTGAGCCTAGTTAGTTGGGCGTCTTTATTGGACAGTCGGTTTTACCGACGACATCAAATATAGTGCATGCAGGAAATACACCGAAATAGTGGAACGTAACTTATATCATTCTTTAGCGTTTGCTGACAAGAAATCTCAAAATTTCAAGAGGAATACTTAGCCGGGCATGTCCTACCTTAAAGATGTTGATTGTAGGAAATTGGTTTCTTTTACTCAGACAGTTAGCGCACATTAGTGGACTAGGCGTACGCGCATGAAACCAAACCTCCACTTCTAACCAACGTATAGTTACTTATGGTTCCTTTTACCCAGACAGTGAGCTCACATTAGTGGTCTAGGTGTACGGACATGAAACAGACCTTCTCTTCTCAACCAACCTACTTACGTAACAAATCACTGTCAATAAACTAGTTTTAAATGAAATAAAATTTCCAAATGCAATAGTCTTAATGTAATTTTATGGGAGTAAGTTATTTCATAATGAATTATTACAATTCAAATTACAAATATACGTGAGAGAAAGTTTCCAAGCGACAGACAGACGGACAGCCGGAGTTAGATAAAATTTAGTTAAATGCTTGTATTATTTTCATGTTATTAACAGCACAAACTGTTTCGTAAAACTAATTTTTTTTCAAACATATTTTTACTTGTAAGTATGATAATATGAAAACAACAACTATAAATTTTGTGCTGCGAAAAATACGCTGACTGGCAACCGCGAACTGCAATGCAAAAGCGACAAACTGATAGCTCGGCTATTTGAATATATTAAAAGTATTGATTCTTAAGAATTTTAGGAAATAACAAGAAATGTTTATGTTTAAATGTCATTTCAAATTTAAGAAATTTATCAAAAAAAAAAAAAAAAAAACTGAAAGTTTGAATCCAAATTTAAAAAAATCATAATCAATGAATTTCTGTAAATCTTTCTTGATATATTAATACATTTAGCATATCATTTAACTTCGTTTCTTCTTAATTTTGTGGTTTTGATTTAAACTATTGCCTTTACTGTGTTTTATTAGAAAATGGATCATATAATAGTCTTATTTATAAATTTGCAATCATATAAATTTAATAATCACTAAATTAATTATGAGTATAAAATAAAATCAAAAGGTGTAAATTAAATTAAAATCTTGTATAGATATAACAAAATATTTACGTATTCGAAAATATAAATTAAATTATAGTAATTTTAATTTTATATTTTTTAATGTATAATTACATTCAATATACTTGTATTGAATGTCTTTTGTTAATAACAATGGACAATGTATTGATTTATTGTATTAACATTTCTAGATAAAAGCTTTCGTATGTAAAATCTGTAATAATTTAATAACTCACACATATATTTACTTTTTCTAACTTAATTTAGATAATAAAAAATATATTGCTTTTTTATGTTTAAGTATTATCGATACTTTTTTTGTGAAAAGCATAATTTTAGAATAAAATAAAATTACTTCCGAATACTCGAGGTTCGCTAGATTTGTTTGCAAGAACCCATAGAAATTAAAATTTTTAATTTGATTCCTGGACATTGTATTTAAAATATGAAAATTATTATTTTTTATATCCTAGAAAATATCGTTTTAAACATAAAGGAATCAATCTGTAGTACCATTCTTCACACATTTAGTTCTTAGTATTTTTTATTTTTTTCTGGTAAATTTAAGTTTCAAATCAAAGTTACAAATTTATAGTTTTAAGAAATCAGGTCATCCATATTCAACAGTAAAAATATATAATAAATTACTTAAAAGAGTTTTAAATCTATGCAAATAAAACAAAAAAAATACTTTTCTTAAATTCTATAATAACCGTTTGAAAATTTAAATAAATATCAAGTTTTTCTCAAACTAGAAATACAATTATCTGAAAACTCTATTCAATAGATGTGTGGTATTCTTTGTATAACCCACTATAGTAAATGTTACTTTGAAATAAATATTGACATTTCTAATCCAGTTTCATTAAATATTAAAAACATGTTTCTCTATGTCGAACTCGATTTCGTGTAAAATTGGGTTTCTCAATCTACGAAGCTTTCGTACGCATAGACTTACATTTTTTATGCGTTTTCAAAAATTTACGTAATTCCAAATTTTGACATTTTCTAGTACAACAATGCTGAACAAATAAAAAATAAAAAGAAACAAAATAAACAACAACAATTTTAGGATAATATTTTGTTTTTACAGATTATTGAAAAAAGAACAAAAAAATAATGTTTATTTCGATAACGGAGATATAGATTTTCATTCGAAAAATCGATCGGGTCTGTTCACATCCACAAATCCACAAGATTGACGGAGCTTAATGAAATTTGTTAAAAAAAAGCCAGTTCAGTAAAAAAAGTTATAGCCAAAATTATAACTAATTTTATGACTCATTAAGTGTTTCTGTGTTACATACTATATACATTTGTGAGTGTATGTGTATGTATATGTATATCTACGGAGCCTAACTTATTAACTTCACACGAATTTGTGGTGGAGAGTATAGAAGATTCGGCATAGCCGAATATAGCATTCTTACTTGTTTTCTTTAAAGCTAATAACAAAATACTCTAAAAGTTATTCATATTCTTATATTTATCATCCTAAAATCGGGGTGGATTTTTAAAATGCTCTTGAAAGTATATACCTGTCGTAATTTCAAGTACCTTTGATTGGGCTCTCTGTATAATGTCGAAACTAGGTTATTAGCAGTGCCTTATGCTATACATCTACACTAGCTTGTACACTGTATTATATATTGTATACACAGTAATGTGTATACAGTATATGTATGTAGAAAATTTATATTGTTAAGGTTAATTTTTTCTCCTTTTAGAGTGAAAGTTATATGTTTCTTCAGCTCATTCACTCGTATACCCCAATCATTTACCCATGTCTCCAGTCTTCGAATAAATAGAAGTTACGAAGAAATAATAAACGACCCTCGTACAATATTATTTTATCATTTTTTATTATATCATTGTGACTCTAAAATTTGTGTGAAATGTATGCATTTTTAATTAATTTTGTGAAGGGTTATATTAGAGCTAGAAGAAATCATGGACTGACCCTCGTATAATTTTTCACATATATATTTTTTATATGAAAAATGTATGTCCCTAAAATTAATATTTGAAAGGAGTTTTGTATGGGACCTATGAAAATATTAGACCGATCCTCACTCACTAGTGCCAACTTTTCTTTAAATCGCTATATATTTAACATTTATATTGGAACATTTGTATAAGACGAACATGAACATGGCTAAATTCAATTTGTATGTAAGAAATAATTTTTTTTAAGTCAAGTAGTACAAGTTTCATATCATATGACTCATAAGATGATGATAATTTTTAAATATCTCAAATATATATTTTTAATTATAACCATTAAATTGAATATTTGCCAAAACCTTTCTTTTTTTATAAATGGATGCGTATGATTAATAAACTGCTATATTTTATTAATGATATGATTTTAGAGCGAATTATGACATCACTTACCTTTTATCAAAAAGGATGATGGTGGTGTAAAAACTACTAATAAAAAATTTTATTATTTTGGAAAAATTTTGTATTACTTAAAGAACAAATTTGCTGAACGAAAATCGCCACAGGCTTAATTTATCAAAAATTAACACTTTTTAAATAGTTTTAAATTATAAATTTACTCCATTATCCATTTAACTTTGAAATAAGCTTGAATTTCAACTAACAATTATTCTTTTATACACTCTAACCTTACTATTCCGTATGTAACGTCAAGAAGAACTTATTTCAGACCTCATAAAATTACATATTCTTGCGTCAAATCAAAATTTGAGCCGAGTTATAAATGTCGCCCTAAGCAGTTTTCAGTCTAAAACCATTTATTTTAATGTATATTATTAACAATCTCGGTCCTTATTTTGCTGTAGCACCCATGTCAGTCCACAAAACAGGTTGGAGTTTATATAACTAGTAAATAAGTACCAAATCTATTGAAATTCGGTATAACTATTTTTCTAAGTGTCTTGGGTATATCTTCTCTTCCTGGAAATCTGGTTTTATAAAAATATGCATCTACTTTATTTAAAAAAGTAATGATTATTTTCTGCATAGAATATATGGTACTTTCTCGGCGAATATCGGACGATATTTTACTAACTTTTGTACAATGTTAGTGTTGGACATCGGGCATTTGAAAAAGTCGCAATTTGCGACTGAAGTCGCACTAACGGTTGGAATGGTTATCATTAATATTTTAAGTTTTTATTTATCAGAATATTTAATTTTTAAATATATTTATACCAAAAATTGTAAAACGACAATTATATTATTAAATAATCTTCGATGTTTTATAATAATGATGAATAGAGATTTGTCGCATGCATTTAGTACTGGAACTGTGTTCAATGAAATCTCTATAACTCAGCTCTTATAAATGAAACTAATATTTAATTTGTTACAGATCCGATTTCATATTGTGAACAAATTCAGTTGATGATAGTAAACTTAATGTTTTGTACAATTCTTGTTATCCCACAAGCTTTATTAACTTTTGTGTCATTTATTGACATAAAATAAATGAAGTGACACTTTTTAGCTGAAAAGTCCAGCAATAAGAACCTAAATAATTTCACTTAAAGACGAATGTGAAACTGGTTCAGCGGTAAGTCCTGTACACCACAAATTTTACTTGTTCTACTTGTTCCATTTAAGGAATGTAAAAATGTGTATATATTAAATATTAAGTTTAGCAATTTTTTCCACAGAACGATTGAACATTTATTGTATTTCAAAATTATAGAATGGTTGTAATCTTCTAAAAAAGTATAACTATCTTTGTTTCAGCAAAATTTCTTAAGAACTTTATTTGTGCAATAATATTGGATATTTTTTTATTATTGTACATCCATTCAAAAGTCACGGTTATTATGTTTCCATTATATATTGCAAAATAGTGAGTGTTTAACCATCATGAATAATTTATAAATGCGAAGTATAAGTTCTCTTAATAATAAATACATGAAATTTTTAAATTAATTGTAAGACTTAAAAACCTGAGTTTATTAATCTTCTTTCTGATATTTTGAAGTTCGAAAAAAATGCCTTTAAAATGAAATATATTTCTTCAATGGAAAAAAACATTATTCATTATTTAAAGCCTTTAATTTTTAGATTTTTTTCCCTTTCTTTTTGAAAACAAATGGAAAAAATTATGAATATTGCATTCACTGTGCCGAATCTTGAATAACCTCCACCACACATACCCTCAAATACCTATACAATATATAAACTTTCTCAAATATAATACAATAACACTTAATGAGTCATAAAATAAGTTACATTTTTAACTATTATTTTTCCCCCTGAAAAGATTATGATAATTTTTAATATAATAATGAAGTATATAAAACTTAATATTATGGACAATTTTCAAAAAGAAAGACCTTTGCTTAAACTTTGGGGTTGCTCAGATATAGATCTATATATTTTTATATACCTAACCGATTGTACTGGTTTTAAATAGGAAACTTCCAGGACTATAAGAAATATTCAGGGTAAATTTCATTAAGCTCTGTCAATTATTTTGGATGTGAGCGTGCCAACAACTGACAGACGGACATAGCTAAATCGACTTAAATTTCAATTTAATTAATTTTAATATATACATTATGGTGTCTGAGATGATTACTTCTTAGCGTAACATATGGAATGACAAAGGTAATCATCTACTTGTGTTGGTGGAGGATATTAAAAAATAAAAATAATTTCAAATTATGTGTAATTTTGTGAGTTATATGGTTTTAAACTTTTTCATTACAAAGTTGGAAATGGTTTTATCAATTATCATATCAAAATATTTATTAAGGAAAACAGATCAAAAAAAAATTAGAAAATTAGAAAGAATTTTATTTCAAGATTAACAAAAAACGCTCCTCAATTTCTTATGGCATCCATATTAATAAATCATAATAATAGTATTATGCAAAAGTCAGTTTTGAATAAATATCTATCGATTTGAAGAGTTTAGAGTATTAATAGAGGTAGGGAATCCTACATAAGGATAAGGAAGAGGGGGAGGGAATCCTACATACAAATGCAATTTTAAATATCTTGTCAGCCTGATGCTACTGTAGTAGCTCGAAATATAATGGACTAATTCTTTAGATTTCTCAAGATTTTTTCCTTTAAAAGAATCAAAACAACAATAATATGAGCTCAATTCTAAATACCTTCTACCATTTACATCAATTAAAGTTAAATCTTAAAGCTTGGTAATAACCTATTAGTGGAGCAACAGCCAAATACCGTCTCTTGATTTCGAAATCCTTCACAATATTAAGTGTCAAGCAAATAACTGTTAGTGTCAAATTTCATCTAGAGTATTGTAAATTGTAGGAATTACTTACATGGAAGTTAAAGGAATGGCAAATATAAAGAAAAATGGATCCTGAAATGGGTTGACATTTCGTTTTTTAAGCCTTTAAATATGATACAATAATTGAGAAATAAGTTGTATATATAAAGGAAAATAATTGTGTCGAATTTCATTGGAAATTGGCCATTATTTGAGAGATTTAGGTTTTTGTTCCTATAACGGTAAGATGTCTTATATGGGACTTATTTCTTAAACAGTTTTGGTCAAATTGGACCGGATTTCTTAAAATTAGTATAATATTAAACAATTTTGTAAGTCTAAAACCCATTTTTGTTAAATGATTTTATATGAGATCTGAGGACTTATATTCGCAAATTATTTGCATATAAAAAATTGTTTCGAGAAAAGGCCTTGTATGCGACCTGGGTCAAATAATAGTTCCAGTATAATCTAACTGAGGTTTACTTGTATGTCAAAATATATGGATGTAACAAATTTCAAAAAAAAAATCTTTTAAATTTCGATCTTTATGTCATTTTGATTTTCGATTTAGTAATGTTTCGATTTAGTAATGAAACTTTAAATATCGTCAATTTCAAAATATATAACGGACATTTTTTTAAATATTTTATAGACAATATAAAAATATTGTATGGATTACACATTTTTGTATAAAAAGTAGAATAAGTTATTATGTAAAAAGACCGTTTAAAATGAAATTTTAAGCTTAAATATTTTTGAAGATGATATATGACAGATATCTAAATTACACTAAGTATATATTGTTCACTATTATTTTTTTTTCATTTACATTAAAATTAAAGATGGCGGTGTAAAAAGATTGATATAACCGAATGTAGCATTTTACTTGTTTTTTTTGTGTTACTGTTCCATCAGTTATTTTTAAAATGGCAATATTTGTTATACTTGTGGTGATATCAACAAATTAATGGAAATTTTTATAAATAAATAAATAAATAAACATAAACTTTGAATGCATAAGCAGTGATAAGATAAAATTTGAAACAATTACCTTTATATAAACTAATAAATATATGAGAAATAAAATACATTACAAATTTGGCCAAACCTCTTTTTCTATTTAATCGATTTTGATCATTTTGGGAACGAAAATAACGGACGTTATACATTTGATATATATTTTTCCAAATTTGATTTCATTTAATTGAAAAATTTTTCTTTAATATTGTTGTCTTCGATACTGGTAATATTGTACTTAACGTTCATTGATAGTTCTAATTTCCGATATGCTCTTGGCAACAATCAGCTTCTCTGTAAAATTTTAAAGAGCTTAACTTTTAATTTATGAATAAGTAAATAACAATAGACAGAGGGACAGAATGGAATAACTAAATCGGCTCAGGTTTAAAGTTGATAGAAGTATATATTTTATGTTCCTCGGTATTATGTATGGATTTACAAGTCAAATATACCAACCGATGGTTATGATTTACAAAGAAATTTATGTTATTTTTTGCAAAAATATCTAGAAATATTTTAGATCATTATAGTTTAATGTTTTAAATTATCTAAGAAATGTGAAAATTTAAAATTAAACAAAATTATTGAAATCAATATACTATGGAGAAGTATTTTCTGTTACATTTAGTTTAAACATAATTGTTAAAAGAAATCAATATAAGCAAATGAACAATAATTTATACGTTTTTTTCCAAAATCTCTAGCGGGAAATTATTTGCTGTACCTCGTTTAACATTTTTTACTTCATTCAATCTATTTTGAGTTTTATACTTCATTTACTTTTTGTTGTTTATTAACATAAACCTTGTCATTATGCTCGTTAGTTAGCAAGTCTCTTCTGAATAAACAGTTTAGTGACCTCAAATCATTATTAATGCTGCAGTAGATAGTTATGACAACAGTATCATGGAATTAAATACAGATTTAATTCTAAGGTTAGAACTCATAAAAATATAGTTAAAAAAAAAAACATTTTTTTAGTAGAAATAGCAAACTCTAGACTTGACGCTATGTCCGAATTGACAAACTTAATATACCGCTTTAAAAGAGAATTATAACATTTGATTTGAAAACTTACTTAAGTATGACCAGTTATTTATTCATAGATTTTCCTAAAACAGTAAACGGTTTCATGTGTGAAAAGTCATCACGATTGTAAAAAATTTTAAAAATACAAAGTGTTTCTGATATCGCTTGACGTCTGTCGTGATAGAAGGATGTATTGTTTTAGACTTATATTAGTTATTAATATAATATTACATAATTGTGCATAAAATTGACAAGTTCATTTAATTTGTTTGTTGAAAAGTTAAATGAAGCAAAATTATGCTAAATTATGCAAATGATTGTTAAGGCTGTAAATTTATTCAAATTGTTATTTTCACAAGTAAAATCATTTGCCTTGTTTTTTTTTCATTTTGACCTTGTCTGGCTGTCTGCCTCAACGATTAATAAATTTCTATTTATTATTAAAATTAAAGCAAAATTTTCATTCATTGCTGTCGAATATGGCAAAAGTAAATTCAATATTTTTAGAGTTCTGTTCTGAATATTTTATTTTTATTTTGTATTTTTAATTTAAAAGTTAAAACATGAATTCTTAAAGAATGTCATTCTTAATAATAATGAATTTTTTTATTGAAATTGATAAAGTTTTATTCGCTGTACGAAAGAAATGTTTGGAAAATATTTCGAATGTGAGTAAAAAAATTAATTAACCGTTATTATGAAACAATCTTTTTCCAACTGGCCATTTAAAAAGCGATAATATTTTGATGGGAATAATTATAACTGAGAGATTTATTAAAGCACATTTTCGAAAAATAATTTTCTAACAATGGAACTATTGAATATTTTTAAACTATTTTTTTTTTGAGATAGTTTTCATTTCATTTGGAGAAGGACATATTTCTAGTGGTTCCTGGAGTGAGAAGTTGGGTCTCCAAAATTTGAAATCTCGTGTTTGATTTTGTATAAATCGCCAAAATTTTATTTATTATTGATATCTCTAATAGTTTTGGAGATATTTAGACCAAAGTAAAATTGTGACCCATTTTTGAACTCGTTAATTTTATTTTATTGTATTTATTTAACTATTTATTTATTTAATTATTTATTTATTATTATTATTATTATTATTATTATTATTATTATTATTATTATTATTATTATTATTATTATTATTATTGTTGTTGTTGTTGTTGTTGTTATTATTATTTTAATTTTTATAGTCTATTTGGTTCTTTAAACTTCTAAACAATTTTTATGCAAGAACCATATACCTTTCTGGATTAAAAAAATACATTTTTTTGTTTTAACATAAATTTAGAAAAAATGTTTCTTTTACTAAAATTTTTCAATTTAAAATCAAATTTTTTTGTATTAATTTTTCCATAGTTCTGAAATAAATTCTAACGTAAATGTACTTTATTCATTATCCTAGCACATTAGGAGAAACGTCATCTCTGCCAACCCTATCGCAATTTCGTTAAGTTTTAATTTATATTTAGTTTTGAGGAGAAACAAATTATAGGTATTCAATCAAGGAATCTGTAATGGACCAAACCTCTTATAACGGCAGATTAAGGAATTTACAGCAAAAATTCAATATTATAAACAATAGTCAAATTGGAACTTTGGACATTTTGGAATGAAAAATTGGTAATCGTTTTATAGTCTTACATTTAAGACAGTTTTGTCCACATTAAAATAAAATTTCATAAAAGCACTTTAATGTGATTTCACAATATAAACGCGTTCACCCCGACAACTAAAAGAGCTAAAAACTTGCAGAATTATTTCTATTGTTATGCATGTTGTGAAGTTTTCGTTATCAGCATTAATTGAGAAAATAAAACCAATTCTAATCAGAAATTTGCCAACAGAATAGGAAAAAATATTTTAATAAGTTTTATACTAATTTCAAATCTGATTTATCGATTATATTTTCAACAAAGTTGTGAAGATAATTTTATAATTTTTTATTTATTATTTACACTTCGATAGTGTTCACACTTATAATCATCTGTGGAGTATGGAATAATATCGGTGATTTTTTATTTATATTATATTTTTCAGAAATAAAGACATATCTGTGGCAAAAAAGGAAAAACTTGACTGTTAATTGTGACTTTTGGTTCTAATGAAATTTAACATAATGAAAGCAATGGAGTGTAGATTTAATACTAATAGAAATTCCATTTACTTTTTCATTTTGCAGAAACTTCAAAAATTCATTCGTCGGATGAAGAGTTTATTAAAAAAAATGTTTATTTACAAACATTCAAACGTCTTTACCAATTTCAATGTAGTTTCAATGGAGTTTGAAAGTAGAAATGTAAGAGAGCTTATTTCCTTATTTATGAACTTAGCGCAGATTATTTCGCCTTGACCAATTTAACTTTAAAGATGTTTTTGTCAATTTTTGGCCATATACTCTAATTATAACTCAAGGTCACTTTAAAAAGTATAATCGAACATTGATTTTAATGTGTTTAACACATAAAAAGCCCTGCTGAATTATTAAAGAAATTTTAAATTCTATTTAAGCCGTTTATTAGTTACCTTTTGTATATGTAATTTACACAAACTTTTTCAAAAATTTAACCAACCATACACTAATTTCCACAATATAATGTACACCGGGGGTTCTCCAGTTCATGTAAAAAAGGTTTATGTAAAAATGTTTCAATAAGTTTACTTTAAATATAGTTTAAATAACCCAAAGTCATAAATATTTTAAACTAAACTATAACAAAACAAGAAAGAATGCTATATTTGGCTATACCGCACATTAATTACCCTTCTTCACAAATTCGTGTAAAGTAAAAACGTAATGTTTCGTACATTAACACTCACATATACATTCATAAAAGTATAAAATAAATAACAGTTTTTTCTTAAATACAACGCAGAAACACTTAGTAATTCATAAAATTAGTTTATTCTTGGATATAGTTTTTTCAACTGAACCGATTTTGATAATTTTTAGAATGACACTTATATATTCTTATTGACACTTTCACTGGATCTTAGAGGTTGCCTTAGATATCGATCCAAATCTTTTGATATACTAAACCAATTTTACAAATTTAAAATTCAAAACTTCTCGGGGCTATAAGAAATACTACGACCAAATTTTATAGAGCTCTGTCAGTTATTGTGGATTTAAACTTCCAGAAAAAGACAGAGAGACGGACATAGTTCAATCGACTCAGATTTTGATTTAGTGCAGGAATACATATACTTAATAAGGGTCTGAGATGATTTATTCTTAGCGTTACACACGGAATGGAAAGTTAATATACCCTCTTCAATACTTGTGGTATTGGAGGGTTTAAAAAGTAAAAAATAAAATTTTGCAACATAATAAACTTAGTACATTACCTATTATTTTAGGTAGAAAAGTGTAAATGAGCTTATTTTTGTATATGTATGTTTAAGTTTTCATAAAAAATGTTCATGTGTAAGTTTTTAGTATTTTCTGTGAATGTTAAAAATGTTGTATAATGTAAAAATTTCAATATGTTTATATCATCCACCACACAAGTCGTGGTATATAAACTTTTTTATTCCATATGTAACGCTAAGAAGGCATCATATCACATCCCATACTGTATATCAAAATCTGAGTCGATTTTTCTATGTCCATCTGTCTACCTGTCTTTGTTGGTACACTCACATCCGCAATGATTGACGGAACTAAATGAAATTTGTCCTAAATATTTCCTGTTGTCCTGAGAAGTTTTCTTTTTAAAACTAGTAAAATTAATTCAGTATATTAAAATATATAGATATCTGAGATACCTTCAAGCAAATAACTTTCTTAAAAGGTCAATTATAGGTAGAATGAAATCATCAAAATCGGTTCAGTATAAAGAAAGTTATAGTCAAATATATAACTAATTTTATTATTTATTAAGTGCTCCTTTTTATATTTAAAAATAAAACATTTTTATTTAGGTTATGTGTGAGTTTATATGTATGAAATATGACACATGACGCATTTGTGGTGGTATTGAAAATTCGGCATAGCCGAATATAATATTCTAATTATTTTCTTAACAAACATGAATAGCGTAGTGATATTTATGGGAAATTGTAATTCACTTGGATCGAAACCTAATTTTATCTGGAATTGTTGACGAAAAGATGAAAACTCTATATTGAAAACCCAATTTCGGTATAAAATTATGCAATCAGACTTTAGAAAATGTATGTAGTAGTTTTACAGGTTTTAATTTTTGACCAATACTTAAGCAAAAGTGTATTTCTCAATAATATGAGTGAATTCTTATTTATGTTAAGTAGAAAATCGAGAGTAAAACAAACTTAAGTAATAAGAGTAAAAAAGGTTTGCTACCTTCCATTGTATGGCATCATTGCTAAGAAGATATTTAATATTGGATGGGTTAAAGATTCAGAGTGCCTTCCCTATCCTTGACGTTGCAAATAGAAGGTAAAATGTATTATCTCTATATTTTCAGGTTCTTAATTACGTGATGAAAATTATAAGTCTTTAAAACGCTTCTGTCTTATTAAATATCTTATAAGTATATGCAAAATGAGATAATTTATACTATTAAAATCAGAACACACTCTATATAATTCAAGGAACATTCAAGGAAACAAACATTTTTGGTGTATGTTGTGAAGTCTTTGACACCAAGACATAATATATACAATATACTTATCCTTAAGCATACCGATCGTTGGGTCTAATAATTATCCCAGCACAATCTAGTTTTTATGGGTTTCTTATTAAATATGTTTGGTAGATTTCATAAAATTATCTATAACATTATATTTTATATGGGATTTATATAATATGTGATAAAATTCTTATCTATAAAATTGACATCTATAAACAGTGTTTCAAATGAAAAATGAAATGGAAATAAGTCTGTAACGTCCGAACGGACAGTCCAACTTTAATGAAATTTGATATATTGATCGAAACATTATAGAAGATCTATAATGTTTCGATCAAAAATTATGAAAATGTATCGACAGTTATGCCTATTTTCAGAAATGTAAAACATTATTGACAATAATAAAATTCGTTGCACCTTTTTTGCAGAGAAATGCCTTGAAAGAGTTGAATAGGTTTTTTTCTGCAAATTATTCAATTTTGATCTTCAAATATAATTTTGCTTACTCAACCTATCTTAATAAAAATTTTGCACATTGATACACTCTTCAACATCTAATCGGGAACTTTTAACACTATTTTGTTTTAGCTAAAAGAAACACCGCAATTCCCAAGAAAGTTAAAATTATAACTTTCTAACCGATATCGGGGACCAAAAATGTCTAGTACTTAAAATGTTAGAACATATCAAGCTTTAAGGAAACTGTAAGTCTTTTAAAATTCCAGCTTGGCGATTTGAGAAATTAGAATATTGTGAAAAAATCTGTTAAATTTAAGAAACTCTGGCTCTTCCAAAATTTAAGTTTTTTAAAATTTTTTTTCTATTAAAGAAAATCCATGCAGAAAAAATCATATTCGGTACAGGTTATTTAGGAATACTTTTTTATAACTTAAAAAGTGTGTAACTAATTTTTTATCAAAAAATCGGCGAAAAATCGAAATTTTTTGAAAGTTCAAATTTGAAGGCTTATAATTTTTTAATATATTTTTTAAAAATTTTATCTATACAAAGTTTTGTCATTAGCGTTCAATGAAATGAAAAAAATCGGAAAACATTTGGACTTGCTATAGCATAAAAACTTCGCCAAGATCGGCTAAAAATTTTTAAGCTTTTAAAGCTAAATATTTCTTAAAGAGTTTGGAACAACGTACGTGAAAAAAAGTTTAGATAATTAATATGTCTTTAGTTTAAAGCAGACGCTATAAAAGTTGATATGGTTCTGTTGCATTTTTCTGCTCGGTACTGTAGATATTTTATGAGATCTTATATGATCTCCTCTTGGTGTTATAAACAAAATAACAAAGCAAATATACCCACTTCAATACAGGTGGAGAAGGGTCAAAATTCAAATGCCTTATGATTTTGTTTCTTATCTTTAATTTAATCTTTAAAGATGATTTTAGTATATACTCACATATATTAAAAAGTTATCGTATGTGATAACATAATTATTCACACATGTTGCTATTGTTCATTCAAATGTGCTTCTTGTTTTTGGTTAAATGAAGTAAATACGTACCATTTAAATAAATTGTGTTGTAGCAACAAACACAACACAAATTTGATTTGTTTGCGGTTAAGTAGTACATGTAAGTGCGTACGCGGCTTCTTGACGTATGTATGCGTAGGTATTTATTCGCACTTCGTGTGAATATAAACACAATTGCAAAATAGTTGAAATTTGTTCAAGTAACCATGAAATTAAACAAACATATGATCATAAATCAGGTGTGCAAAATACCTTCTCCTTTATTTTTAAGCCTTTTTTTGAAATATATAGGATTAACTTTTACACGGTGCTCTTTGCTGCATAAAAAATCTCTTCAGTCAAAGATCTCGAAAGAAATAACACAAATCACGACGAATATTAAAGTATTCATGCAACTGGCATTTGACCAATCCCACTGCCAATATCCGTTCTAAAATTTTATTTAATATTTTTTTATATTTATTTAATATTACATCAACTCCTCAATGATGCAAACCCTGATTGGTGATTGGGACTAAATTTTAGAACTCATGTTGTTAAAAAAATCGATAATTTGCTTTGCATGGGGAGTACCCCTCTCCCTGGGCCTGTCGGATTTTTTTTAAGCCTATGTCAGTTTCGGATGTATCATAATAATCCAAAAATCCAATAATAATCCAAAAATCTCAACGGTAACGCTGTTCACCACCGTAGATACTTGGGGTATTATGCATTTGTGAAAAAAAATTGTAACAGGCAGTAAAAAATGTGCTGCCACCACTTTTAATTATACCATTCGACCCTGGATCACTTTCTGAATCAATTTAACGATGGTCGTCCGTTCGTCCATTCGTCCGTCTGGCCGACTGGTTGGCTGTCCATGTAAATATTGTGGGCAAAATGCAGTCCGCAATTTTAAATATATTTTTTTGAATGTGTCGTTGGCCCAAGAACGATGTCTGATGAAATTGATGATGATGGGCAAATTTTTTCACCTAGTCCTTATACAAATGTTACCTTCGGAATGGGGTTTAATGTCACAAAAATCTTTGATATAAAGCGATTTCAATAAAACTTGGCACATATATTTGGCACATATTGAGACGATGTTCGAAATTATATGGAGATATATCAGTTATTCTTCATTTACTGAAAAAACAATAAAAAATCATTTAAAGAAATATTTTTTTATCTCTTGAATACGTGATTTTTTTCAGTTTATTCTGAATACTTTAGTATATTTGCTCATAAAACGACTATATTACATTAAAAATAATTGAAGTTAAATTTATAAATACATCTTTATTTATAAATGTAGAACTTAAAAATCCTTTAAAATAATATGGTCGATCATGATTTTATTGTAAATCCATTAAGTTTAATTATTTTAATCTTGGCTGCTGTGAATAAATATTAATTCCTTTGTGATACATAAAATGACATTCAACCACTTGTCAAAGACTAAGTGGAATAAAAAGGAAACAAAAGAGAATGTCTAAGAAAACGTGATTTAAAAATAAAGATAAAAATAGTAGAAATAAAATGAGAAAATAGGAAATAATAGCAAATAGAAAGTAGGCGAAGTTAAATACACCAACACGCAAAATAACTGTAAAAGTTGTAAAACGTACATCAAGTATTGACACTTGTTGTAACAAATCCCTAAATAATAGCGGAATTAAATACGTTAAGTCACCAGTTATAGGGCTTATAAATATAGGTTTTTGAATTCAAATATTAAACATCGTCTAAGTTAAATATTAAACATCGTCTTTTTTGTTAATATAAATCTGCTAGGTAATAAGTTTTACTCTTTTATTTGATTAGATTTATGAAAAAATTAAGTTATTTTTAAAATATTCTACAGCATTTAAAGAATTATTTTAATGAAACTTTTTTAATGAAATTAAAAAAAAAAAAATAAAAATTTACTGAAGTTGTTTGTGACATTTGGAATAATGTAAAGGAGGATCAGGCTTCGAATGGTAAACCAAATATTTGTGCTGTCCTCCATTTGTGTCTGTTGAACGAAATAAGAAACCAAATTATACTAATAGATGAATGAAGCTCATTATTCACTAGCGCCATCATCCTTCCTATTTACCTTCTCACTCTTTTTACTTTTTATCACTTGTTTTCCTTTTCATAATCGGAGTCATTATGAATATAAGGTCCTAAGTTAAAGCTCAGCCTAGGGGATTTGTGAGTATGATGTTGATGTTACAAATTGTTTAATATATATGTGTGTGTAAAACCAGAAAAAGAAGTGTTAAATTGGAACAAATGTTAAAGAAAGTCAACAAAAATAACAATAATAAAACATACCTGGCACACAAATCACCTCCACGTTATAATGACATCTTGCATGTAAGAATGCTAAAGTTTTATATTCTTAAATGGATTGGTCAAAATAATAATATTTATCAAAAATAGTTTGAAAAGTCGTTGTACCGAATTTTGAAAAAAATTGGTTTTTGTTTGACAGTTTGATTTTTTTACGATGATCAAGAACACAGAATGACAAAGTTAATATACCGTCATGGTTTAGGGTATAATTACTGAAACAAAAAGAAGGTAGTGCATCATACTGAATTAATAAAAAAAAATCAACTACCAGCAACGACATTTAACTGCAATCTAACCTGATTTAAAAAATCTTGATAATTTTGAGCATTTTAATTTTTTAATTTAAGTCTTAATGAAATTATAGTTTTTATTTCCGAAATGAAAAAAGTCTTTTGTTACCATAATTTTGTTTCTATCACTCAACTTTAAAGTGTTCTTATATTCATATTTTATAAATGTAAAAATACTCAAATATATATAATTACTCTATTCCCCAGACGCATATGATGGCTGTCTGTTGACAATTTTTAGAGCAAAAGCAAAGAGAATGAAAATGTCAGTTATTCGGAGCGTTTATTTATGACTTAGTCATTTAGGTAATTTAATGAGATTACAATTTCAACGTTTTTATTTTTTTATAATGTCACTCCAATCCATATAGCTGTTCGTAATTAACAGATTTGTTTCACTTCATCTTTCATACATAATAGCGCACAACATGCTATTTTTATCCTCTTGCGTCAGCAAAAAATCATTAAGAATATAAGAAGAAATTAAGCAACAAAAGTGTTAATATAAGATCATAAAGCACTTCAATTTTTTTTAAATTGAATGACCTTAATATAATATTCCTTTTTTCCCTCTTAACTTCATCTAACTTTTACCCGGTGAAATTTACTGCACAATAATTTAGGAAAAAATGTATGAAGAAGGAAAATTAGGAAATATTTTATACATTGGAGCTTAAGTCAACGATTTTCGTCTTTAAAGTTTTTCAGATATTTTATTAATAATGTTTGCCTTGAATAAAAGGTACGTTTCCTCCGATCAATATTGTAACGAAGTAATTCGTTACATATTTTTTTCTGTTGTAAAATCAGATATGAATTTAACTTGTTAACATGAATTTAAAATGTATTTGCTTATTTTATAATTGTTCTTATGAAATTACTGTTATTTTTTAAGAGTGTAAACATAAGAGAAATTGTTGTAGTATAAGAGAATATAGTAACATATTTAAGTATGAGTACATTACATGCCCAACATACAAAATAGTTGTATCACTACTACGATACTGTTGTATTACCACTAATACTAATAATCAATATCACTACTTCTTCAGTTAGGCTTGTGCTGCCGTTGTGGACGGACAGCTATCGCAAGTTTATAATAGCATCGATAGCAGCCATATACAGGCAAAACAGTCCCAACCTAGTAGTAGTGTTAGGGTTTCTACTGGTATTTACTGCCATAGATCCCAAACAATGTAGTGGTGTTAGGGTTTCTACTGGTATTTACTGCCATAGATCCCAAACAATGTAGTGGTGTTAGGGTTTCTACTGGTATTTACTGCCATAGATCCCAAACAATATAGTAGTGTTAGGGTTTCTACTAGTATTTACTGTCATAGATCCCAAACAATATAGTAGTGTTAGGGTTTCTACTGGTATTTACTGCCATAGTTCCCAAACAATGTAGTGGTGTTAGGGTTTCTACTGGTATTTACTGCCATAGATCCCAAACAATATAGTAGTGTTAGGGTTTCTACTGGTATTTACTGCCATAGATCCCAAACAATATAGTAGTGTTAGGGTTTCTACTGGTATTTATTGCCATAGTTCCCAAACAATGTAGTGGTGTTAGGGTTTCTACTGGTATTTACTGCCATAGATCCCAAAACAATATAGTATGGCAAAAGGGAATCTACTGGTTTTTTACAACCATAGATCCCAGGCAATGTAATAGTGATAGGTATGGTAGTAGAACTACTAATACAATTAAAAAATAATATTCTATATAACGGCCGGATCTAGATTTAATCGAGGAGTCTGGTCTGGAAATCTGGAGGTCACGGTGTTTAAATTAATTACTTAATAATTAAGTACTGTTATAATAATTAGTATATAAAAAATATAAATTTTGAATAAACAAAAAATAAACTTAAAATACAAAGTATCCTGGGTATCCTGGCAAACATCCTTATAATATTTTTTTCAAAAATCCCATTTCGTAAAGAAGTGATTGAATGAAACAATTCTTTAGGAACTCGACAATAATAATTCAAGAATTGTAGCTGTTAAAGCCCTTTAGAAATTCACCAATTCATTTTTGTATTTTTGTATGTGCTTAAACTCTCACCTTGGTATTTTCCGTGGTATTATCCTAAATTTGTTCACTGAAGCAATTCTTAAAGAAAGACCAAGTATTTTAATTTTGGCTGTAAAATTTCTACATGTTATTGATAATTATTTTTGGAGCTATCTTTTCCTCTGATCCCATCCGTTCCATATTTTGTACAGAAACCCGTTATCGGGAAAATATTTGAGATATATCTTAATATTATCAATTCAGTTTTTAGATAATTAATAGATGCTTTGTATGGGGGCTATCCCACCCCTGATCCTATACATTCTACATTTTGTTCAGTTAAATTGAAAGTAGTTGAGGTGAAATTTCAATACCTGTAATTTGCATATTCTTCAATTAATATTTGCATAGTGTGAATTTTACCTCCCTCCCTAACACTATCCGCTCTACATTTTGTCGATTAAAATTGTTCATTGGGAAAGTGATTGGATTTGATCTCAATCATAATAATACTTTCAATACAATATTAAATTCTTTACATATTCATCTATCCATCCTTTATTTTTGTTCAGTAAAACAGTTCCTTGGGAAAGTGATTGAAACCCAATTTCACATTTTTCGTTGTAATAGTTCTTCAAATATTTAGAAATATTTATATATAAATTTGGAGATATCTATATTCTTTTGTGGGGTGGTCCTTGGAGGTTCCATTATATTGTAAAAAGTATCTGAAGTTTTAATAAAGAGACTAATGTCCCTTTTCTGGGTTATAGTTTAATTATGAATAAACTTTATGGTTAAGTGGAGATCTGGTTGAATTTTTAATAAAATTGCAATATATATTATCACACAAATTGAAGTATTTTAACTGCTATGTTCAATTCTAACATTAAAGTTCTTGTTTATGCACAACACATTACTTATATTATTAACTTTTAACTAAATAAAAGTAAAATATTGCAAAAATTATTTTATAATTATTATTTAGACAAATAAAAGAAAGTTAGTTTAATAATTTTTTTTACGTAACGAATAACAGATGGGGCAAACTCAGAGGTATCCATCATCCATTTATGTAAATATATCATGTCAATTTTTCAAAACGCCAAAATTCCAAGATTAATTGATTAATTTTGCTTATACTAATACACTGATTTTTTGGTCTTTGCGCGATTAATCTAGTATTTATAGGGTGTGATATAATCTTCTTTTATCCATCATTTTAGCGACTGATGAAAATACCCAAGACAGAAATCTAACCTAACTGACCGAAAATTGTCATTAGTTATAATATATATTAAAACGAAGGAACCTTTTACTAAGGCTACAATTATATTTAATTATTTTCAATTATTTATGTTGAATTTCTTTTATGTTTACAGTCTTCCACTCTTATATCTCAGCCGTACACTATTATTGAATTCATAACCATATTTTATATATTGTTTTGAGTATCAAAATTAATATTAAAATTAATTTATATTAATTTTGATTAATTGTGGGCGTAGCTAAAGAAATGAATTATTCAATTGAACATTGATACGAAATACATTTTTCGGCTGTGAATTTCAATTTTGTGTTTCAAGTATTAATTATTTTACTGAAATTGAATTGTTAGGTTGCTATTATCATTAGATAAAAGAAATATCTGAAAAACTATTTCTATTTCAAAATATTTAATTGAATGTGGATTTAAAGGTACACTCAAACAATAATTAATTCTTTAATTTGTGATACTTAATTAAATTCATTTCTGACAGTCACGACAACTTTAACTTCAATCTTGTATCATGGCTTAATAAATAACTTAATAAAGGCGTATGTTGACGACTATTATAATTATATGTTCATAAATACAAAATATATACTATTTTAAATATATTTCATATTTTTTATCATCATCTCTGAAATTTCGATATCAAAAAAATTTCCAATTAATTATTTTTCTGTTTTTTCCCAAAGTTGTTATATACTAAAGAAATTACATATACAAACCTGAAATTAAACTGCAATGACTGAAAATATATTATTTTGGACATGAAACTTTCATTTTTAATTGTATTCCAAGTTTTTGATGTCTTTTAATCTCGTATGTATCTTAGATGATATGTACTTATATAAAGGATACAAAAGTCATTCATTAAAGTTACAAATCAAAGAAGTGAAAATTACGGACAAGAAATAATTACAGGAAAATTAGCTAACTGGCAGCATTGATCTTTAATTAAACATTTTTCATAAAATTTAACCTAAATTTTTTCCCCGAATATCTTTAACATTTTTATGAAAAATTAATATATTTTCATTTCCTTAACAAGCCTTTAGTTAATTAAATACATTTTATTCACAATTTACCTTAATACAAATTGTATCCTATAAAATATTTAAAGTGGGGAAACTGAAAAACTAATTAATTTTTGTTACCTTTACTTTCACTTTTAGACACTTGTTTTAAAAAAATTGTTTGAATACTAAAACAACCAAGATATTCTTTCACAATGCGAATGTCTGGCATATAAACCAAAAAAGCACAAACCAATAAAGTAGTTAAACCTTAAGTTTAATGTCTTGAACGAAAATATAATTTAAAAAACTTGTCGAAGGATTTACAATGTGACTTCTATTCACGCGACATCAAAAAATGGCATTAAAGAGTAAAACCAAATTTTCTTTGTCATAAACACAAATTTAATTAAAAAGACATAAAATTTATATTTTTTGCTTTTTTGATATTTTAAAATATTTAAAAACAATTTAAGAAAAATTACATTTTTGGCAAAAAAGTTTAATTATACAATAAATGTTTTAAAGCAAAAATTTCAAATATTATTTATAGTTTTTTGTTTTAAAATTGCGTGAAAATGGAAACTTAATCCCCCTCAATGAAATTTTTAAGAATTCCCCATGAAATTCACAACATAATTATAAATAAAAGAAATTTAACGAGAGTATTATATCTCATCATAAAAGATGACAGTTAAGGAAAATTATAGTCGATTGCGATTATAAGGAAGTTATGGGAATGTATTATAGATCGATATAAAATATACAAAATCGATGTTTAACTTATCCAAATATTATTATGAGATTTATTCTATTTGAAAACATGGAAATAAATTTGAAGTAGTATCAAATGTATTTGTCCGTATTTCGTATTTTTTAATGATATTAATGATAAGACCACATTACGGATGTTGTATCTTGTAAGTATTGATTAAAAATGTATGGAGAGTGATCACAAACATAAGCGTATGCGTTGTATTGCTCAGTTACATTGAATATACATTTAACGCACTAACATTTTATAAATAGAAATATTAATTAGTTTTAACTTATATTTCGAGAGAAATACTTTTAAATGAAAACAAAATGAAAAAGTAACGTATAATAAATTCTGTCATGCCGAATCTCCATTACCTTGCAACATAAATGCGTAAAAATTAAATACATACTGGAAATACACAGTACCTCAATATACAAGTTTTATTTTTTTTTTTTTTTCTTTGTAGGATTCTTGGCTGTACAGAGTAAATGTTCCTTCAGATCAAATTTCAGAGCCTAAATCATCGTTTAATTATCCTTATTATATAGGTACATATGTAGGATAAACATGCAATATTATTTTCTGCCAGATGGCCCTTATAATGATAAAACTTTAATTTTTAAATATGATTTATATGGATTGAGATTATGGGCATTTCCATTTTGAAAAGTGGGAATGTTTTCACTATATAATGATTAAGTTTATATAGATCATTTCAAATGAATGTCGTTATTCGTTTCAGTTTTATTAAAATGTAAAACAATTTTTAAACACAGAACAAAAAATGTTTTTTTTTTTTTTTTTGGTGAATAAATTTTGCCATCTTTTTGCAAAAAAAATTTAAAAAATCTATATTTTCTTAAAGCTCCAATTCCAGATTAATATTAAAAAACCTACAATAAGTTCGCTATCTGAAAAAAGCTATAAAATTTGTATAGACATTAAAAAGGGCTATCTATGTAAAAAACTTGTTTTCTCTGAATTCATAAATAAATTTTTAGCGAATTTTTAAAAAATAAACATACCAGAGGTGGTATATTTTGGAGGGTCACTGAATACTTTGCTACAGAAGAGATCAACTCAAAACATTTCAGTTCTTACAACCTAAAGTTTCGTTAGGATAACTTTTTATAATTCCAAAATTACAGGACTATTTCCAAAAAAAAAAAAAAAAACGATTTGGAGACACTGTGCGTTGTCTTAGGCAAATATATCATTTTTTCTTGTTTATTTGTAGTTAAATTCACAAGAAAGGATTTGAGATATGTTCTCCCAATTCTATAAAAAGGGCCAACATCTCGTTTATTTCTAATTAGTGGAGACAATTATTTTCTATTTTTACAAAAAATAGTTTCATTTAAATGCCTTCCTCGCCACACTATCGAAAAAAATTGTTGAACTAATTATATAAAACAAGGTTTTTAAATGACAGAATCAAATATTCAGATCTTTTATAAATCAGAAAAAAATAAAAATGTTTTCTTCAACTAAATTTAAAAAACAAATTCATAAATAATACATAACTCTTCTGATATCGTTAGCAAGTACAGGTTTTTTGAAATGTTATAAAAAAAATATTTCAGTAAACAAATTTTAATCGCTTTAAGTCATATTTGTTACCATTAATGTTTACTTTTTAAAACCGATTACTATAGTTAAACGCATTGATGTTCGTAACTTTTAGACGATTTAAACGATGGTATTTGGTACATATATTGTTGTATTATATTCAATTCTTACAAATATTCTTAGACAATTTAATAAAGCTTTTTTGGAGATATTGCGACAAAAAAGTTGAAACATCTGCATACACATTTACAAAATGAGAAACATAAGTAGTTGCAGTTACAGATCTGAAATAAAAGCTATCAAAATTATCTTTAAAATGGTATATATACAAAATTTATATTACAAAACTTATAGCCTGTTTCTCTATGTCGAACGAATCAGCTTTGTACACGAAAGAAACCAGATTTGGGTTTCTATTAGTGTATTCAAAAACCGAAGCCGAAACCGATACAAGTTAACCTGTTTTTTTTTTTTTTTGTATTTCAGAAAACCAACCGGATTCAAATACTTTATATATTTGAATTATTTGTCATGTTAGTTTTTAATTGAAAGCACTTTTAAGTTTTTCACTTAAATATTCAGCTTCATTTTTTATATATTTTGCTATGAGTGATGTATATGTATATAACATCTTTTATTCCGTGTGTAATACGGGCTTTTAACATAATCTGGTCAATAAAGTAACTTAATGGGTATCGTGCATAATTTCATTTTTATTCAAGAATGTATATTTTATAGGTAGAGAGATATAGACCTATAATTTAGACATATTTAGAAATAACAGAAAAAGAAGGAAAGAGAGAAGTAAAAGAGAAAAAATATGGACTTATATAAATCTATGGCATCTAGACATATTATGCCACCATATTCCACCCATTTAGGGCATTATACAGCGAAAGGATAATTTTAAGAAATTTGTTACAAATGGTTATTTTAATATAAGAACAAATACACACTTTGATTACGGTGGAATCATTAGTTCAACTTCACTTCATATAAAGGCCATTTCACGGTACATGTTCTTTTATCGGTTAAACACTCAATTTCTATTAAATAAGTTTTTTTTCTATAAATATATAATAATCAAACAAAATTTGGGTATGTATTGGATATGTAAGATAATGCTGATGACTTCTGATTGAAAGGTTATTTTATTAATATAATATTACACTATATAGAAACATTTTTTTTGGAAACATATTAAGAGGTAAGTTAAATACATCTTAATTTACTACTTTATATATTTAATAGCGAAACAATGTGAATAATATTTCAATTTTCATGTTCCTTAATTTTAAAACTTTATTTGCAACAAATTTTCAGTAAACTATAGATTTTTTGGATGATTTTCATTTGTGTGAATTCTAAAATTTATAGATCTTATTAAATTTCAAATTCCTGTTTTTTCTTGAGAAAAAATCCAAAACACAGCACAGAATTATTAATTTTTCCTAAGTTGATATCCGAAAACATTAAGCAAAAATACATCACCAAAATCGTTAGCAACAAGAAATTTACTAATTTAGACGAATTTTTTTCAATAATAATCAGTATTGAACGAATGTTCAATACTGATTGTTATTATTTCTGTTATTATAACAGTTGTTGTGAGGTTTATAATAGATCTTCGCTGTGTTATTAAAAATTTTGGAGATCTCTTAAAATATACCATTTGTTTTCCAGATGAGTTAACATTCAAATTTTAGTTATAATATCATTCTGTCGAGTTGTAAACTAGTGTTCGGTCTTTATTGATTCGTTGGAAATTTAGAACTAAAAATTCAATTCCAAATACTTAGTACTCCTGCTCTTACCTCATCAAAATAAAAATTTTAATATGAAATGTTGATTTCAGAAAAGTATTTGCTTCACACTACACAGTGGTTTCAAAATAATTTTATTTAAAATAATTTTGAATCGTTAGAGATATTTTCGAATTGATTAGTGTATGAAGATTTTTCAAAAATCCACTTATGAATTGGGACAAAAGAAAATTTGTACGTAAATATTCCGTATAGATTTTCTATGAAATTTTAAAAAAATACGAGCGTCAGTGAACTTTGTCATTCCGTGTTTAGAGCTAAGAAGTATTATTTTTGGATACCAAAATGTAAATTTCTTGCATCGAATCAAAATCGATTCAGCTATGTCCGTCTGACTGTCCGTCAGACAGATATGGCTCTTGCTGACACACTCTCAATCACAACAATTGACAGAGCTCAATAAAATTTTTATTATCATGAGAAAATTTAAAACAAACAAAATAGGATAACCTCTAAGTCCAAAAGAATTTCTTTCGTAAATTTTTCAATTATAGAATAAAACAAAGAAAATTAGACTGCATGTATCTCAATACTGTTCCGAAAATTAATTAAAATCGATTCGATAGAGAAAAATATGGTCAACAATTTTAATAAAATGAAATTTAAAGTGGGGAAAAAGAAGTTTACAAGTTATTAACGCGAATCTGCGTGATTTAAGTTTATACATAGTGATTTTTAAGAACTTAATGTTAACTGTAAATAAAAACCAGTATATAAACTATATATGGTGCAGTAATGTGCAGACAACCTTTATTTCGATGTTCGTGAGCAGGTGATTTTACCCTGTTCACGGTAGCGTGGATTGTAGTGGTATTTGTATAAATATGTGTCAACAAGAAACAACTTAACATTTTTTTCCTCAAACACTATCTATTACCGATGATATAAAACTGACGATATAACATATTAAAAAAAGAAAATATGTTAACAGATAAGTTTTGTATTGTTTTTTGTTACATAAAAAATTTTATACAATTTTTTTTAATATATTTGTAGAGTAATTTTGTTTTGCCAGCTTGGCTTTTGGGCTCAAATATTTTGCTTACTTTATAACAATTGTATGGGCATTATACACTGCCTGCCATTTGGATAATGAGCACAGAAGAGTGGAATATAATATTTAAAAATAGAACATATTTATATATTCTAAATTGTTCTTTATTATTATTCCTTAACATTGTTAATGTTGATATATATTGACCTTTATTAAAATATATGTGCCATTCTAGTGTGACTTTTTCTTAAAAAATTTAAGTAAAGATATTTATGTTTATTTTTTCATGTTTGTTGTAAAATTTGCTATACACTGTTAATATTATGTGTTTCATAAAGTTATAAAGTTTCCTTTTTTCCACTTGTGTGGACATTTCTTCGCAAAGATATATATGATGGCTCTATTGGGGAAAAATGTAATGACAGTTACTTATTTAATGCTGACAATTCGATATGTAAAGGCAAAGATTTCAGAAAATGAATAAACTTCTATTAAAACTAAATAAAATTTTAATTTATTTTGATAAAACTTTTATACAATATTTTGACATTTCATAGTAAATTATAATACATTGGGGAATTAGATCATAAGATATCTTAAAACCTTCTTTTCAATAACTATATTCACGACAAAAAGTAGAAGACAATTTTTCTCCGAATTTATATTCCATATTTTCTAAAGAATTATATTTATATTAACTGATAAATATTACTGAAATAAAATATAAACTAATTGTATTATTTCGACATATGACATTAAAACTATAATAAAAAAGTTTTTGAGTATTAATCATCTAACTGTCATTTGCACCAAATTGGAGATGGAAAGTGTAAACATTTTTTACAATCTCTATCACGACAAGTATCTAAGTATTTGTAACTACGTTAATTATATTATATCTGTTTCAGAATTTTATTGTTTCTCTTCGCAGTTAGGCAAACAATAAATTCTCAGTAAAAAAATTGTACTCCGAGATTTCAGACAACTCCCAAAACCCAGATTTTTCAATTAGCCAAGAAGAGTTGTTATCACCTTTGGCTGAAATTTTAAACACAAAATATGTCTGCTGTATATATCTGCCGCTTTCACAAAATTCTGTATATAAATAAAACTTCTCATAAAACAATATTTCGTACTACCGTTTTTTTTTTTTTTTGATATGATAGGAGGGTGAGGTATACCCTCTGTATATTCTTGCAACTGGCAATATCCGCATGTCGAAATTCATAAAATAATAAGTTGTTGGAGATATAGATCTCAAGTTAATTATCTTTAAAATGGTATGAATAAAAAATTATATTACAAAACTAATCGCCTGTTTCGGATCAACGTATAAAAAGTTATAAGCTTAAATAGGCAAAATTTGATACATTCAAAATCTGCGTGTCTTATCTGGAATTCGCCATATATATTTATTTTGATACAATAATAAACTCGAACAAACAAGATTGTGCAGGGGTCATTATGAAATAATGACCCCTGCACATTATAAATATGGTTTTTAGCTTCTAAAACTCTAATGATTCAATTCTTTTGAAATTTGACACAATTTATTTTCTACCTCTTAAATATGTGTTATTAATTTGACCAATCTCGATGCATATTTTGCAATAACTCCCATATAAGGTCGTGGAAAATGATTTTATGTTATAAAAATCTTAAATAAACCTCTATTTCATTGAAATTCGACACAATTATTTATATAAGCATTTTTGTCAATTTCTGTCCATATTTTTCTAAGGCTTCCATATAAGAACTCTTCCCGGAAAAGAGTTTTGAGCTTATACAACTCGTAAATAAAAATTTAATCTAATAAGTTCGGCTCAATTAAAAAAAATCTATTATACTAATACATGTATATCAAGAAATTTGATTATTTTATTATTTAAAATCATGTAACATGTAACTGATTTGAATATGTCTTACTTTCTTTACTCGTTCCCTGAAAAAAACTAAAACTTTAAACTTAATTTTTAAATTGTCTTTAAAATATAAATCTGTTATTTAGTATAAAAGTGTACTTAATATAAATGAATTCTAATAATATATTTAATATACTTACGAAATCTTTAAGACTAATTATAGAACACATGACCTTCAGATCACATTGCTACAGATTTCAATTACAAAGCTAATACTCAAAATTTTTTAATTGATTATTATATAATCTGGTCATGTACGAATTTGTTTCGCATGACCGTTTCATGAACTCGATTATGAAAAGTTTTAGACAGATAAGTTGTTTCATTTTTTTGTACATTAATACTGTTGCGCCAATTTAAAATTTTAATAATATTAGTTAATATTTTTATTTAAAAAATGAATTTTTATAATAGTAAAAAAAATGAATTTAAATTTAGTTTTGTTAAGTGTAGAAATAATTAATTTTAATGTTAGTAAACCCTGTTGCTTAATATGTTAAAAGCAACAGGGTAATGTAAATAAAAAAGTAGGCTTTTTTTATACATAACAAAATAAAATGAAGAAAGTACTTGCAAAGTATAAGCGAATGAAAGCGGTCGTGATTTTTTTTACTTTTGTCAAAATTAATTATACATTGTTTAATTTTAATTTTTTATTAAAAGTTCTTAAAAACTCTTAAGAATACATTTTGGCGCCCGAGCAGGGACATTATTATTATTAAAGTGTTCCTTAATAATATAAAAAGTGTTTTTTTATATATATAAAAAAAGTGTTCTTTTTAATATAAAAAAGTGTTTTTTTAAATAATTAAAAAAAAACAATTAAAAAAAAAACATAAAACAATAAAAAAAAACAATCTAATAAAAAAAAAATTATAAAAAAAATAATAATAAAAACTTTCGAAGCCTGTTCCTGATGTCACCTCGTTGCCGTTGCATCGTTTGTAGAGCTGAGAGTAATCAGGGGAGTAATTCTGATTCATCCGAACAACAGGTAAAAGTGTAAAAAATATTTGTGTTAAACCTTAAATTTGTAATTTAATCAAATTTAAGAGATTTTTTGTAAATTATTCAAAAATATAAATAAATTGTCGCTTTTGCAAGTCGAACACAAAAAATATTTTTTACACTTCATAGTGAAACAAATTATATATTTATTTTATTTAAATATAGAAAATAAAAAACCACCCTTAAAAGTGAAACGATCGCGAGTGTTAATTGTTTTAACTTTAAACAAATTCACAAACGTACATACTTACATTATTGTCTCATTTAATTTGAGAATTTTTTTTTTGAATTCTTTTTCTTGTTTTGCCGTCGGTATTTCAAACATTTGTTGAAAATTTTATTTTATAATTTATTTAAAGTAAATACACAATATTCGCGAGTGTTAAATTTAATTTTTTATAAAATAATTAATTTATTATTTTTTGGTCTTCTTTATTCTTTCATTCGCTGTTTGTTGAACAAAAGGTTCATTTCCATTCGTTCCTATAACACTTGAATTTTTTTTTACATCAGCTGTTAACAGTGAGTGCGTGCACACTAGCATCGAAAGTTTAATTTCACACAAATTTAATTTACAAAGTTAAAAGAGTGTTCACACTAGCAACGAAAAAATTATTTTCGTATTATTATAAAATATTTAATAATAAGTGTGTTCATAATTTTAACGAAATTTCCAAATAAAATTTGTATACAAATTAAAATAATTAATTTCGATTTTTCTTGGTAAATAAAATAAATTTTCTTATTTTTTTACCAAAGGCTGATCAAGTGTTTTTGAAGAATTTAATAAATTATTATAATTAGGAATAAAGTCGTTTTCAACAATAAAAGAATAAATTTTGGAATCATATTCCGAATATTGTGTAACCGACGAGAGAATAATTCGAAATCGGGAATAATCGTATCCTTAAAACAAAATTGTAAACAAAGTAGAAAATAAATATTATTTCGGCCTATAAATTAATTAGGTCGTACATTTTTACTTTAAAACATTTCGTTTTTTAATAAAATTTCATGATGACTGGTAAAAGACGTCAAGATTCTCCTTCCAAATCGGAAACTTTGGAGAAATTATTAGTAAAAAAGGCTAAAGTTGTACAAAATATTGCACGAATTCGTCAATCTATTCGGGAAAAGACGATTTCATTCAACCCTATTGAACTAGAATGTCGATTAGATATTCTAGTGAATTATATTGACCAAGCAATGAAGCTACAGTCAGAAGTGGATAATTTAGATCCCGATAATGACGATAGAGCTGAGCTTGAGGATATTTGTGTGTCTACAAAATCAATGTTTTTGAGTATCTTGGCCAAAAATAGAAAAACTAGTGTGCCTGAAACATCTTTTAGTTTACAGTCGCATCAGTCAAGACTCCCAAATATGAAGCTCCCCAAATTTAGCGGAAAATATTCCGATTATAAGAATTTTATGAGCTTATTTGAGAACTTAGTCCACAATGACCCGACGTTGACAGATATAGAAAAATTTAATCATTTGATATCATGCTTATCCGATGAAGCTTTGGGTACAGTCAAAGCTTTTCAGATTTCTGAGGAAAATTACCCCAAGGCATTAGCCAGTTTAAAAAAGGTTTATGATAATGAGTGTTTGATATTTTTTGATAATATCGCCAAACTTTTCGATCTTCCAGAGATCACGAAACCTTCAGCTTCTGCTTTGCGAAGCATGATCGATACTGTTTCTGCAATTTACGACTCACTTTTGACAATAGGTGATGACAAGAAAATTACAAATGCTATTTTAATACATTTAGTGATGTCAAAAGTAGATCCAGTCACAAAATCTAAGTGGGAAGAACAGCTAGATTTCGAAAAGCTGCCACTCTGGTCTGACTGTGAAACCGCCTTGAACAAACGATATCAACATATTTCTGCTGATGAATCTTCAAGTTCAAGACCGAGGTTGAATAAGAATAAAACTGATAATTCTAATAAAAAACATAACAGAACATCACTAAATATTACGAAATCGAAACAATCTGCTGAAAAATGTATGTTTTGTAAATCAAATCAACATATAATTAACAATTGCCCTTCATTTACTGCTGAGCCTGTACTTCAAAGATTTGATTTTATCAAATCTGTGCCAGCATGTATAAATTGTTTGAAAAAAGGACATAAGTGTAGAATTTGTAGTGGATCTCACAATTCACTTTTACATAGGTATAATACTGGTTCTAATAATAACTACTCTGAACAGCCGTCGACTTCACACGCTTCTGTAAACTACTCATTTTCGGATGGAAGAATTATTCTAGCCACGGCTGTTGTGAAAGTAAGAAATAGTTCTGGTGAGTTTATATTAGCCAGAGCTCTTTTAGATTCCGGTTCTCAACCAAATTTGATTACTGAGGAACTTGCACAGCTACTGAGATTAAAAAGAGAAGGAGGCAGATTAAATTTAAATGGCATTGACGAAACAAATTCATTTTCAAAATCTTGCGTAAATTTAACTGTCACGTCGAGGGTTAACTCTACTCAATTTACTTCGAAGTTTTGGGTATTGAGTTCAATTACTAATTTACAACCTGATGGAAATATTCGTACAACAAGCCTTAATATTCCCAAGAATATAGAATTAGCTGATCCTAGCTTTCATAGACCTCAGAAAATAGATTTGTTAATAGGCGCAGAAGTATTTTTCGATTTGATTTGTGTAGGTCAAATAAAGTTTAATTCTAGCCTGCCTATTTTGCAAAAAACATCGCTTGGTTGGATTGTTACTGGAAAGTATAATCAGCCAAAGGGCTCAGATAATAACAAAGTTTTTCATATAAATACTTCTATAGAAAACGAGAGTAATGTTGATTCCATAGTTCGAAAATTCTGGGAATTAGAAGATATCCCGAAAGAATCAACAAAATTATATACTGAGGAACAGCAGCAATGTGAGGACATTTTTAGAAATTCTGTGCGACGTTTATCGTCAGGACGATTTAAAGTCTCATTGCCTTTCAAATCTGATACAAAAGCATTGGGTTCATCTTTTGAAACTGCTAAGAGGAGATTTCTCGCTTTGGAGCGAAAAATTTCCAAAGACACAATTTTGAGAGAAATGTATCATGATTTTATGAAGGAGTATTTCGACTTAGGTCATATGTTAATTATAGACAACATACCAGAATTTCCTCATTATTTTATTCCACACCAATGTGTTCTGCGACCTCAAAGTACAACTACAAAACTTCGAGTAGTTTTTGATGCTTCATGTCGAACTTCTTCACAACTATCACTTAATGATTTATTAATGGTTGGTCCCACAATACAAGAAGAATTATATTCGACATTGATCCGTTTTCGCCTTAATAAATATGCAATCACTGCTGATATTGAGAAAATGTATCGTCAAGTTTTAGTTGACGAAAATAATAGAAATTATCAGTTAATCCTTTGGAGGCAGAATCCATCTGAAGATATAAAAGTGTTTAAATTAAACACGGTAACATATGGTACGGCTTCAGCGCCATTTTTAGCCATCAGATGTTTGATTCATTTAAGTGATTTATTCAAAGAGACTTTACCAATTGGTTCAAAAGTTATTCGCAGTGATTTTTATGTGGATGATTTGTTAACTGGAGCTGAAAGCTACCAAGACCTGAATATAATTCGTAACCAAGTTACTGAAATTTTAAGTTCAGCTGGGTTTAAACTTACGAAATGGTTCTCAAATCATCCTAAGTTTATAAGTTCATTGGAAAATGAAAAATTATTACAAAGTGACTCCGATTCTGCTAAAGCTCTAGGCATACATTGGGTTCCGAAGAATGATTCATTTAAGTTTCATTTGAAAGACAATTTTAAAGATTTGAAAGCGACTAAAAGAAATATTTTATCTGTTTCGTCGCGATTGTTTGATCCTCTCGGACTTTTATGCCCAATTGTAACAAAAGCTAAAATGTTACTTCAAGAGCTTTGGATACAAAAACTTGACTGGGATGAATCAATTCCTATGAGACTAAATACTTCATGGGAAAATTTCAAATCTAATTTAATGGAAATTGATTCAATTACAATCCCAAGATTCGTCCAAACAACTTCAGCAACAAAAATCCAAATTCATGGATTTGCTGATGCTTCTATTCGTGCGTACGGTTGTTGCATATATATAAGATGTTCTGAATCAAATAAAGTTGATTCAAGGCTACTTACAGCTAAATCTAAAGTCGCTCCACTTAAGACTAAATCTCTTCCGAGACTTGAGTTATGCGCTGCACACCTACTGGCTAAGTTATGGACTCGAATTAAGTTTATGATAAAATTTGAAATCGAGAGTGTTAATTTCTGGACAGATTCAGAAATAACCTTGCATTGGATAAAAACTCATCCATCCTTACTAGCAACATTCGTTTCTAATCGAGTTGCTGAAATTCAAGAATGTTCAGAAGGGATTTCTTGGCGACATGTGCCAACAAAACAGAATCCAGCTGACATTGTATCAAGGGGATGTGACGTGAATGAGTTGAAAAATTCTATTTGGTTTGAAGGACCATCGTTTCTGTTGAACGATAGTTCCAAATGGCCTGTTAACAAAAACTTTGAGTTAACGGAGAACCAACAAATATTGGAAAAAAGAAAAACGAATGTGGTTTTAATAGTAGAGGGTCAGCAAAGTTGTCTGCTTGATCTAATTGAAAAATATTCTTCATACAAAAAGTTACTACGGGTAACTGCTTTTGTATTCAGATTCATTGATATTCTGAATAAAAGAAAAATTGAAATGAATTCTATACCTACTGCAAAGGAATTGAAATGGTCGTTTTACCGACTTGTAGAGACTATCCAGAAATATCATTTTTCTGAGGAGATATCTAAATTACAGAAATCTCTTGTCTTATCATCAAGTATGCAAAGGCTAACACCATTTATCCACAAATTTGATGAGGAAAATAGATCATTTTCACTAATAAGGGTAGGTGGGAGATTGCTAAATGCAAATTTGGATTATAATACCAAATTCCCACTTTTGTTACCGAAAAAAATAGCTTTGTAACACTTTATTTGCGAAATCTTCATCTTGACAATTGTCACGCTGGTACTAAAGCATTAATATCTCTTTCGCGGGAAAATATTTGGCTAATTAATGCGAAAGAAGAGTGCAGCAGAATAGTTCGCAAGTGTGTTCATTGCTTCCGCTATAAACCTAAGCTTATGTCTCAAATAATGGGAAATTTACCCGCTAATAGAGTGAGAGCTACTCGACCATTTTTAATCGTCGGTGTAGACTTTTGTGGTCCCGTTAACGTTTCATTAAGAATTCGTGGCAGACCCCCATTAAAAATGTATATAGCGGTTTTCGTGTGTTTCACTTCTAAGGCGGTACATTTAGAATTAGTATCTGATTTGTCTACTGATGCTTTTCTTCTTTGTTTTAAAAGGTTCACCGCCAGGAGAGGACTGCCACAAATTGTCCACTGCGACAACGCGACGAACTTCGTCGGAGCCAGTCGAGTCATGAAGGACCTTCAACAAGCGTTCGTCAGCAGCGCCAAAGCCATCGAATCGTACGCAGCGTCGTCCGGGGTGAGGTTCAGCTTCATACCACCTCGGGCGCCCCACTTCGGAGGACTGTGGGAGGCCGCAGTCAAACAGGCGAAATTCCTACTTCTGCGCGTAATAGGAAATGCATCTCTCACCAGCGAGGAAATGGCAACAATGCTCGCAGAAGTAGAGGCGGTGCTCAACAGTCGTCCGATAGCACCGTTGTCTCCAGACCCGAACGACGGAGAGGCGCTAACTCCAGCTCACCTATTGATCGGAGAGGGTCTGCGTTCGCTGCCGCCAGAATCCGCAAAAGAAGGGACCGGCAAAGAGGTGAAATTATGCAAGCGTTGGCGACTGCTTTGCGATCTCAAGCTGACGTTCTGGCGGGCTTGGTCGAAAGACTACATTCTGGGTCTGCAAGGCAAAGCCAAATGGCACGATCCCAAGCCGAACATCAACATCGGTCAAGTGGTAATAGTCCACGAAGACAACTACCCGCCGCAGAGTTGGCTGACCGGGAAAGTCGTCGGAATCGTGGAAGGAGAAGACGGCAAGGTCAGGGTGGCGGAGGTCAAAACCAAAAGCGGTGTTTATAGACGTCCCATTCATAAATTGGCTCCACTACCATTAGAGTGAAGACGTTTTTCCAGTCCTTCACTGGGGCCGGAATGTTGCGCCAATTTAAAATTTTAATAATATTAGTTAATATTTTTATTTAAAAAATGAATTTTTATAATAGTAAAAAAAATGAATTTAAATTTAGTTTTGTTAAGTGTAGAAATAATTAATTTTAATGTTAGTAAACCCTGTTGCTTAATATGTTAAAAGCAACAGGGTAATGTAAATAAAAAAGTAGGCTTTTTTTATACATAACAAAATAAAATGAAGAAAGTACTTGCAAAGTATAAGCGAATGAAAGCGGTCGTGATTTTTTTTACTTTTGTCAAAATTAATTATACATTGTTTAATTTTAATTTTTTATTAAAAGTTCTTAAAAACTCTTAAGAATACAAATACTTTCGATTGTTTGTATATCGTCATTGTAAATATGTATTGCCCTCACTAAAATGAGAAAAGTGTTGTAGAATTTAAACATTTTAATATGTTTTAACGACAACTTCAATTTAACTTCTATTATCCTTTTTTTCTTATGTAATAAGTTTTGCAGTGACATTATGTTAAATATAATGACGTGTCCTTTGACTACAACATCCAGTGCCTCTTATTTCTTCATTTATTTATTTTTAAAGACGTCTGGAAAAAATTATTTTTACTCTGTATATTACTCCTTCTCATCTCTAATATATAAGGATGTTTGCCAGGATACCCAGGATACTTTGTATTTTAAGTTTATTTTTATTATTTATTCAAAATTTATTATTTTTCCTTATATACTAATTATTATAACAGCACTTAATTATTTAATTATTATTTTAAACACCGTGACCTCCAGATTTCCAGACCAGACTCCTCGATTAAATCTAGATCCGGCCGTTATATAGAATATTATTTTGTAATTGTATTAGTAGTTCTACTACCATACGTATCACTATTACATTGCCTGGGATCTATGGTTGTAAAAACCAGTAGATTCCCTTTTGCCATACTATATTGTTTGGGATCTATGGCAGTAAATACCAGTAGAAACCCTAACACTACTATATTGTTTGGGATCTATAGCCGTAAATACCAGTAGAAACCCTAACACTACTACATTGTTTGGGATCTATGGCAGTAAATACCAATAGAAACCCTAACACTACTACATTGTTTGGGATCTATGGCAGTAAATACCAGTAGAAACCCTAACACTACTACATTGTTTGGGATCTATGGCAGTAAATACCAGTAGAAACCCTAACACTACTATATTGTTTGGGATCTATGGCAGTAAATACCAGTAGAAACCCTAACACTACTACATTGTTTGGGATCTATGGCAGTAAATACCAGTAGAAACCCTAACACTACTACTAGGTTGGGACTGTTTTGCCTGTATACGGCTGCTATCGAAGTTATTACAAACTTGCGATAGCTGTCCGTCCACAACGGCAGCACAAGCCCAACTGAAGAAGTAGTGATATTGATTATTAGTATTAGTGGTAATACAACAGTATCGTAGTAGTGATACAACTGTACTCATACTTAAATATGTTACTATATTCTCTTATACTACAACAATTTCTCTTATATTTACACTCTTAAAAATTAACAGTTATTTTACAAGAACAATTATAAAATAAGCAAATACATTTTAAATTCATATTAACGAGTTAAATTTATATCTGATTTTACAACAAAAAAATATGTAACGAATTACTTCGTTACAAATAGATGTCTGTAGTTACATTTGTATTGTATGTATTTGTTTACTTTTGTTTCTATTTAAATCCTGCACAATAGTTAAATGTGGCAGTATTATAGGTTTGAGCAGATTGATGAACTGGTATAAAATTGTACTATTACAATCCAAAAATATACCGTTCGAAATAGAACCATTTTCTGTGTGGATTCGAAAGCTTATTATTAAAATATATTTTTTGATAAAGGACGAAGTCTGTTGACATTGATTTTAGGGCATAAAAACGTTTAATTCGTTGCATAAACCTATCTTTCACAACCAAGAATATAGTATAGGATATTGTATATTCGGGCTTGATCGACTTTTACTTTATTATTTTTTTATAATTTTAATTTTTACCCCTGTTTACATTTTCTTCAAAGATAATATTAAACAAATTTCTTTGTACGCTTTTTCTACATTCGTTGATAAACAAAGAAATTGGTATGTACGTTTGTGTCTTATCTTGTAATTATCATAAAAATCATGAAAATTATGTAATTAAATAGAAAAAGGGGTCTGTCGACAAAGTGCTTATTAGGATTTAAAATCGAAAGGAAATAATTTGAACAAAATAACTGTGATTGAAAGTTATGTAAACTTTCATTAAACGTATTATTTTAATATTAAAAATATTATCTATTTTGTAATTTGTTTAAATATTTTCTTAAAAAATTATTAAATTTGCAGTTTAGAAGAAAATGACTTGCGCGAAGCATATTCGATGTTAAAATAACTTATATAACTACAATAACAAAAATTGTTCCCAGTCCTACAACTGCGCAAAGTTAGTTGAAATCGACAATTTTTGACAAATATTTAGCAAATTGTAAATAATATAATATGAATTCACAAAGTGACATACTGAAGCACAAGTACGAGTAAAAATAATATATACCGAATATATAATATCAACAATGAGATAAGCACATACACTCTAATGCGACGAATACATAAACACATTTAGAACAAACAACTGTACGTTTCATAAAATCATGAAATTTTACATATTTTTTGAATAACTTCTTTTACTTAGACGATTTAGTTTAAATTAAAAAATTATATTTAAATTTCATTTCAAACTTAACTAGTTTTTAAAAAATTGGCAAAAATGTTTTGTTATAGTTTGTCACAGGTATCGTTCAATAACTTCTTTGTTGTTGAATCGATTTTGGTAATTTTAACAAGTAAGAATGCTATATTCAGTTTTACCGAATCTTCAATACCCTCTACAACAAATGTTTAAGAAATATATAAATTATGTTTCGTACATTTATGTTATACGCACATACAAACTCACATATACAGTCACAAACGCATACAATGTTTCTTTCTTATATATAACTAAGAAAGCAAAATTAGTCATAAAATTAGTTATATTTTTGGCTATAATTTTTTTGCGGTAATTTATCTTAATTATTTTGATTCTAATTTGTCGATTTATGATTGCCAATTTTACGAAAGTTATTCGCTTTAACTTAAAGGTTGTCTCAGATAAGTTCTTTTTATTTAATAAATTAGATACGTACATTGAAGACCATTACCTAGTCGTCTGAATTTCGATGGAACTGGTTCATATTTCAGTGATTATAATCACACTTCTGATAATTGTCAAACTAGATTCCAATGCTAAAAACATTTTAAAAATATTGAATCAAATTAAAAACCTCTGGAAAGGAGCCTAATTGCAAAAAGGGCCTAAGAGCTATAATTGTGCTTAATTTCAATAGATTTTATTTAAGTTTAATAATCTTATAAATAAAGCAAACTATGGACCGAGAGTCGCCAGAAGTACCAAGAAAAATAATAGTGTGAACCTTTAATAGAATTGGTATTTATTTACTAGTTTTTTATTTACTAGTTTAATAAGATGAAAACTGTTTTCGGTGAGGGACCCGATATGGGAGCTACATCGAAATATGGACCCATGTTAATAAAATTTATAAGATATATTTAAAAAAGAAAGAAAATTAGTTGTGTCAAATTTCAATAGAACTGGTTCAAATTTAAGAGTTTTATAAGCTATAAATCATATTCCGGGAAGGGGCCTTATATGGGCTATGCATATATAGTATATGTGAAAAATTTCAGTATATTATCATAAATATTGCGGCGTATATGCCTCACATAGTTTGGGGTGTATAAAATTTTTGCATATTATAGCCTATAAATTTTTTCTGTTAATCAGAATTTGATGATCTTTTGCATTGTGTTGGAGTACATACAATTGTATGTTAAAATTAAAGTTTTGTTTAAGTGCAATTACATTTTTCGGAAGAAATTTGAACTTTTATAACTTCGTTGCTAATAAGCTGATATAGCTGGTTTTAAATAGAAAAATGCTAAAGGCAATAGCATACAATATGACCAGATTTCATTGAATTCTGACGATTATTCTAGGCGTGAGAATGCTTCCAACAGACACACAGACGGACGGACATGGTTAAATCGACACAGATTTTCATTTGGTGCAATAATATATATACATTGTAGAATATGAGATGATTCCTTCTTGGCGCTACCCACGGAATGACAAGTTAAATTACCCTCATCACTACTTGTGTTGGTGGAGGGTATAAAAGCGAACTTCTTAGGATAATAATAATTGAAGTGGCCAAATTTTATTGAATTCGGATTATTAGTTAGACATTGAGAATTCTTCCAACAGACAAACGGACATAAAATATATAGTAAACATTTATTATGGAATATCTAAAACACTACAATTTACATGTAGTTTTACAGTACAGTTTTACTTGAGAAAATGGATTGTAGATGTTTCCATACAAAGAAAGAAAATGAAAAGCCAACCCGATATATACACAGAAAAAAGTACCCCCAAAAATAAAAAAATAAAATTAATCAAAAATCATGATATTTTAAATTATTTTCATTATTGTATTAATTAATCAAGTGATAAATAGTATTATTTTCTAATAATAAAAAATATATTAAATTATTATTATCGAATATCAATTATCAATTGTCAAATATTTAAAGAATTATTTCACCTTGAATTTCCAGTTTTTTCATATGGTAAGATTTTATAGGAAAATTTAAAAACGGACAGTGACAATGAAATTCTTTAATATACATCATGATTTGTGAATACAAACATTTTTTGTATTATAATATTTTCTTATAAAATATAGAATATTAAAATTACGTTCGTATGTGGAATACCATCATTTTTTGAAGGGTATATTTTAAATTCCCTCATATCATTCGCTCTTCATTCATATTAGTTATTAAGTGACTTTTGGAATCATTAGTTATATAATAATAATTGTCTACAATTTATTAAAACCTTAATTTTGTTTGCCACATTTAACGAAGAAGTTTTATTTAATTAAACGTCGAAATTAATTTTAATAATACTTAAGTTATGTATTATTATGTTATTGTTGTGTTTAAAACGGATTAATATATGGAAGGTGTGAAATAATGAGTGTCTCCTTTGGTTTTCTTCCTGTTTTGTTAAAGAAGTTTCTATAAACGCTTATGATAAACTCTTAATACAATGAAACATAAAGAAGCAATTAAAATACCAAAATCTAAATGGAACAAGTTGTGGATGTGCAGAGATTACAACTTTTCAGCATCTTTTAAACGGTGAAATGCACATTGAAATGAATACTTCAGAAACACTCTAATAAAATTCGTCGAAGAAACCCCAATTATCTGGAAATAAGATAGCATAGACAATAACAGGATTTGCTACAGCAAACCAATCACCTGCTTAGTAGAAACAAGAACTGAATGAAGAAACTTAAAACAAAGCAAAGAAGCAAATCGGTTAATAAGTATAAACAAATGGAACCGGCTACACACTGAAGAAGTAGAGGGAGTTTTTGAGAAGAAAAGACTCTTTTCTAAAATAAAGGTTTGTTGGATAATTTTATTGAAGCACTACCCTAATTTGGGGGATTAAAAGAGAACTGCTCATAAATGGTATATAAATAGTAATTTCAATAAAAACTCTGCATGAACACTTAAAATATGCAGCAACTTTCTCATATTTTAGAAACTAAAAACCACATAAAACTGGAAACAATACTTTGTTCATTGTACAATGGGACAGAATTGAATTTTTGGAAATAAAGCTGTATATAGGGATTTAAAGTGAGACACTTTGAACATATTTTGTTAAATTTTAAAGAATTATGGGAATATAGAAAGTGGGTTTGAATTTCAATTTATTAATAATTATATACATAATGAAATTTTCACGAAAGGTAAAGCTTGCGATTCGCAAAAATGGGAGCAAAAACCTCAAGTGTGAGAATTATACATTCACATTTATTGGCGATATATAAGGCCTTAAGCAAATGATTAAAAACATATTATATTTTTCAAAACTGAATTCAGTTTAAAGACTCAAGTTTTGTCTTAAAGTTCAGAACTAACACATTTCTGTCTAAAGAAGCCTTTCAGAAAAATATAAACTGCATGAGTGTAGACAATGATTTCATAAAAGGACAAAAGATTATAATTATTTAAATTTGTATTTTTTAAATTCAAGCTACCAAGACATTACGCTACATTCACGTGCTTTCATTGTGTCAAACTGAGTGTAAATCCATTCAGCCGATTAAAAGTTTCGGATTTATTTCCATAAAGAAATAGATTCTGTCCCACTATGCACTGTAAGCGTAAAAAACTTTTAATTTTAAACGCGTTTTTATAATCTACAACAATAACTAACATTGAAATATTGAACAAATGTTAAACCGAAAAAAAAACTGAAAACAAAATCTTTACGTATTCCATTCTTTAGGCCTGACCTTAAGGGAAATTAATGTATACACATAAAACAAAAGCAACAACAAGGAACATAAAAGAAATCTAAACATTAAAAAAACTCAAATGCTAATAAATCATATTACATAAGAATCTTTTTATTTCACATTAAATAATATTTTTTGTGAAAAAAAAACAAACTTTTTGAATCTTATTAATGCAATTAAGCTTAAAAAATATTTTTCATTAAAATTGAACACCTGAAGTACTTCTTATAAATATTTTATAAATTTCTCTTTTATGATAGTTACTTTTGTTTGATCAGGTGTGAAAGAAACTTTTTGTTTATTAATTATTAGACATTTAAATAATTGAATTTGATTTATACTTTCAACGATAGATATAACACCAATAGTCATTAACATAAAAAAAATATTATATAATGTTCATTTAATGTGATGCCTGGATGCCGTTTAAAGGTCGCGAGTACACGCATAACGAAACATCAATCAAATTTGTCCTAAAAGTCTACGGAAATATTTGGCTTAATTAATTATTATTTGTTAACAATTTGACCGGTGTTAGAGAATGGGAAATTATTTCTTGTGTTTGTTAGTACACCCATCATCACATGGGTGTACATGTGGGACAGCATAAAAAGTACTTATTCCTGTATTTAAGCAAAATCTTAGTTGACTTAGCTATGACAGTTGTAATATTTATATTACTTAGATCGAGTTAATTAAAACTTGGCCCGATTATTTTCCAATAAAATGCCAATAGCAGACAAATGGACAAAGCTAAGTTGACTCAGTTCTTAAATGTTTTATTAATGGTTTTAAAAAATATGAGAAGTTCGATGTCAATGGATGAAGCGGCAATTTCAAATCAAATTGGATTAAGAGCAAATAAAATATCGGACAAAACAGTCAACGGAAAATCAAATCATTATTGCTTCCACTATCACACGTGAGGGTATAGTTAGTTTGTTAATCGGTATGTTATGCCAAGGAGGAATTATCACCATCAAAGCTTCAAATCAAAAACTGAGTCGACTTAGATATAGAAAAAAATTATTGACCGATATCTGAGACAACATCATACAATTGAAAAGTTTTGAAGGTTTTGAAAGTTTTGAAGTTTCGAAAAATTATTGCGGACTTCAAAGTTTTGATAGAGCACTGGGGAGAGCTATTTCCCGTAATCAAGTTAGTAGTCTCATAATTATTATTAACAAATCACTAACACATATTTGTTAATAGATACAAATATACAATTAAATCATGTTTTCCTTTGTTCTTTGGTTATTTACATTTTCATGGCCACAAAAATTACAACATTTGTGAGCAATTGTGGTTCAGTAAAAAAAGTTATAACATCGATATCTGAAACAATTTCCAAAAATGGAATTAATATCTCAATTAGAATTAAAAATAGAAGATCTCATTGTGCACTAAATAAAGTATTAATTAAAATATACTATGGGCTAAAAAATGTTGAATTTGGCTTGGGGCGTTTCTCAGTAGTCGCAGAAAACGTTTTAAAAGCATCCAAATATCCTAATATAATAAAACTTTTTTTATATAAAATATATTTTAGTCCAAACTTATTCTGTTTAACTTAAATATCATATTCCATTTTTTATTACGTTTTTTCGCATAAAATATTTGCTCATCATTATTGAAGTTTAATATTGATTTTTTGCGAACATAAATATAAAAACTTTATTCAAATAATTTTTATTTCTTCTAATATCCCGCTTACAGCAAATTGTTTGGCCACTGTGTAAAAAAATAAAGATGTTAATTTTTTGGTTGAAGAATCCGTAGTTCTAAGCTCTTCAAATTCCTTAATATTTAAAAACGTTTACAAAATTTTATACAAATAAGTCTTAAGTACTCCTGAACATAGTAAATATTTTACGAAAATTGGTTTTACAATTTCACATAACTCCCATATAAGATCCACTTCTCAATATCATGCATTGTTTAAGAATAAATCAATATTCAAAATTTTACAAAGCTCAGTTTATAACAACCCGTATCTGTTACATAAAGCTCATAAGAAAAAAAATATTTTAAAAGTTTTACCCCTCTCATAAAAATTAGTAGCAGAATAATTACTTACGATGGTTCCATAATTTATATACTCTCCTATTAACAAATTTAAGAGATGAAAAAGTTATATTTACTTTGTTATAAATTAAAATTTGAAATTTGTATATATGTTGGTATCATTGATCTGGCTCGCATATAAAGGTACTTCTCTGAATATATATTCTCTATTATTTATTATAATCCCCATATTGGAAAAGTGCTTTAAGATTTTTGAATCCTTAAATATGCAGCATAATTTGTTTATATCCCAGTATTTGCCTTTTGAGCAGCCTTCAATATGTCTTTCCAAATTTGAGTGGCGAATTTTAAGAAAAACCTTTAAAATCATCGTATCACTTGGCTCCGAGGAATGCTTAACATTAAAGTTTGAAATCGGCCACTAAAAACTTTGGTTCTTTGTCAGATAAAATGCAAAAATGTATTTCTAAAAATATATTAAGTTCATGCATACATCTCCTTAATGTAAGTATATAGCATTCCTAATTATTCGTTATGAGCCAAAGTGTAGGATAATGAACAAGATGAAAACTAATTAAAATTATTTATCAAAATAAAATTGTATTTATACAACATAAAGGTATAGTATCCTATAGATATTTCTATTCATATAATAGTATCTAATGAATAATATTCTTATTTATTTTATGTATTTTCAAATTTCTTAATGCAACTTAATCCACAGTTATTAATTTTATTTTTAGAAGTTTGAATTTCAGTTTTTTTAATTATTAAAATTTTAATTATTTATAATTAAAATTAATTTTAATAAATGGAAAAATACTGCGCAGTTTTTGTACAAACAATTATATAGTTTACCTTGACAATAAATAAATTTTGTGATTCCTTGTGATTATGGTGCAGAAAATAAAATATACTTATCTTCTTGTGATATATTCTTTGTTTTCAAAACAACGGCAACATAAAATAATAAAAAATATTAAAGTTGAATGATATATTCAGCAACCGATTTTCAGTACACTTTGTACATTCACAAACATATGCAAATTATAAAAGTTTTTCTTAAATGTAACACAGAGTCAAAATTAGTAATAGTTTGGTTATAACTTGCTTTCTACAGAACCGAATCAGATATCAGTCTATATATTTTAATTGATTGAATTTTCAGGACTATAACAAATACCAAATTTCATTGAGCTGTGTAAATTATTGAGACAAACAGACATACATACAGACAGAGAGACAGGCAGACGGGCAACGTGGAGTTGATATGATGCAAGTATATTTATACCATATGGAATCTGAAATAATTTCTACTTTGCGTTATATACAGAATGACAAAGTTAATATACCATCTTCACCGCTTATTGTGGTGGAGGGTATAAATCAATTTTGTTATTATTTTTAGTCTCTTATTTAAACTAAAACAAAAAAACACGTAGGCGTATAAATGTTTATATGAGTTATATAAACCTTTATTTTATTAACTATACTCCCGAGACTATAAATGTTAACACAATTACTTTGTAAAAGTTAATATTTAAATAACTTTTTATATACTTAGTAAATGTTAGCAAAGTTAAGGAACATTATTTTTGAAGATTTAATGCCTGTTTTAAAAATGATATATGACAGATAACATTACCCATCATCAGATATTAGAAACATATATATTATATAATTTTAACATATAAAAGAAGATTTAGATATTAACTTTAGACTTTTTGAAAAAAAATTATATTTTACTATATAATATGATTTTAGGGTAATTTTTACTAAAATCAAGAATTTCAACTCTCTCCCTTAAGTGTTACCGTTGGTGAGATTTTAGTCTAAAATTGATCTGGAAATCTGCTTTTTGGTGAGACTTTTGTTTTTAAATGTCGGTCTTTTGGGCAAATCTCAATGGTAACGTAGTCACTCTCTCACAAAATGTTTTACGTAATTTCGTTATCATTTGCATTTTCACAGTTAATTGACGGAATCGCAAAATTTTTGCTGTAGTAGTTTTTACATAATCCCGAATTTACCTCCTTATTCTAGTTAACCCATTTAATATTTGAGTAAATGGAAAAGAATCAAGAATACCTCTATTAATATCTTTTTATGGTAATATTGAGTATATCATAGGTGGCTTAACTGATTATATCTTTTTTAATTGTTTTGTATTATAAATAATTTTTCCGGATATTATTGATACTTTTTGCGTTTTGCGTTTGTACTGCATACTTATACTTAATATATAGCTCATACGCACCTACGTAATTGACGTATTACTTAAATAAAATACGATTTCTATAAACTACACGAATGATGACATCGTAATATCTTCAAACATATGAGAGGTTACATATTTTTGGAAAAAAAAATAATTTAAGTTACAATGTGTTAACTTTTTAACTGTTATGAGTTTACAGGCATCATCTGTTTTCATTGGTAATTAAACCAAAATTTCTCTTTAATTAATAAATAACATAACATAAAGTAAAGTAAAATAACATAACATAACATAAAATAACATAACATAACATAATAGACTTTTCAACAACAATTTTGCTTTGAACTTTTATATTAATATTATTTTATTATTTTATATCATACTCTGGATGTATTGAAGTGTTTATTGCAATAAGTGCAAAAAAGTCAGTACAGAAAGACAATTATTGAGTAATTAAGTCAAGGTTAATTTTGTAACATGAAATCAATACATTTGCAACAGGGTACAAGAGTGAAACATAATTGTGGTGATTAAAACAAGTTAAAAGGAAAATAGAAAATTGAAATTAAAAGGGAAAATTGGTAATAGTAAAAATTTGTAAAAATTTAATTATAATTATTTTTTCCATATATAAATTAACATTAAAGGGAATAATAAGAACATGAACCACTTAATTATTATAAATGAACAGGAACACAAAATTTTGTTTTTAGTTGGTGGAGGTTAATTTAAGTCAAATTTCATCAATATGTTTTTAAAACTTCTAAGTATATCGTTCGAGTCAGAAACTCTTCTGAGTCGATTGAACGATGTCCGCCCGTCCATATGGCCAGCTGACTGGTTGTCCATGAAAACACTATAAAGAAAATGCAGGTTTCTTTGTAATGTTTTCACACTTAGAAGTTGTGGTGGCAATATTTATTTTCTTCCCGTTACAAACTTATGCACAAACGTATAAAACCGCAACTATCTAAGATGGTGTATAGTATAAATACTCCAATGGAGGCAGTGAATCATCAGTGTATTATTCTAAGAAGTACAACTCTTAGATCTTTACAACGGGAATAAATGTCTGCAATAATAGAAGGACATTTCAAGCATCTCAGCTCAGGAATATAATTGTACAAAAATCTTAACTTTGTGCAAGTAAAATTAAGAAGTCTCAGGAAGAATAGCGCTCAGTATTGGATTTGAATCACAAAAAAGTAGGGAGAGCCCTTAAAGTATCCTCCCAGTTAAAATTAAAGCAAATTATTTTTTTTTCGCAAACTTAAAATAAAATTGAAATAAAGCCTTTATGATGCTTCAGAATAAATTAATAAATCAAACCTGTCAAAGTATAAAACATCGACCCATTTTTGTGTTACATACCCTAGAGTGTATATTGCAAATTTTGCTGGCAAGCATTTTTATTTTTTACTAAATTTACTCCCTAATAATACGACATAGATTTTTTAGAAGCTGACTTTATAGTATTTTGATTTGATGGAGGGAAAGTTACAGAAAAAAGAAGAAAATCCCAATGCTGGAGGGAACAAAACAAAAGATATAATAAAATAAGAAGTAATTAGAAAATGACAGATGATGCAACAAAACACTTTCTTTAAGTTTTTCCTTATAACTTTCATTTCGCTTTTTTGCATCTTTTATATATTTTTATTATAAATTAACAACAACAGAAGGTAAACATTTTTCATAGAATTTTATCTGGGTGAGAAGAAATTCAACCCAAATTATTAATTGAGCTAAATTTTAAGAAAAATTTTCGTAAAATTAAAATAAATTATTTAAATATCGAAATTCTCCCAGAAGATCCTAGATTTATTTTTAAGGATTTTTTATGAAATTCACTTATTTTGCTATTGTTCTCACAAATTCATCAGTCTGTTTAATAAATCAACAAGAATACTTTTGACAGATTATCTTAAGAACTTTGGCAGAAAGTTTTTGTTTTTACATTTATAGACAAATGTAATCTATATGAATAAATCCCAAGGATTTTTCATGGCGAGTCCTTGATATTATTTTAAGATGTACAACAACAATTAGCACACATTCATGTTTTTTTTCTTCTGTATAATCATTTTTGTTTTATTTTTATTTCACCCGAAAATGAAGGAAAACCAAAAGATTTGGCCTTAAGAAAAATCATAAAAAATTAACAAATTTTGTTATTCAAGGTCAATATAAAACATTTTTTACAATAATTTATAAGAAGTAAAACCCATTTTTAATAAGCTTATGAAGTTAACAAAATGTTTTAATTTTAAAAGAAAAAATCTAAATTAACTTTGTCATTGCATGTGGGTGGTTCGTCCTTCTGTTGGAAATATTCGCACAGTAGCAGTGATATTCTGAATTTAACAGAATTTGGTTAGATTATTTGATATCATCCTTAGTAGTGCTTTATTAAAAATCTGCAAAATTGTTCCAGTAAAAAACAACCAATAGACCGATATATACAAAAATGAGTCTGAGTTTATTTGTTTGGTACTTTTTGTATTTTTACAGAATGGCCCTCATTTATCTGAAAGTAACTTAGGTTATTAAAAATTTCAGTAGGTTCAGAGGAAATGGTACCCTCCTGCTGGAAAAATATTATTTGCCAGATATCTCAATAACTATTACAGCGAGAGTTTTAAAATTTGATCCCACCTTATTCAAAAAACTGTAACCTAACACAAAGTCTATTTTAATTTTCGAATATATAAAGAAAGATTTAAGTGAGAATATGCAGATTGGGATTTTCTTGATATTCTCTCTTCAATATTTCGTTATACATTAATTTCTCAAGTAACAGTTTTGCTCGACAAAATGTCAGATGGATAAGTTCAATGGGGAGAGGTAGCCTCCTACAAAGCAAATATAAATGATCGAATATCTAAGTAACAATTAGAGCCTTAATCACTCTCTTGAAGAATTTCTGTAGTGAAAAATAAAAATATGAACATAAGAATATGTGCACTGCATACAATATGAATACTAATCGTGTTGTTGTAATACTAATCTAAAGAAATTTTGGTTATTTAATTCCTAAATTTAGTGTCAATCATGTAGCTGTGTTTTACGAATAAATTTTACCTAAATCCAAAGGGTGTTCAAAGAGAATTTCAGAAATTATGTTATTCTGAATTTGGAAGTTATCTTAAAAGCTGAAAAAACTTTTTTCAGTAATAATATATAACGATATTTGTTAAATCAATAATATAAAATTTTAAAAGAAATCAAGGTAATTTTAAATAAAAATTCTTCATATGTATGGGTTTTATAAGTTCTAAACTGTTTTCCAGAAGGAGCCTTATATGAGAGCTATAGCAAAATATTTTCTGATATTTGTCAAAGTATACTAACTTTGTCATTCTGTTTGTAATGCTAGAAGGGAAACAGCTAAAACACCGTGTGGTACGTGTGTCAGTATGTCTGTTATTGTTATTTCATATTTCAATCCGGTTAAATTTGCACAATGGATAAAAGTTATAGACCACTATCTAAATGAGTGAGAAATGTTTCTCATTTGAAATTTTTGTATAAGATACGGGGAATAATATGTTCTTACAAACGAAACTTATATGTCCGAAAATATAATAACAAAATTCATAATATAAACGATATATCTCGATCGCGATATCGTATACCTCTGAAACTCTTAAAACAAATGGAATCTCACATTGGATAGAACATTTTTTGGAATACAAAGTTTTTGAAAAGAATACCAAGGAGGATCATACGCTCACCCGTAGTAAAACTTTTTATATAAAAATATAACAGCAAATTTCCTGAGATAACCGAATATAACTTTTTTTCTTGTTCTTATAAAAACGCTTAAAAATTAGTACATGTAACTAAATAATATATTTACTTGTTAAAAGATTAATATTAAAAAATGTTTAATATTAATGATTTAAGATTAATATTTTATTCACAGATATATTATGGAGGTTTTCATTAAACAAGCCCAAAATAAAAATTCAGTTCCATGTAACATATTTTATTAAATCTTCAAAATACAGAAATTTTTTATAAAATTAAATTGTTAAATTGAATTAGTTAATTATTTTGCTAATATAATTCTAAAAATCTTTATCCAAACTGTTGTATTTTAAAATCAATACTACAATTGTATTTCAGTCTTATATTCTCATGTGGCGTATGAGTGTCATTTAATTGATTAATATCACGTATGTCTGCTTTGTGTCAAGCTTTGTATACAATAACAAAACTCATACTGCAAACAGAATTTTTGTATGTGTTAAATGTATACAAGTAATATGTCACGCAATACTAAAATCATTTACAGTTAAAATGAGTTCACGAAGAAAATTTAATTAGTCTGTGATTTAATATAAACAAGGATATTATGCAATATGTTTGTGTAATTACATTCGTAATTATGGACTTAGAAAAAGCTTTAGCAAGGAAACATATATACTGGTTTTCTTTTCTATCTACAATTAAATACAATTTTTACTAAAAAGATAGTTTTTTTTTAAATTCACCATAGCTGAATACAATAATTCTGCAACTGCTTTAAGTATTAAAACTACTTCAGTATATACTTTAGGATCTTTTTTATTAATTCTAGTGAAAGTTAATGAAAATTATTAATTTGTGTATAAAAGTTGGGAACACAATTTCTCAGAAGACATATCATGTATTTTCACATTTAATAAACGGGAATGAATTTAATTTTTAAAACAAAAATGCTCCTGTTATCGTAACTTTTCTGGCCTACAAATTTCTCTCAAAACAGCCGATTTTACTGAGCTTTACAGTTTTCAGTTAATTACTATATTTATATATGAAAAAAATTTCACCTGGTAAATTTTGTTGCACTGAAATTCATACAACGATTATATGTCCAAACTGAAAGTGTATACAATTCGGTTCTAAATTGTTCTAGTAAAATCGTTTCACATTAAAGTGAAAAATATTGGAAGCCCTACATGAAATAATTCTTTATATACTCAATAATTTATACTTGGTCCACACACAGACAGAGAAATGCATTCCGCAAACATAATCGTCGCAAACACTAAAATATCTAATAACAATAGTATTTTTCTTCTCTTTTATGGTTACCGGCAAATCTTCTTTTTCTCTGAGTGGAACCTTTTATTAAAAATATAAAGTTTACATTATAAAAGTTTACCTTATATTATATAAAAGGCAAAAGGCAATAATTTGGCTTACTCACAATAAATAACTACAAGCAAACATAATTAAAATTATAACTGAATAAATATGATCATACTTAATACACAAAGCACTATTATCTTAATAAGATAACAATGCATAATAATTAGCATATACCTCATGATTAGAAGTTTTACTTAGAATTTTAATTAACTTTTACAATGCATAATAGTGGATTTATATGAAATTTGGATATAATGATTACTGGTAGAAAGATCTCTAATTTTGAGAAAAATTTTCCTAAAGTGTTTAGGCAGGGAAGAAGGAAAGCAATTCTCAATATGTAAACAACTTTTAAAAAATTTTATATTAGGAAAAATAAATAAGAAATCAAATATCAAAACACAATAAATGAGAAACCATAAATAAAAAAATGGGGAGGACTTCAGCTGTACCGAATCTTAAAATCCTACCAAACTTACACTTAGGACGTTATTTCAGTTATCGCTCTATAAAACAAAGAGTTTTCGGGCCAGAACTTGTAATATTAAAAATTATAAACAAATTTATTTACATATACTATTTACAGATTTCCATAGATTTTGAAATACTTTTTCCTAATAAAACTGTTATTTTTACTCAAATTGGACAAACTTCATTTTCCTATCTGTTATTGGCACGCTCGCATCCACAATAAGTAGCACAGCACATTGAAATCGATTGGTGAATAGTATCATTTTCTAATATTTCCAAAAAAGTATTTTTGATTAAATTTATAAAATTTTCATTTTCAAATACACAAATATGCTGATGGGATTAATTTCAATAAAATAAATAATTGTTTTAAATAATTATCTCTACATATCATACAAAATTTTTAATTAGATCATTTTTTGTGCATTATTTCTGGAAATTTCAGAAATAAATTGAAAATATTGACTTAATTTTTTTGTTTCGTAATTAATTCTGATTTTAACTAAATAAAAATTTAACAAAATAAGACAATAATTTTGGATAAACATATATTTAAGAAACTTACTCATAATTATAAAATTTTGTAAGTTGAAAATTCATTTACAATTTATTCGAAAGTTATAAGAAATAGGTTATTCATACTTATATACTTTTTAGAGATCTTATCACGAGCTTTAAGATGATAGAATTTTAGAATCCCTTATCATAGCGTCTACAGATTGCTCGGTGAGCTTAAACTGGAGGTAGGTTGAACTTCTACTTTTCATTACCAATTAAAATTTTCCAAATTCATTAAGTATTCTTCAATACTAGTTCTCTTTATCTACGGTTAACAAGATCTATCCATAATTATAGTTTTTATAATCTCGACCAATACGTAGTGGTAAAATCTTTGTCATTTTATTTGTAACATTTAAAAGAGATAATCTAAGATCCCATATATATTCTAGTTTGATATCCAAACTGAGTTACTATAGCTTTGTGCATATATAGTTACATCCAAAAAAGCCTCAGGACAATAGCCCTTGTCCTGAAAAGTCGCTTATTTAAAAGTTTGAGGCAACTTTTTTTTAGGATAAGAGGAATGGTAACCATTTTTCCAGAATTTTTATACTCTTCTTGCTATTCGAAACTGACAGTCCAGTAACAGATAAATTATAGAAAAATATCTATGACAACTTCGAAATTTTGACAAAAAACCTTTGTCAGTTTTTCTAAATCCACTTATCAAGTTAAAATAAAATATTACTATAATTTATAACTGAATGTATCACAATATTATTCCAAAAATAATAAATATTAGATAAGTCGAAAAAAATTATATTCAAAAATATTTCATATATTTTGATATTTGTTTAGTGGTTAAAAATCTTTTATTCTTTAATGTAAATGCGACAATTATAGTCATTTGTACTTAATTACATATATGTCATTGTTATCAGGGATACTCTCGTAATAATGAGAATAAAGATTTTTAAGACTTCACTTCACGAGAAGTAATCTGTTAGCATGTTATTATCCTTTAATATACTTTTTGAATACTATACGTAAAATTTGATATAATTTGTCACCTTTTATTGAGCGTTAATTAATTAAATAATACTAACACATAAATAAATTCCTCCATGTACGTAATCACACATTGAGATAATTTGGAATAGGTGTATAAATAACTTTATGGCCACACCATTGTGATCAAACTCTTAAACTAAATTTTGTTTGAATTTGTTAATATCATGCATGTTTCAGTTTTATAATATTGTAACTAAGACATGAAATGAAATATTCATTTCATTTTTAATCATTTCTACCACAATTCTTTAATTCTAATTCGTACTAAGTTTACCTCATTTTGAGTTGAAACATATAATACGCTTACTACCTGATAAAACAGTTAATTACAACTTGGTCCTATTGAAAGTTGGTCAAACATTCAAAGGTTGATTAACAACTTCCAATATTATTAAACAGGGAGAACAGAAAATATTAGCGAAAGCAGCCCAGTTAGGTACTTGGACTATTTTTTTCTAAAAATTAAACCTAATGCAGGTTAAAAATCATACAAAAAACAGTGAAAGTTTTCTAAAGAATATTCTTGCTGAATAATGACGAAATGTATGTTCTGGCAGATTTTTTCAAACTCCTAGTCAATAATTCTATGTTGCTTATACTCCGAAATGCAAAGAAAGGACCAAAAACTAATCAAAATTGAATAAAAGGCTTAAATTTCAAATATTTTTATTAGGTTTTATTAGGAGAAAAAAATTCCAAAGCTTATTTTATGCTATTTACTGCAGAAATCTATATTGTCTCAAAACCTTTCCTGAAATGGGTTAACATTTTTCCAGGGAATTATCTCTTATATTATACATATCCAACACTTGTATTTATAAATAAAATTTTGGCAACTTAAAAAATCTACCTGAGGTGATCCACTTTGGAGATCCGTGCAAAATTTCGTTAAAAAATATTAAATTATTTACAGAATTATTAAAAAATCGTCTGGGGACTACTGTGCAACAACTTTGTCCAACTTTGTCGAATTTCATCTCAATTTGCATAGATTTTATTGAAGGTCAAATATTAAAATTGTTCACAAATGTGCACCGGAAGCCAAAATTTTTGACTTTTTGAAACTAAAAAGAAAAAATATAGACATAATTTATAATTAATGAGGTAACCAATTAATTATCGTTACAATTAATGGTATTTAACGATACTTTTTATATGAATAAATTGTAGAAATAATGGTAATTTGAGTAAAAATGTGTTGAAATTGAGAATGGGAAAATATATACGTATATCGGGAAGAACAAATTAAAAAAGTGAATGTCCGCCACATCCTACTTCACATAAGATTATATATATAGTTCTTGTATAGTGTAACATGATTCAATTCTGTTAAAAAATGTTGTTGAAAGGTAAAAGTGTAACAATATAATGTTTTTTTATGTACTTTACATAATGATATGTTACAAATGCATATTTCATGTGGCATACCTTCATTCACATTGATTTATAGAATAATAAAGGACACATAATTTCAATTACATTTTTTCATAAAGGACGAAAATTATACCTACTTAATCCCAAAGTTTAAAATATTTTTATTTATATTTTAATCATAGATAAACACTTCATGTATTTTAAACAAAAAAAGGACGGAGTTTAAAACAGCCAATAAGGGATCCAAAAATGGATTTTGTGTTGGCGTGTAAATAACATTCACTTATTCGTGCGAAAATAAGCTTGAATAATTTTTGAATAATAATTTGTATTTACTACTAAAAATAAGTTGGATTTAAGTTAAATGGAAAAATTATGGATGAGAACGAAATATGTGCGCAAACAAAATATTTTTATTTTTTCAAGAAAATTTCGTTGAAAATTTTAATTAAAATTTACAAAAATATTTTTTGTAATGCTACAAAAAAATTATTTAATGATTTCGTATTTTATATAAAAGTAATAAAATTTATTTTAAAGTCGAAATTACAAAAAAATTTATTTATGGTAGTGGTGAGTATAGTCATGGTAAAATTTGGGCCAATTGCTTGTTATATAACAATATCTGAGACAACCTCAAAATTTTCTGAAACTTGTCACCTAAATTTTTTTATTTGCATACAACATAAAATTCAACAAAAATAGATCATCAGTTGTTCTGGCTCTCAAATAAAAGCTCTTCAAGAAACAGGGTTAACTCCTAAATAGAATTTGAAATTTAAAATTTTTTGATAAGAGTTACGAACTTCGAGATCGTCGTTCAACATTTAGTTGCATCGCCTACATAAGGCTTTTTTCATAAAATTCTTTCAAATTAAAGTGTTTTTATTGTGTTTAAGTTTTGGAAACATTATTTTGCTCTATTTTTAGGTCTTATCATGGAAATGAGTTTTAAGCAGACAAAATATAGAACTATTTTTATTCCGTAAAAATGTAAGTGATGGAGGTTATTTAAGATTCGACATATCATACTTTTTTTACTTCTATAAGCCATTGGTTCATATTATAACAGTTATATTTGTGAAAGTCGGAAATAGTAATTTTGGACTTTGCGTTAGTATATGAGGTGGAGTTCAAGAACATCTTTTCACATTATACTGTAGTTTCGAGATTATTTGCCATTTTAAGTTGTAATTGCAAGAAACTTTCAGATCGCGGGACCCCACTTGACCTTACAGTTGAAACTATAAATCTCAATTTTATAAAGATTTCATCCAGTTCACTTTACCAGGGAACAGTTTTAATGGACAAATATGGGATGGGTTGGATCAATGGAAGAGGTAGCACACATAAGAGGCAAATATTTATTTTTAAATATCTAATGAACTACTGAAGTGAGAGAAATTATATTACTTACCTAAGAAAAATTTTACCGTACAAAATGTAGGACGGATAGGATCAGGGGGAGAGGAAGCCTAATTTGATGCAAATATTTATTATTCAATAAAGGGCTTATGCTGTGTTCCCGTTGGTGCGACTTTTTTAACTGCGTGTAACTTTTTCAAATTTCCCCTTTTTGTCCCCTCTTTATAATTTGCACTTTCGGCATAGAACTTCATGAAATTTTGGTATATCAGTTTTACTTAGTATTGAAATTATAACAGAACAATGAACTAATGTTTATTATAATTAATATAAACTTTCAAAACAATAAAGTGTATTTTCAATACTTAGGATATATCAATACATTTTATACAAATTTATAATAAAAATCTAAATAGCGTTAAATTAAAGAAAAAAGTAATTATTGGCTATTATTCAATCATATTTTTTAACATTTTAAAAAGTGTTAATTTTTGGCAAATTTTCTAAAAATCTCAACAATAACGCTGGGCTTATGTGACCAGGGGAGAGGCACCCCTTGCATTAACTTTTTTTTTTTTAAATTTATACCCAATAATTAAGGTAAGGTAAGAAGAAAAAGTAATTATAATTAAAGAAAAAACTAAAGCTTTCACTAATTTAAATCTAATGTTAGTTATAAAATATCTAGAGAAAATTTTATCTAGAGTTTAAAAATTTTTTCACTTTCCTATAAAACGGTCTTACTGGGAAATGTTAGAAGGCACAGACTAAGTATGATATGTAGATCTAATTCATAGTAAATATTAATAATAGAATATTTAAAGAATAATTTGATGGAAAATTATCCAATTTGGAAGAAATCTTCTTGATCTTTTAATATACTTCGCAACGAAGTGCACAGGGAAAAAGCCGGTTATTTATTAGATAATTTAAAAGGAATGAAAATAAAGTTAGGATATTTTTGGAATAAATCTATCTTTAAAATTTTTTAAAATTAAATTAAAATCCTTTTCAAATAAAAAATCAAACTTTAAATTTTGTATAAAAAATACTTATTCGTCCCCTTATTTTGTCAACATTATTTTCTTAATTTATCATCATTAGTTTTGTAACACTATAGGTTATTCTTAACACATTTCATTAGTTACGCCTCATTCACTTAAATATTAACATATTTTTGCATATGTGTACTAATACTGTTCGTTATGTGACATGAAGCAATATCCTTTTTTTATAAATCTCTTTAATTTTATTATTTTTTTTCTTCAACACTTTTTTACTCTTAAAAAAACTGCTGAAAAGAAAAAGTCGTAGAAGAACTTAAACCTATTATTATCCCTTTTTAATACATATATGTTAACTTTATAACAATGTAATATAGTTGTATTTTTAGCAATATGGGGTTAAAAAAGCATTAATAAAAATATAAATGTATCTGTGTTCGTTTGTGTTTTTTGGTTGTTCATTTATTTATTTGTTTGTTTCTTTTGGACTTATAGACAGCTTAATTACTGAATGGATTTTGCTGAATATTTAACAGAAATATTCCCATATACCCGAAAGTAACCTAAGCTGTAAAAAATTCCGATAGGACCAGGGCAACATGTACCCCCATACAAAGAAAAAAATTATTATCGAATATCTAAAGAACAGCGAGAGTTTTCAAATTTTGTTTCTGTTTTTAGAAGACAAAAAAGTGGATGGAATTAGGAGAAGAGGTAGCCCCCATACAAAGCAAACTTTGGTCACCGAATATGCAAAGAACTATGAAAGCGAGAATTTTTCAATTTGGTCCCAAACACTTCAAGGAACTATTTTACAAGACAAAAATTTTGATAATAAAATATGAAAAGAACTATAACAGCAAGAATTTTCAAATTTGGTTTCAAACACTTTATCAAGGAACTGTTTAAGTAGACAAAATGAAGGACGGATAGGATCAGGGGGAGAGATATCCTCTATACAAAGAAAATGTCGACAATCGAATATATAAAAAAACACTAAACCGAGAGTTTTAAAATTTGGTCCTAATAAACTTTTGAAGTAATTATTTTACGAATATCTATAGAACTATAAGAGCAAAAGTACTCAAATTCGACTCTAAACAGTTTCTCAAGAATTTTTTTTATTCATCAAAATATATTCATCAAAATATAAAAAAGGTACTCCCATAAAAAGCAAATATTAATTACCGAATATCTAAAGAACTGTTAAAGCGGGAGTAATCATATTGGTTCCAATTACTGTAGGACGATAGGACCAGGGGTTGGGATTTGTGAAATTTCTTTCAAGAACTTGGACTGAGGAGAATGTTTGTCAGCAAAGCGCAATGGATAAAAGCGAGTATCATATAAGTAATAAGTGAATGACAAACTATGTTTCCTTTCAAATAGGGAATTCAGACTTTATTACAAATATATGAAACATTGTGCATGTAAATTCATTAAATGTAATGTAAACTTGAAATATTTAAGACTAAATAATGATAAAATTACATTTTTGTTCAATACAATTTATATAATAATTTATTCAATTTAAGCTACGGCAATAGAGACGAATAATACTAATGTGTGCTGAAGTATTACAGGCAGAAAGTTTTTCCTATATGATTATAACAAAGTAGAACATAAAAAATAAAAAACTCTTGTTGGTAAGTATTCCACATACATAACAAAAATTAAGAAATAGACTTCGATATTTAGTTAGGCCTTTTTTGTAATGAATCCTAAAATTTAGGAGAATTATGAACTTAAAACTTACATTAAAGTTAAAGCTAAAAAGACAAAAATTAGAAAAAACTTGTTACTGAATTTGAATGAAATAAATCAGTTCACAAAATCGTTATAGGCTTAAAGCCCTATTGCGGAATTGGTTCCAGAAAGAATATTCAGCACACAATATTGCCAAAATAATTGCAAAATTTCATAGAAATACTCCAATGTTTACCAGTTTTATCAACTCAAATTCCATTTCAGAAAAATGGATTTCACTTATAAAATTGTTTATTTAAGATAACTATAAAAATCTTCGAAATATTAGTTAGATATATAAAAAGTAAAAATAAGATAAAAACTTATAGCTTTCTGATATTTGAATAAAAACCAATGTTTAGGAGAATAATAAATAATATGATAAATTTTAGTTGAATTCTAACAGATCGATAGTCCGAAGAGTATAGCTAAATCAATTCAGATTTATTGGTGTTATGTACTGACTGTCAATGTTGATATAGCCAGTTGCGTTTGTGAATGTTATAATAAGTAAGAACGCTTTATTCGCAATGTTAAATTTTAAATACCTTTCACCACCCATATTTGACAAAATAGTAACATATATTCAGAAGTGGTGTCGTAAATAATGTTGCTATTTTTTACTAATTCAGTTTGTTATAAAGAGTTTTATAAGTTCCCTTTTCCGAGGAGGGTACTTATTTAGATGTAATTGATATTTGTGTCGATATTTAAATAATATTGATCCATATTAAAATTTTTTTAAGCTCAAAACCGATTTCCAATAAAATGCCTTATAAGAGAGCTATAGCAAAATATGTATCAATATTTGTTAAACTAGTAACAAAAGAAAAATAATTATACCGAATTTTAGTGATCATTTAACCCTATTAATTGATTTCTACTGATCATTTTGAGGATGTGATAATATTTTTAACTCTTCGATATTTTTAGCTCAACACAGAATTCGATTTAATGAGATGCGATATATAATTAATGACATTTCCAGATGTTACTAAACGACTGATAAAATAAATACATCGTTTTCACCACTTGTAACGGTGGAGGTATCGGTATCGATAAGAATTATTTAAAATAGTTTTTAGGAAAAATAAAACTAATTTTAATTTGTTTTATAAACGTTATAAATAATTAAATTTTAGTTTTTTGAATTTGAATATTGTGTATGTGGAGAACAAATTAAGTGTTTAAAATAGGGTTAAATTGCACACTTTTTTTGTTTTATTTTTATTTTTAAACCACCACTAGATTGTATATTTACTTTGTCATTTCGTGTGTAACGCAAAGAAGAAATCATCCTAGACTCTTTAATAAATATATATTCCTTGTCATTCCGTATGTAACGCTAAGAAGGAATCATCTCAGACCCCATTATGTATCTGAGTCGATCCAGCCGTGTCTGTCTGTTTGTTTTTGACACGCTCAAATCCACAACGATTGACACACCTCAATAAAATTTGTCCTTAAAAGTTTAGTATATTAAAAATGTAGACTGATATCTGTGGCAACTTCGTTAAATAGTCAAGTATAAATCGCCATATTAGAATATAATTTTGTTATAATATTTAGTTGTGTGAAATTCATTACCACTTTAACAATTATCAAAAGCTTTAGCCAGAAAATATTACTGATTTTAAGACTCATTAAGTGTTCCTATGTTAAATTAAAAAATACGTTTGTATATAGATATATCGATATCTGAGGGAACCTCTTAGTTCATTCCATCTTACGTAAAATTTCAATAATAAATCGACAAGTTAGAATGAAATTGTAAAAATTGGTTCAATATAAAAAAAATTATTGCCAAAAAAAATGTAACTAATTTTATTATTTATTAAGTGTTTCTGTGTTATATATACATTTGCAAGTGTATGTGTAATTGTTTATATACGAAACATATTCGGCCGTATTCAAAATAAAAATTTGTAATCAAAAATTTCAAATCGAATTTAAAGTTACGAAATTAAATCATTTGTTAATTTTGATATTTTACTGGAATTGCCCTAACATTTTTCTCTTTTGAATTAGAACTTCAAAGTACCGAATGGAATTTTAAATTAAATTACTAAAATAGATGAAATCCAAAAAGTATAAAAATCTAATATATTAAATTAATTTTAAAGACAAAACTAGTGTTCAAAAAAGTCTTGAATACATGTTATTATCTTGACCAATATCGTCCTCTTCCCGGAACATGTTTGAGTTTATAAAACTCTTAAATTTAAAACTTTTGAAATTCATTGCGCTAATGACCTTTGTAACTGTCTTTAATATATATAATTAATTTGAACAATCTCTGTCCAGATTTTGCTCAACTAATCTCAACTATTTTTCTCACTCTCTGGAATATGTGTTGCTTCTTTGGCGAATATACCACATATTTTGCAATAGCTTCCATTTAAATCTCGTTAACGGAAAAAAATATAAATTATATATCTTTCAAACTCGAACTAATCTATTGAAATTCTATAGCAACCCATATTTACTATAGCTCCCACTTAAGGCTTCTTTCAAGAAAAGGGTTTAAATTTAATAAAAAAATTTTACTAATATATGAATATAGTTTGACAGTTATAGGACCATATTGTTTTAGATTAGTACATTTGCAACAAAACTGCTATTCATTTAAGTATGAAAACTGTAATGAAATTCTAATAATAAAATTCTTGCTACAAAATGTAATACTTTTTGCATTATAATGTAAATAAAGACATCAATATAAAATTTTCTTTTTTTTTAGATAAATTTATTTTATCCCTTTTTTTTATTTAGTTTGTTACTTTAAACATTTAGGCAACTTTAAAATCTTGCTTTTGAACAATCAACTGGTGTCTTAATAATAAACTGTTTCAACATGTTCTTTGCCAATGACAAACAAATTTAGCAAAGACTTCAGAATATTAAGCATTCATCGCAGCACATATGCTCATCCAACATAACAATTGTGTATATATAGATGGGTTTAGTACCATCTATATATACACAATTGTTATGTTGGATGAGCATATATATATATATATATATATATATATATATATATATATATATATATATATATATATATATATATATATATATATATATATATATATATATATATATGTGTATATATATATATATATATATATATATATATATATATATATATATATATATATATATATATATATATATATATATATATATATATATATATATATATATATATATATATACATATATATATATATTATAGTATACTATCTATCTATATATATATATATATATATATATATATATATATATATATATATATATATATATATATATATATATATATATATATATATATATATATATATATAGTTCATTTCTCCTAAAATAAATTTATAATTCGGTGTAAATCGATGTAGCTTAATTTTTACAATAATTAAAAATATTCACGCTCTTAGGTTATCCACAATCTGTAATTCATTGCTCCACTTGGAATATTCATATCATCAAAGTCTTCTATATCTTCTATGCACTTTCCACATTTCAGATACCAAGCAAAAGCAGAATCTCGAAGTTGATTGTAAAGAGATTAGTAAGAAATGGCTATGAAGATGTAACAAGAATAACCTGAAAGCTATTGCGCCAAAAATAAAGTTGATGCATTTAAGAACTTGATTACAAATAATAAATAATACGAAAATAAATTTTATTATATGAAATTATATTATATATTATATATATATATATATATATATATATATATATATATATATATATATATATATATATATATATATATATATATATATATATAGTTCATTTCTCCTAAAATAAATTTATAATTTGGTGTAAATCGATGTAGCTTAATTTTTACAATAATTAAAAATATTCACAGCCTACATATATATGATCGACATACTTCTGCAAGTTATTTGCACATACATTAAATGAAAATGCAATTTTCATACTTTTCATCATAACAAAATCAATGAAATTTGGTCTGAGGATTTTCTATAGTCAATCTCAAAATTTCTAAAAATAACTTTTCGTTTTTTAACAGAAAGCAATGTAAATGATTATAGGTTAAAATTTGCAAATTTTTGATACACTCCAAGATCAGTGCATCTTATAGGTCGCAATTCTGGAGACAATCTTCAGAAATTTCCCATATATATTTATTTTAATACAATAATAATACAATTGTGCTGTGGTCATTATTTGATTTAGCTCCAAAATTTTCCAAATTTCAATTTATGCGTCGGAACGCATGATTGATGTTTAATTTAAGGAAACATAGAGTAATTAAAACAATATTAAGTATACGCGTACTGGTGCTTTATTAAAATAATTTTATATTTGAAATCGAAATATGCTTGCCAACATTACTTTTTTAGCTTTTCAATTTGTAGAATGTTAGGCATAATATTTTTTACCATCCTACACCACCGTATGTAATTGGGGTATTATGCGTTTATATAGAAGTTTGTAACGCCAAAAAATATATTGCTAACACCACATTTTAGTATATCTAAGTAAATTTTGTGAATAAAATTCAAGACGCAATTTAAAAGATTTCTTATTATTATTTCAGCCCCAATACAAAAGTTCCTTCCGAAATGGGGTTAAAGAAGTCCTAAATATAAAATTATATTAAAAATATAATTTTGAAGGAATAAAATATCACATATATCTTGGTTTTACAATAAAAGTTGTTCATGTTAAAATAAATATAAGCAAAAATTGATTTAAGATTTTATAATGGTCAGTTCGTTTCCTCTAGGTCCTACATAATCCCCAAAAAATCCTTTTCAAACGCACAAATACCACATAAGTGTTAGTGTCATAATAAAAAACGAGGGTTACAAGGGTTATTCGTTAATTTTTGGTCACTACAATTTATAAAAAATAAAAAGTATTAGAAATAGTATAAGAAAGAATATAACAATATAATCAATATTTTATTTATGAAAAAAAATATTATTATTAACTAATATACAATTAGTTTTCATAATATATGTTCACAGAAAGAAGCAACAACAGCAACAAATTCAACGTTGAAAATAGTTGATTTGAGTTTGAATATATTTTCATTTAGTTTCAATTAAACGTTTTTATGTTTGTGGTGAAATAATCTCGTACATATTAGAATCTTTAGATGTTAATACACTAAATTATATAACGACAAATTAAATTACTTTTAAATATTATAATTTCAAGAATATTCCTAAGAAATTTTATTTACTGTGAAACAATGTAAAATTAATATTTTTTATCCGTGAAGCAAAATCATAATTAAAAAAAGTTAAATTTTTTATTTTAATTAATTTTATGTTGATTTTTTCTGAGTGAATTTTTTAAACGCATTTTTATATTTTCAGTATTGAAAACTATTTTGTTTTTCTTATTACTTTAAATATTTTAAATGGTATAAATTTTATGGCCTGAGGTGTTCAATTGTAGAACCATGTGAAGCGGCCACCATTAAATTTACAACGTCCAAACATTAAAATTTCCTACACTTCAGTTATCATAATCTGATGTTGGAGAAGCCTTTTGGGAGTTACAGATTTATTCACATTTTATTTGTTATATGATACACTGTGTGACATTTGCTAACACAATATCGCTGTAACAAATTTATACCAGCAGATTTAAACTTAATAATTTTATCCATATTGACATTGTTATGTGCTTAAATTTATCAAATATGATAATTTGCATTAATACTTTCAACGAATATTTATTCAAAAAAGTTGGGTGGTGACATAATTTTTTGTATTTTTATATTGTTCGCCAGTGACATATTCTCTAGAAAATATTTAATTTAATAGAAATAAAACAGATATTAGAAATATTTATCTATGTGGTCATAATTAATTTAGAATTAGAAAAGTAAATAAAATTTAAATTGTTTCTATTGTTTGTGTCAATCACCCACAATAAACAAATTTGTATTTATCATATACTAACACGTACATAATGAATTATATATTTCGACAAAAGAGCTGTATAAATTATGTACTTTCGAACGAGGGAGTTTAAAACATTTTAAAGAAAACACTGTAAGATTTTCAGTAATATATAATATTAACCCAAGGAAACACTACTCAACCTCAACTCTCTGTCCAAAATATTGGGTACTAAACTTTTCCTAAAATAGGGGTAAAATTGCATGAAAAATTTGTAAATAGTTCCACTTCTACTAGAAATTAATTTCATTTATCAATCTCATGTGTTTCACAGGTAGATAATAAAATGATCTTTTATTTCACAATATTCTACATTCAAAATTGCATAAGATTTTTTAGTTAAAAGTTTTTCTCTTAAAAATAAACATTTCTTAATTCTCATTAAAATGGTAAATGTCAGAAAATTTCCTATAATACCTGCGTATAATATATGGATATTTTAATGTTATAGTCAATCAAGCCCGACTTTTTAATAACCTACATCACAATTTTTTCTTATCTCTTTTTGCTTTTATTTATATTAAATCGACCTTTAAAGTGATATTTGTAAGGGGTCTTGTATGGAACTATGAGATGTAATGAACTGACCCTGGTACTATTTGGCAGATCGTTAAGGAATATCATAACACTTACTTTTTCGTTAAAATCTGTTTACATTTAAGACATTTATGAGCTAGAAACCTGATCTTGGACCTTCGGCCATGATATACACCAAATTTCATAGAGATATCTGAAAAATTGCGACATGTAGAGTGTTCACAATGTCTACATGGACAGACAGACAGAATGCCAAATTTATTAATATTTAAGTATTTATTATAATTAATATCTTTATCAAAATGTTCAGATTTAGGAAGTTTCTCCGGTATCGGTCGGTAACTGGTTTTGTAAAAGTTTTATATCCAACAATCTCACATTATAATATAGGAAGAAAGTAGTTGGAAGAAACTAAAGTTTTAATAATTCTATACTGTTATACACAAATTGACATTGGTTCTTAAATACGTATACATTTACCACAGCAAAGTAAATGAAGTTCAAATAAATACGTCCTGTGGAAGTGATGAATGACAACATAAAATATTTTTACGTTCAATTAAATAAAAAACGAATAAAAGTAGGATTGTGAAAATATGAGCTGTTATCTACATGTCTATAATATATAAGACTATCAATTTGATAAGTTTATGGGCAAAGTAAAAATATTACACTTAAAGTTTTTTATAATGATAAAACTTACCTGCATAAGATTTTGTACTTGAAGCAGAAAGTTTCCGATTAAATAAATAAGTTACTGAAATGTGTAACTTCCCTGCCGATTTTTATAATTAATTAATATTTCAGTAGAAATATTTATTTAAGAAACCAGTGACAACTGCATAGTGAGGCATGAGGTTTTATAGAGGTACGAATTAATTTAGCTTGGGCAAAGATTTAAGCCGATTCCTTTATAATATTCAGAAATAAAAAGTGGTAACGTTCTGTGTCAAAGATTTTAGCAATGACACGAACAATTTTAATGTCCATGTTTATGGTAAAATATATCTGAAGATTTGAAGAGCATTGACTTGAATATTTTTGCAAATAAAGTTTGTTATGCATTTTGCAGAAACCAAAAGATAATGAATTCTAGTAGAATATTAATTACTATAGATATCTTTCTGAAAATTCTAGAAAAGAGTAATATTGTAACTCATATTTAATGTATTGAAGAGAGTTAATATTCTGTTTAAAATTTGTTTGCATTTTCAAAATTATGAGGAAAAATCGCATCATTTTGTTTTTGAAAAAGTTTAGATTTTGCGGCGACATTTTGAATTTTCTAAACAGGTATATTTCGAACATTTCCAAACCGATGGACTAAATTATTTGCAATAAAATACTCTCAGCAATTGAAACGAATTGTGAATTTGGCATTTTTGTTGTAAAGGTAAAGTAAACTACAAGGTGTTTTTGTATAAGATTCTTTTTGTTCTGCAGTATCTTCATCTTAGTTATCTACATTGATAAAAATACTTTTATATCATCCAGATTTTCAAAGTTCACAAAGAGGCACCTTTCGTTCTTCTGTAGTGAAAATAATATACAATAATTCAGAGTTTTTTAATTTATTGCATTAGCCAGAGTAACTTCCGACTTTATAATGTTCTTTCCTAAGTCTATTGCTTATAATATGTTATTTTGTCGAACTAATTTCCCTATCCGAAATCTATCAAATTCGCTGATATGTGATCCAATTGTGTCACTAGTCAGGAAATATATACCCAAAAGTTTAAATAATTTTTAATGAACACAATTAGCAAATGAATACAGTAAAAATTCAAAACCATTTATTTTAGTTTTTGTGTCACTCAATCTCTTTATTTCACTTGAAGTATTTTGTGATTTTTCAACCAAATTATTTCTTTTGTCATCGCTTAAGTTAAAGTCTGATTTCCCTAAATGTTAACATATTAAATTGTGAAAAGACAATAAAAATATAAAATGTTTTAAAGCATAAATATATGCAACTTAAATATATTCATAAAAAACTTATATAATATTTAGTTTTCCAGTGACAAACATCTAGGAAAATATTATTCTGAAAAAAGGGCAACAAAACAATAAAACTAAATGTTTTATAACTTATTTTATTATACTTTGTTTTCACAGTTTATTTATATTCTTTCTTTTTATTTGTTTTATTTATCTAAAAATCATCTAGAAAATGAAAACTTTTTTGCGCTTTCGCTTTTGTTTTTATGTATTTTTCAAAGGAATTCCCATTTTACTATTCTCTTCAAATCGATTGAATCGTTAAATTGCCAAAAAGGCTTTAAAAATGACAATCACGAAGAGAATAGGAAATTTCACTTTAATAATTCTTTACATGAAAATTTTTTATATGTAAATATTTAAAGATCTGTAGCGTTTTACGGATATTAATTCTGTCCTTTATTATATATGTACTAAAAAAATTATTGTAAAAATTTATAAGTTTTTCAAATTTCATTAAAACGTTGACTTTAAAGCTCAAAATACCACTTATAAAATTTTGTAATACAAATTTCTCAAACTTTGATACACATTGTCTTCACATCTTTAGTTCCCTGTGTAATTTACGAGATCGACTAGAGTATTTTTACTTTTTTTTAATAAGTCTGTGACTTTTTAGTGGGTGGGTGAATTTGCACGAAATTGTATGATAGCAGAGGAGTTAAGCATTTTATCTTTGGATTTTAGACTCTATGGGCAGATCATTAAGGATGCAAATCGGGTAGCCCTCGGATATTTATTATTATTTTTTTTTAATGCATGACAAATTTCAAATTCTTGTTGTATATGTTAAATTTCTTAAAAATCCAATTCGCCAATCAGACGTTACAAATATATTTTCAGGAAACGAATCAGTACAGTGCATCCTATAAATTTGTTATTCTTTTCATTCTAATCACTAAAAATAGTGATTACATTATTATATAAGTTCCTATTATTTGCATACATTCATAGATTTTTCTTAAACTTTTCAATTGTTTTTTAATTTCATTTCCTATAAAAACTACAAATACGAATGACAAACTAAAATTATGATAGGACAAGTAGAATAATGAAATAAATACATTTTTCCGTAATCCTAAAACAAAAAAATCCTATTTGTATCAAATCAAATTTTATGGAAAAGTTTCGAGCATAAAATTTATTCAGATTCTAGAATTAGCACGTTTTTTCGTATAGTTAAGAGTAGGTACCCAAATTAAAGCATTTTAAAGTTTATTCCGAAATAAAACTTACTTTTTTGTTCAATGTTTTTTTACGTAATTGTATATAAAATATTTAATTTACAATAAATTTCGAGGGATAAAACTTTAATGATATACACTAAATACTTCTCGTCTCAATGTATATTTCATATACTGAATTTCAATTTGTAATTGATAGAGAGCATTACCATTGTCTTTATTAACAACATAATTCAAATTAATGTGAGAAAACTAAATAAAACTACCAGATGCCAAACCTTCAAAACCACGCAAAAATTTCATAAAGTGGACTATAATTATTTAAATTTAAAATTAAACTTATATATTGGATGCATCTTCTTGGCACAATAGTAATGAAAATTTTATTTTATTTGATAAAGGAAACCACTCGTCAAAAAGTTATCCAAAGACTAGCTACCCGAGTACACCTTGAAATCCATATCCATTGTTTCGCAGAAACAACTTGAAATATCTATATGCCATATAAAATACAAATTAAAACCCTAATTTTGTATGCATGTTATCTGTCTCTTACACTGTAAATAAACATTTTGTCTTTGGCATTATATGCCAAATTTAATGAATTTTTTGTATTAAATGTTTCATTTGAAAGGGGGATATCACTACCAATTTATTGTCTACAATATTTAGTTTGGAGGATTTGAACTTTTGTGAAATTTTCTGATAATTTCCATATCAGTTTGAGATATGTAAGAGAATAACTCACCTATCCGAAAACTTTGTAATCCATAATGCAAGTAAATATATACTTTAGGGGGAATAACATAGTCATTATACCCTCTTTATCACTTATAATGGTGATGAAGAGGGTATAATGAAGAAACTATAACATAAATAAAAATTTTTGTAATCCTAAGACCACATATTTTCTTTTCTCTTCATTGTTAGGTCAATGAATGCAAAGAATTAAAGAAATAAAAGCTTTAAAGTTAATGATAATGGAATAAATCCCAAAAACTCTACTATTCAAATTGCAGTTCACTATGTACATTAGATAGTAAAAGGATTTATTACATTGTAAATTTCAATTTAAGGGTATATTATCTTTGTCATTCCATGTATAATGCTAAGAAGGAATCATCTCAGAATCCACAAAGTATATATATTCTTGCATCAATAAAATCTGAGTCGATATAGATATGTCTGTTTATTAGTCTGTTTTTAGCACGCCTACATCCAAAATAATTGACAATTTCGTATTTTAAAACAGCAAAATCGGTTCAGTATATTTAAATATGAAGACAGATAACTGAGATAACTTAGTTTAAGTAAAAGACTTTCGTAAATTTGTCAAGTAATTAGAATAAGATTCTGTTAAAATATAAAATTACATTTGATCATCGGTTCAGTAGAAAAGAAGTTATGGCCAAAAATAAATAATGTCATGATTCGTTAAGTGTTCCTGTGTTATATTTAAGGAATTTTTTTGTATTGTATTTGTGAGTGTAGGTAGGAAAGATAAAGAATTTACTTCACTCGCATTTGTGGCGAAGGGCATTGAAGATTTAGCATAGCCGAATGTACATTATAACTTAGCATAGCCGAATATACATAATACCTTCCTATAATTTGCACATCTGATTTATGCTTTACAATATTACGATACTAATATTTATTTGAAATTTATTAGTTTTAAAACGATGTTTTCTGGGAAAATATAATAAACTGAGAATCGACCCTGGTAAAATTTTGAACATCAAGTCTTGCTTACATTTAACGTATTACAATACCGACGTATATTTAAACCCTTCAGATTTCTTTTAAAATTGCGACCTATAATTTTTCATTTTCATCATACGCCACTTCTCGGAATATCGATTTAAGCTTAAAAATTCTTAAATAAGGAACAACTCTATTGAAATGTGGCAAAATGTTTAAACCTTACACCATTTTAAAGTATAATGTTCGACTCAGGATCACTTTCTGAGTCGATTTAACGGCATCATTACTTTCGCCGAAACAATGATGGTTTTATACGCATAAAAATCCTAAATATTAAATAATGCTAACGAAATTTATTTTAAAATATTCTAATCTAGTCTTTTAATATTCCAAACCGATGTACCAAATGAAATGAGGATCGGCCTATCTTTTCTCAGAGGTCCCATGTAACCCTATTAAAAATATCACTTTGATGGGCTTAAATCTTACAAATACATTAGTATTTTAGTAATAATTAAATAGAAGCAAAAGTCGACGTGCAAAATTTTACAAATGTCGGTCCAAAAAATCTTTAAATCTTTTTTAAAATAGTTGTCAATCAAGCTATTCATAATCTATATTTTTCATAATTCAACACTCTAGAATTAATATCCCAAAGAACCAGTTTAAACCTGAAACTTTTACTTAAAATTATATTGTTGACCATTATACTGATCAGTGGAAATATTTTAAAGAAAAATATCGGTTAATAGATCAATTAATTTTTAAATTCCAATTGATATCTAATTTTTAATTTAAATAATTTTTTTCGGAAACGATAACTAAATCTAGCGGCAGGAACATACTTTGCCTTCGCACTGCAAAAAGGAAAACAATAAAGAAATGTAGATTCAAATGCGCAAAAATGTCAGTAACAATCTAAAATTTATTATTAATTTCACATGTTCTAGGAAGGCTACATTTGATAAGCAGAACTATCGTTGTGGGTTGACACACTCTGTTTTCACAAAATTATTTATCTACGAATACATATATTCATAATTTTAAATTGAAATCACCAAAAACAAAAAGTATTTTGGTCAATTAAAGGAAATATTTGAATTAATTGTTATACAAATTATAATGTAAACAATAATTGCAAAAAAAATTTCAATGTTTCAGCTGAACAATAATTAAAAAAAAAAACTTGTAAAAAATCCACAAGTAACAGCACTCTTCTCTTCTTTCGTTTGTTTTAGATCTTCATGCTAAAAATTAATTCATTTAAGAAAATCTATTTCCAGTTAAGTCCATAAAATTAACAGTCAAATAACAATATAAAGTGTGATAAAATAAATATAACTTAATATGAGACATTTCTCTTGGTCATTGTTATTTATTGTATTTCGGTATTAGACAAATCAAATCATTGTTAGCAAATTCAATGTCTACGAAATTGAATAAGATTTAGCTCCAACCATCATTTATTTTCAAATAATCCAACTAAGATTTGTAACACATAAGAAAAATAAGCGAAAATATTATAGTTGGTCAAGCCCGACTATGTAATATCTTACACCACATTGTTGGTTGTAAATAAACGATACGAATAATTTATGAATGACCCACGCATAATTTGCTTTTCTCATTTATGATGTGAAGTTTATACGTTTTAATAAAATTCTTTTGAGGTTTATATGGGAGTTAGAAAAAATTATGTCCCGACCTTCGTATAATTTTGTCACAGCGTTTTTAACTTATATTTATCTTAATTTGACTAAAAAAAAATTGGATAAAATCGTTTTCCAAAATGGTTTCAATAAGCATCTTCCTTGCACCAGCACGTGCCAAATTTCATTAATATACCTTCAAAACTGCGACCTGCATTTAGCGGACATCCAGTCGGACGTACGAACGGACATGTTTAAATCGACTCAGAAAGTGATTCTTAAAAGTTGTTGTAGAGCTATTTTTCTTCTCGTTACAAACATCTGCACAAAGGCATAATACCCCCACCAGCTATTGCTGCGCACTGTGTAAAAATACAAAACCCAAAAATGATAGACACCTACACATACTATGTAAACAAATCTATGTTTACAAAGTCAAAAGTATACAATTGGTAAAATAAAGAATACCATAATATGATTAAGAAGATAATTGGCTTTACCATCGCCTCTACCTTCATATGATAAATTATATATGCAGAAAGTGGGAGGAATACATTTTCATAAGGAGAAAAGTGAAGAAAAAATAACAATTCTCGTACTGTAAAAAAATTAGAAAAAGTTACATTTTGCTGCAAAAATACAACAACGATTTCATGTTTTTAGAAATGGAATTCTATTTTGGGGAAAAATAAAAATGTTTCTAGTTTTGGTATTACGATGTGAATTCTCGTAAATAGCAAAATTAAACATTTATTTTTACTTAAAAAAATGAAGATCATTACACATTAAGGTTATTTCCTTACTTATTTTATCACAAATCTGGCAATGTTCTGTCCATAAAACTAAAAAAAATATAAATGCTTTAACCATGACGGCATGAAAGGCTTCAGCTATAGATCATAAATTGTTCTGGCGGTTGCTGACAACTGGTTAACTAAAAATTGAAAGAGGTAATATTAGTACGATAAAAACTAAATTTAATTTTTTATGTAAGAAGACTCTATTCCTCCTATGATTCATATATGTTTCTTGTATTAAATCATTCCAGTGTATCTCTGGGACATCTGGCAAGCGGATTAGGATGAGTCTTTGGTCTTGGTGTACATCTCTCGTATAATTTTCCAAACTCTTCTTGTCATTCCTTATATACCAAGGAGAGCCTGTTATAGTTAATTGAAATTTAGACTGTGTGATTTGTAAAATATCAATATTGGTTTTGAAACTCGTAAACCAATGTAATTTAATGTTTTGACTTAACATGTAAATCACTTTTCCAATAAATAAAAAATGTTAACACTATTACAAGCAACTGGTGGACAGTTTTCTCCTAAGTGGTATGATACCGTATTTATTTTTGAGCTCGTTTACATTTATTTTAAAATTCTTCTACTATATTTCTAAGCATCTAAAAAAAAAGTCCAAAATGCGAAATAACCAGCAAATGTTGAAATGTTGGAAAGGTAATATACCTACGGAAAAGCGTGGAACTGAAAAATCCATCCAATCCTAATCTATTCTTAGTGCAACAAACGACAAACACATAGACGGTTTAAATATGTTTAATTGTAAATTCGCTAGTTCCATCGAAAGAATAAAAGGTTTTATACCTGTAAGGAGTGTTGTCTCAGAATATGTTAAAAAGATAACAGTCAGCTGCCACGAAAACAATTGGAGTCATGTTTTAACATAACAAGAACCTATAATTCAAAGCATTCTGAAAAAGTTTTCAAAAATTGGTCAAGTTTTCAGTTGTTTTAGGAAGTCACTACAAACTCCAATTTGTAAATGGCACCAAAAATATAGGAAAACAATTAAGAATGGATTAAACTTACTAGTGCGATAATATGTAATTGTTTTTAACGAAAGAACTAATAAATTAATTTTATTAGGGTGTCATCAATGTCTTGGTTATTTTATCTTTGGGAACCTTACGATATATACTTTTACCATAAGACATTGAAGTATTGTTCAGCAGTTTCTAATGCAGAAGTGCGATTTTTACACGATATCTATACTAAAAAGTCCAGAATGCTTTTCTGAATCGGTTTTATAATGACATTTTTGCATAATGTTTTTACTAACTTTTTATTTTGGTTCCAACATTTCATATTGGGAAGCTTTAAGTAAACATAGTTATGTATTACATACATATAATCAAAGCAATTTTATACGGTTGGTATTAAATTGTGATGATTTCAGACGTCAGAGGGAAGCGTGTTAATATTATTGATATTTTCTAATATACAAATTGACGCTAAAAATATGAATATGTTTTCCATTTACATACAACTGTGTTCGACTCAATACTAATACGCGTTAAAATACAAAAAAGCAGTCATCTTTCTAGAATGTTTTTTACACATATAACATATGTTTAGTCAAAAACACCGTAATGCTCACGGTTAATACGTGTCAAATATTATATATTCATAGAATATTCTTTCAAAACAATATCCACCCAACCCACAAAGAAAAAGTAACGGCAAAGTCATAGTCTTTACTATCACGTTTTACTTTTTTATTAATACTCGTTTCTCTTGTTGTTTTTAATATTCTTATATTGAAGAAAAAGCTATAAAAATGGGTTTTATAATCTAGAATATGTGTATGATGGGTAACAATCATTCGGTACTATTCCTTATCAATGAAATTTTGATTTGATTTGATTTTTTTAGATAACCAAATACAGATTTACAGGGCAGAAGAAAAGCCGACCAAGATGTACAATGTGCACCTCATGTATTGTAATATAAGATTTTGAGTTAGAAAGAAAATAGCTCTGTATCAAAAATAAATTAAAATTTTAATAAATAATTGTTACCATATTTAGAAAAGCCGAATAAATAACTAAGTTTTTTAAAATAAGTGAGTGTGCCTATTAATCAAAGTGAATCGTCTTAAGCTAAATTTATCCACAGAAAATAAAATCAAATAAAATAGTACCGAATTGAAGTGATATGAGGTTGATGTAGACAAAGTGGAACATAATTCAATTTTAATTTTTGGAAACAAAACTGTAACTTTTGATATGCTGAATGGATTTTTATAAACGTAATAATAACAGAACAATGTAGCTTGGGAGTTTGGACTGTAAAGAAATTCAGTAGAGGAGTTATAGAGATGAATTTTTTCGATTTGATTGCAAAAATTGTTTCAGAACTTGTGCCTGTTTTTTAAACAGATATCCAAAAGTATTGCTTGCTGTATATTAGTAAATATATTTTAGAAATCAGAAATAAAAAGTGATCCCATTTCTTTTACTTCTCCCAAACTTCTATTACCATTATGATCAAAATTACGAAAAATTTTAAATTCATAGAAATGGTTTATGTCTAAAAATATGTATTTCTTTCTTCAAAAGCTCATAATAATAAATTTTAATGATATTATTATTATTCCGAAAATAATTTGATTTCTTCTCATTATATAAGAATTAGATTCTACTTTAGATAACTTTTTACTAAAAGTCTTAGTAAAAGAAAATGATTTAAATAGAAATATATATGTCTTCTTATTAAGCACCAAAAATTTTATATGTTTGCAAATGTAATAAAATTTTACAAAATTAATGTTAAACCTTTAAAATCTGCCAGAGTTGGATATTAAAAATCTATAAAAATAGTGCATATTAACTATGTCACTAAAATTGTTAAAATCTTTAAACTAAAGATAGATACAATTAGCACACATTAAAGATACATACTTAAATATAATACATTTTAAGACTTGTCTTTTCTTTACTACATTTTATAATAATATCTTCATTTTAATTACGCTGTACATATTTGTTACCACAAACGTAAGTTAAAGTACAGTTTTTTAACACAAACATGCAGAAAAATATTCAATCAATTCGTCTAAAGGATCTTCTCAGACTCATGATAAATCTTTTTGTGTCTTATCGTTTGAAAGGAATGTAATATTTTTTTATTAAAATTACATGATTAATTTTTATAACATAAACTAAACTGCTATATTATATTCATGTCACGAAACCATCTTTAAAATCGTCCATCTATAAGACAGTTAGGGGTATATGTATAAGGATGATATTACATATATTTTATGTATTTTGAAATTAAATTTACTTCATTATAGTTACTGTTTTCTAAAGATACGTTACTTTAAATTTCAGATTTTGATTGAAATGATTCTCTAATATGACAAGATTAAGATAAACAATTTAATGTATGCCCGTATCTAATATATACTTATTTTTTGTACTCATGAGAATACAATGTATCTATGCAATATGTTTTTTAGAACAGCATAACTTTATTTTATGCTATAATTCAAACTTTATTTCAAACTTTTTACTTTATTATAAATCTTTCTTAAATAAAAAATAATTTTAATCATCTTAACTTTATCATAGAATCATAAAAATCCCCCAAATCAAAATCTGTTTTAATTTAGTGAATCCCGTACATATCTCAATGAAATTCGTTCTGAATATCTGAATTTATCCAGAGTTTCGTCTTTCCAAATTCGTCAATATCGTTTCAGTTGATAAAAAGTGTTAGACCGATATTTTATATAATCTTTAGTGATTGAGAAAATTTAAAGTTAATTATGATAAAACGGATTATTTAATTTTCATGGAAAATTATGTTCGACTGTTCGATATCACAACCAACCTTAGAATTCCGGTGAAAATCTTTTTGGATTTTTTATACAACCACCACAACAAGCGGTGATGAGGGTATATTAATTTAGCCGTTTCTCATTAAATGCCAATAAGAAGTATGATAAGATCAAAAAAAAAAAATAATTGTTTATTTACGAAATATGTAATAAAAATCAAAATATTGTTAAGTAAAAATATTAATTGTTAAATACTATTTAATCATATTTCTAAATAAAACCAATATTAAATTACTAATTTAAAACAATTCAAAAAGCGAGTTTTGATAAATTTAACTTGTTGACACTTTTTTTTTTAATTTAGGTTCAATTCATTTTGGTGCGACTTTTTAAACAAGCTCAATGGTATTGCTGATGTAATTTATCAGGTCTTTCCTTATCAATACTCAATAGAGATTTGTTAGAGTTATTTTAAGTACCTACATTTTTTAAATTATTTTTTAAATCCAATTTTAACGAAATTTTATAGAAACGGTAACACTTACAAAAAGCTCATCAAACATGTGTCATCATTGATAATTCAATTACATATAAATATGTTGTAGTAAAACTTAAACAAGTTCGTTCAACAAATTACTATAAATATAAACTATTGTCCAACAACCGTTTCATTTGCTTTTGTACAATTGTACAGTTAATAAATTATTTAAAATTGACTGTGCTTGTCTAAGAATTTCACAAATATTGTATTGCAACATAGATTTTAAAAATGCTTGCTTTGTAAACTCTGTACATGTGTATGAGAAGTATATGTTTGATGTTAGATTGGTGTCGTGTATAAATACTTTGTTGTCAATCTACAAAACTTGCACACATGTTTCATGTTGCGAAATAAACATGTTCTATTTTAGCTGCAACATTTATGAGTTTAATGGACAAGCGCAAAGTGCTACAGACTACTTGAAAAAACAACTTCATTGAAATAAATAAAACACTTTTATAAAATCGTTTCTATTTATACTAAATTATTGAACCAACCTTCTAGAGTTCTAACAAACCACATAAAAGTTGAATTAAAATACAATTGCGCGAATGCAAAGTTCTATATAAACTCAATTAACAAACAACTTAGTGTTGTGTCGGTGATAAAAGTATATTTGAGTTTGAAAGATGTTTATTTAGCTTTATATTGAACATTCATTAATTATAATTTAAAGTTTTTTACGGTTCGGGAATATTGGTGTAAAATTAATATTCGATGTTTTTCAAGATTTCGGTTTTGGAATTATTTAATTAACATTTTTTCTACAAATTTGAAATAATATAAAATACATTGAAGAAGTTTCATTTTGTCTTCTTATTTTTGTTATTATTTTATTAGAGCCTTAAGTTTTTTACTTTTTAATCCTTAAATAAAAAAGTGTAAATTTAAGGTTAGACCATGGTTTATTACAATTTTAAAAAGGATTTGTGTTTTTCCTTTTGTTAATATGTAGTCTCTAGATATAAAATACATAAAATATATGAAGAGGATGTTGGACCGAACATCTCAGAAACAACTTTGAATTTGCGCAAATGTATTTGTATTCAAATTTTGTATTGGTAATTAGGCATTAAACAGGATAATACACTTTAATAGTATTATGACACTAACATTCATGCGAAATTTATGGTTTTAAGGATAAGTATCGGGTTCCATAAACTTTAATCACGCCTGCTTCAAAATAACAGCAACTAATTTATCTCAACTTTTCTGGTGTGGAATTTTTATAGATAATTTTTTGGAATAATCACTTTGTTCACAAATAAATTATTTATAAAATTTATTTTCTTTTGCTTATAGGGTTTATACTAATTAAGATCTCTAAAACAGAGATTTTATGGTATCAAAAAATTGCTTATTTTTTGTCTATTCGCATAATTAGATTTTAATGATTTTTGGTGTAATGTTGAAATCCGTAATAAATGTTGATTATGTTTCCAACATACAGGAGGACAAAGCCAAATTGACTCAGATATTAATTGATTCAAGAATACTTATGTATACTTTATAATATAACTGATGATTTCTATTTGCGTTACACATGGAATAACAAAGTTGATAAATAAAATTGTTTTGTATAATTTGTATGACTTAAGTAAAGTTAAATAAGACATTTTTTACTTAAAGAGTTTTTTGTTTGTATATCGTAATATTCTTAGAGAAATAGTAGTCAGGTCAAATTGTCATTTTGTCAATTCGTTATCTATGCATTTAACCAGCATGACCAACATTAAATAAAAGTTTGTTCCTTTTTCTGTCCTATGTAAACAAGACACATAGAAATTTCCTTTCTACATATACATGTATAAATCTATTTATGTATATAAAAAGGGTTTAGTAAAATGGTAAATGGATCATATTTATATTGCACTATGTGGAAGTTTGTTAAAATTTCAAG